>JAUCRC010000026.1:0-333095 GCA_032399595.1 Tetragonula carbonaria | reverse complement strand
ATATATACCATTAAGTCACTCATACTTCGTTTTTATTTACAATTTATAGTAATAAATGATTTCTGTCTTTGATAACAGAACTCAGTGAATTCATTTTAACGTCTAACATCGTACTATAGAAAAGAAAATGTATGTATGATGTTATTTTAAAAAATTAATTTGATTGAAACCCAGTAGTTTTGCAAGAAATAATTTACAGCACAATGTGCTTCTTTATTCCAAACTATATTTCTAGACACTTTTTTTTTTTTTTGGCAAATCCGATCGTTCTCGATAAAATTGAGTTTTGCGGGATAAAAGTAATTCACTTAGGCTGTGAGATTACACATTTGTAAATAAAAAAGTGTCATATCTAATTATGTTGTTCATAAGAATATCATATTTTAATTAATTTTTTCTATTACTTTTAATTAGGTGTTAATAGTAAAATATATACTAAATTTTTCATACTAATTTTCATCAATTGCTGCCTTAAATCGTTATATTTCTCCATTGATGAAGTATCTTCACATTATATTCAATGAGTAGTCCACGAAACAGAGTAGTCTGTGCAACGCTGTTCATACTTTTTAATTTTCACTACTACTAGTGCTGCAGCACAAAATCTGCCTGAATCAATAAGTGACACATAAATGAAATGTATAAAATCGTGGACAAAAAAATTCTATGCAATGTCTATTCATATACTTCAATCATTCATATACATCTGTGCTTCAACCATAAATCAATAAACGGATAATTCTGTCTTTGATCAGTAACTGAACATGCGTCCTTAGTTATCGTAATTACCGCTGTTGTAAGGAAGTGCAAGAATAATTACAAAATATTAGAAACAACAAAATTCGTTAGCTTCAAATAAAACCCCGACATCTGTCGCTAGAAATTGAATGTAAATTTCAAGGGAATCAAATTCCCGGTGAATACTCGCACGCACGACATCGAAATTGTGGGTGGAAATGAGTAAAAGTCCAAAAACTCCATACAAGATGCGACACAACTGCTTCCTGTCTCTTCAATTGTTACGTCCAGAAACGAAAGATGTTCGTTGATAATGCAGAATTCTATGCAATTGCAGATTTTTATAAAGTTGATTGATTGATTGATTGACTGGCGAAAAGCAGCTTTCTTTATCTTCTAAATAACCTATTATCGACAGTTAAATTTTAAATGTAATGATCTACTTCGATTTTCAATATCTAATGACGTAGACGTATAGATTGACGCATAGGAGAAATTTAAATACGAGTTCTCTGACCGATAACAGTAATAATAGATTTTAGATCTCAATTTCGATTTTTCTAATATAGAACAATGTTCAGATATTTTTACGCATTTGTGCGTATTTTCGAGTTTCCCATAAGTGCATAAAAATTCACGGTTTGTACAAAGCAGCTATTTTTGAGTTGAAATCTTAAAATCCTTTTCGAATTTCGCTTTATTTCAGTGGCCAACGTTCCCCGAAGGCAAACGCACGTATAACAATGCAAATATTGGTTGTCACGCGCCTCGAAAAAAAATGGAACATTTCGCGTCGCGACACTCCGAGTGACATTGACTGAGAAAATTAAGGTCCCAACAGCCAAAGTCAGACAAATGTCCATCGTCCTGAGCTAAAATCTGACAACTACGAATGAGACACGCTCTTGACGTTTAAACAAGGTTCAAAAATTTTCAACGTGTTCACGGACGTGAATGCTACAGAATTCATTTTCGTGGTGACGCAATATAACATGAATTTGATCTGTATCGATTCTATAGCATACGTTGTATATAATTCCTAAAATGATATTCTGAACACTCGGACAATATGTGACTAATAAAAATCTAAATATCACAATTAGTTTAGAAATAAATCACCTGTCTCCTTTTGCAGCTCGATAAAATATTTACTGACCACGAACGTGTTAACATTCGCTGGAGATGATCTCAATCTCATATACGTCTCGAATATTGCGTATCAGTTGATTGCGAATGTTTACGCATTTGCTGGAAAATTTAGAATATTTAACAAGAAGAAATCTCCATCTTTCTTCCTCTTTTTCATTTTAATTGGACTCGAATTTTTAAGATCTAGATTTACACAAAAATTCGCAGTCCAGTGATTAAAATTGAATGTCGCTAAATCTATACATGGACTGATTTAATTCAGCTCGTCTATACACACGTGGACAAATAACATGCTCGTTCGTGTTTAAATCTAAGAAAAATTGATAACAGGCAAATTTGCACGACGTTTCTTATCAAAAGAAAGGCAACGCCATTTTCGATGGCTAATCGAACTCGTGCATTTCGTCATGATGATCTCGAAGGGATCTGGAAGACACAAATATATAAAAAGAAATAAAAATAAAAGTAAAAGGTTACAAGCTAGCGTATCAGATATTAGAGTCTCAATTTAGAGCCTAGATTTGAAGCTGCAGTCTATAATTGAAATTTGAGAAAAGTTTAAAATCAAGGACTAGAGTTTAAAATTATAGTCAGAGTCTAACTACGATATTATAGTTGGAGTCGAAGCTTAGAGTCAGGTCTGGAGTTTAGAGTCGGAGATCAGAATTTAAAATTATAATTATTTTCCTGTGTTGGAGAAATTGTAGCCAGAGTGCAAAGTCGGGACATTGGAATTAAGCTTAAAATCTCTCAGGTTTAAAGATCAGTAGATCACAACTAGAATTTGGACTTTAAAGTTGGAGTATTTATTTCGCAGTTCTTACATCCTCGCAGCCTGCAAGAATAATCGAGGCCCACACGTGGAAGTACACGTATCGGGATTACTTTTTTCAACTAATTCATCTAATAATTCATCAGACATCATACCACGTCTGTTTGTCCACGTCTGTTTGTCCACGTGTCTTCAGGTTCTGAAAAAATATGCGTAGCTTGTAATCTGAAATTCACTGTGAAATATCACGTTATATGATATCGCATAATATTATATATCACTAAATATCACGTTATATGGTATCGCATAATAAGTTCTCTAGTTGTCTAGTAATATAGAATGATACTTCAGAAAATAGTAGGGATACGGAGACGTTGCGTCTGACCAAAGCTCGTTGTATGATAGCAAGCACACTTTTAGACCTGTGCTAGCAGCAAGCATGTGAATGACAGGATAACGAACAAAGATTTCTATTATGTAGAAACCTACAGCTCCAAGAGTAGGTTTTGGCCAGTCTGAAGAGCTGTCATGAACGGACTGAGAGCTCTATTTGGATACTTCTTTATCATGAAACGCAGACAATTGATTGTGCAGTTCGGTGCCACATCGTCAGATTCAAGCCACAGCGGGACAGGGGTATACGTTCGCGATGTGCTTCTTCCTGAAAGCAATTTTAAAGTTATTTTTGACTGATGACCTCCTTTTCAATAAATATAAAAATTAATTCAATAAATTAGAGCCTAGAAATTAGGCTGTAATATTGTTTGTAACGTGGTCTGGTCAATTTAATATAAATATAAAAAATAGATTCCGGTAGAGTTAATCCTGAATATTAGTGTAATAGTAACAGGACTTATACGTTCATCAAACACTAAATCAAATTAATTTATCGTTATTAAGAGTAGAGAAAAAGAAACAATGTTCATTGAAGTTGTTTCTGTTTATCGCAAAAAGAAATTATCACTCAGAGAAATATTAAGGTAAATTTATTGAGCAGTCACTTTTGAAAAAAATTATGTTGAACAACGAAAGTTGCATGTTTCCATCAAAAGATGTTTTGAATTATTCATACAGAGATAATGTCTCATACAACTATGAATATGAATAAAGAATGAGTGTTTTAAGTAACAAACGAAAGACACTTTCTACGGTGTTCGGGAAAGGATCACCTTATCAATTTTTTATATTTTTCAAATTTCTCAGTCAGTGAACTATAAATTACAAATGAGCAGATTTTATTGAAAAGAGGAAAAAAGAGAGGTATTCACCTATGTCTTTCAATTGAGCCATTTGGTGCCTGCCAATATGAAAAATTTGCAAGAAATCTTTCGCCCGAACTACTAACAAATGAACTAGAATCGAAAGTGGTTCATTCGCAACTGTTTCGTATTCCCCGTATACTCGAAGGTAGTCTTGTCCCTGCTCATTATTTGATGACCGTAATTCATCCACGGCCTTTTCTCCCGCTTTGTAGGTACAAACTTCACCTGCATTGCGCAAAAATAAACGAAAAGATTAATTGATAATAATCTTGATATTAACGTATATATTAATTCGTTGACTGATCATTGACAACTGAAGTCAGAGTTTATTTAGTCAATATTTATTTAAATATGAATAGGCGGTAATATAATTTATATATGAAGCATACATAGGTACGTTCGGAACGACGCCTTGAGTTCGACTGCAGAACGCGAAGCCAGATTCCATTTGTTTAATTTACAAAAGAAAATCGCACTCACACAAGTCACATCATTCATCGATATATTCCAACACCGTGCAATGCTAATAATTCAAAACTATAACGATCAATTTATTTTATTAAAACAAATTGATTGTTATCATTTTGAATTCATACAAAATAAATTTGTGTCATTGATAAATTATATTGCATACATATTGCAATGTAGTAATTTATTCAACGTAATATTAAAATTCTAATAATGTTTATTATTGTATAATAATATATTTTATATTTTATATATGTTATAATAATAAAGAATGGCACCATGAAATCGAAATTTTAGAATAAAGTCGAATTGCCACTATGTATGGTCCATGAAACGAGAAGTTCGTTGCACTTTCAATCTATAAAAACTAAATATTAATATAAGTAAAACGTGTAAACTTCACTTGACAGTCAACATGTTAAATAGACACTCTTCTTCAATTCCATTGTTTACCTACACGTTGGTGGCCATTGTATTTCCACTCACAATTGCAACTCAGCAGCTACTGTACTATTCTTGAAAATTAATTTGAAGATCAACTTCGAATTGCTTAGCTTATACAAATCGTAACCCAGGCTTCGACAGTCGCGTATCGCTTTATTGTATAATGTGACCGTTTGTTTCCACTCCACATTTTATAAACGATAAACCACCGTCTGACGCGTTTTCCTAGCTGGCGCTACGAATTAAACGTCAATACATTTTTAATAATCCAAAAACAAGATTGAAATCTTTATTTTGAAGTTTTTAGGGGGCAAGTGGAATCAAATAGACACTTTATAATAGTAATTGCTAATCTCTCAAGTTTCCAAAATCCACAATCATGAAGTAATTTATACAATTATTCGTCGCAGAATTATTAAATCACCGATCAATTCGTTAACTTTCCAGATAGAAATTTTAAAATTTGACGCAGAGAATAGCTAGATTGAAGCAAAATTGGAAAACTGCGCAGAATGCACATAACAATTTCTTTTATTTTCTCCACTACATTCTCAAATATTATACGAGTTTGCATAAGAATACGCGGTCTAGTTTGAAAAGATTAGTACTACAGTGTAAATTTTCGAATTATCATAGTTTCAAATATTTTTTAATATAACTGGGATTTGCTGATGAATAGAAATATAACTTGGAATCTAATAAGGAATATTTAATATTTAAAATAAACATTATTATCACTTTGACAATATAATTTCAACTTCATGTTACGCAACTCTACACTAAACTTCTACTAGTCACCCGATACCGATGATTTTGTTTATTATAAATATTATATTAATCGCCGGTCAGCTTCTAGCAACCGTGACTTCGTTTTTCTAATTTTTTCTTACGTGATCTGACGGTATGAGGACTGTCAACGATTGACGATTCAGTAAACACAGCGAATATTTTTATATTTGTATTTATATTTATAGTCGTAAGACCAGTTAATAAACACTGAGTGTTGATTCAATACATACATACATACATACATACATACATACATTCATACATACATACATACATACATACATACATACATACATACATACATACATACATATATATATATATATATTTAAACACTAGAATATTTAAACACTAGAATATTTATGTTCTGTTAACCATATTAAAATATTCTATGAATATAACATGTATTCTACTCTATTGTATCCTATGAATGTAATATATACGCTAATGTAAATTAATAAATTTGTATAGATTTATCAACTATTTGTTTGAATATATATTAAATTAATTAAGTGAAATAATCCAGAAGAAACCAAGCGATAACAAATTATTGTATACATTTACAAAAGAAATCTTAATTTTGTTATTAATATAATTCCTACATAAACAATTGAAAATATAGACACATATATACATACATAAAAAATAAAATTCCAAATGAATTAATTATTGTTAAATAAAATTTATTACGTATAAATTCAAATATATATACATAATTCGTAAAATTTCCAATTTTAATATGTTTGAAGCCAAAATTACTGAATTTTATTACATTCCATGAATATGATATATATTCTACTCTATTAATTCTATAAATATAACATATGTTAATGATTCCACGAATCACTCTTCGAAGATCGTTCTAAGATCGCCATTTTAGAACACCAACAGTACGAACATTTAGTGCTATCTAACTTGTTAGCAAAACTGTTTATTGTTAAACCTTTAAAACTATTTATTGTTAAACCTTTTAATCTTCGAATATTCTAATTTATCGAAATTCAAGTCAAGACTTTTTTGATTTATCTTCATCGAATGGTTAGAGGTTTCTATCTATCTAACCCTGATATGTTAATGATATCAGTTTGTCACAGTGTTAACTTTCTGCAGGAACATAACTGTTTTCTGCATAGTTATTGTAGAACAAATTCCGACTTTGGAGAAAGTAAAAATTTCTTTTTTACACAAGAAGTTTAGAATCGAAGTAAAGTTTAATCAGTTTTATTTAATTATTTGTCAGGGTCATTGAATAAATATTATCTACAGTATATTCGTTGAACAAACCACACTATCTTCTCGACATATTAATTCCGAAAAGCATCGATGAAATAGAATTTAAAATGTTTAGCAAAGAATGTTACTAATGAAAAGTTAGTATCGTGACGATTCGATGAAAGAAATAAGAATGAGAATACAAAAATGAATAGTGTGTAATATTCAGTCATATGATAACGCCTTTTCGGTACCAAATGCGATATTATGCGCATCACTCGACACATTTGTGACTATTTGTATGCGAGTGTATTTTTAATTTTTGGAGCATTCCAGCACTTTAATACTGATGGAGATAATAAATATAAAATTGGTGTTATTTCATATCTATATAATTTACAACTCTAGTTGATTCATTCGGCACCTGAAAACTATTATTGTCGTTGTAGTGAATTCCAATTAGTATTCTGAAATGCATAGTAATTGAGTCCAACAAACTTATTGTCACTAGTTATTATTAGCATTAGCCGAGCATTTCGTGTGCTGGTTTTCTTTGGTACATTACTGAGCAGGCATATAATTTCAATTTAATTATACACGCATAATTTTGTATTAGAATGTAATAATAGAAAATATTCTAGAAAGATAGCGATTTGAAGATTCTTGTTAGCATAAAAAACTTCGGTGCTCTACTTCTAGTTATGTGCAATTTAATATAACATCTCGTCCCTTTTTCCATATTAGCAAGAATTCCGAACGCCTACCGTACAATATTGTCAAAATCGCTCGCGTTTTCTTGCTGGACGTTTCCACAAAAATGATTTTAATACTCTTACCGGTGATTGCGGTAATACAGTCTACACGTCACAGTGATTGGCTAGTGCCGGCTAACCTATTCCTACAAAACAAAATTACAAGAACCGAGCGCAGCAGAATCTGTCAAGGAGCAAAGATAAACACATATGTCCATTATCGTCCATAACGTCACGTTGAAATGTAATTAATAGTTCAACATTGCCGTATACACTCCAATACCTTTTGTTCCTTATTTTCCTTTTTTTTGTTCCTTATATATCTGTAATTGCACGGAAGAAAAACATGTGACGCATGTTTTCACATTCAACAGAATTCATTGCAATTACAACGATAATTTTTGTGTTCCTTCTCCGTCATTCAACCCGACCGTGATTTTTGGCCACAGCGATTGGAAATATCAAGTGAAGTGAAAAATTTGGGTGAAAACCTTTCTTTCATAACAAAACCTAAATCGTATTACACAGCATTCCTTAGTACAAACAAAATCTACATTCACAAGTTTTCGTAGTAAATTCACAAATTCTATGCTCTATAATTTCATTAATTTATAAATGAACATTCTTTTCACATTGTTGCAGCAGGCATTTTTTCTTACATTCACATTTTTCGGTATTCCTAGATATTATATAAAAATTTTTTAATTTTCGTTTCCATGGGCTATGAAAATTTCTGTCAACAGAAAATGAGTCTGCAATTTTTTATCCGCTATTTGACGCAAAAGCGTATTAGATAGAAATCATTTAGAATAAAATAAACGATGTATTTGGAAAACAGAGGACTCAAACTTCAAAATAAGCCTAAGCACACTGCTGTACGATCTCATTAAATATTTAATGCGCAATACATTTTGTATCCTAATTATCGATGAATGTTATCAATGTATTACAAAGGAATTATCAATTTATGTAATTATAAAAGACAAAACATTGCAAATGTCATGTCGTATAATATGTACATACACATGCACATACATTAGTGCTCCTTTAACTTAAGTTACTAACAGTATGTCTGTCTGGAAAGTACAATGTATGGTAACATTCATTTTTATTTTTTCATAAAAGGAACCAAAAGTTATTTTATCGAAAATTATTTCTCATAAAAGTTTCCAAATTGTATCTAAATGTCCAAGCAGTGTACGAATATTCACTGTTCAGTAATAACATTATTGAATTGCTATCGAATTATTGTCGTAAAGATCTTGAAATACATTAGAATTTTTCTTTAATATCAAAAACCTTTCTTAACGACTGCAGAAAAGTTTTCTCTCCGAGAATGTTTGGATGTGCTGTAGATTTCGCCATTTTGAACAACTCTTTTCATACAATCGACGGTCGGTCTCAATTTCGCAATATTTCGGAAATATTCGCAAAGAAGCTACAATGGATAAGCCTCTAATTATACCAATACATGTTTTAATGTTAGTTACCTATCGCCATGCGTCAGCCGGACATAATAAATTAGCTCCAAAACTTATCTTTAACTTAGTGTATACAAAATTGTCGGCCTAATCTCGAATAATCTGTAAAGGAGGCCTCGGCAATTTTGCCCGCCACGCCAAGGACTGTAGTCTGTAAATTACTCAGCAACAGTTTACGCTCGAAAATTTGCAACATGGCTGAAACAGCAACAACAGGATATCCGAAATTTCAAATAATATTTGTATTATAATTCATTTAACAATAAATGTCATCACTGAAATATATTCCTCATTCATATTACTGTACTCAATTCAGACATAGCACGAAGTGGTAGACAGTTATTGCATAAAATAATTATTCATCGAATAGATATTTTAAAAGTCGTTATTTTTTTTTCCTTCTTTAAGTCACATAAACGTCGAAAATAAGCAGCACGTGTCGCTAAGCTGTTCGTAGACGATATCTATGTATTTAGATTCGTAAAATAAAGAGAGCGGTGGCTTGGAATGTGTCACAGATGCACGCTAATAGATTCAATTTCCAATGCTGGCAAATTTTGGCGAAATATTTCGGAAACTCGATTACTGACAACATGCAAAGGAGAAAATTGTTAAAAAAATTGTTCAATGTCCAAAAATTGTACAGCATATCCAAAAACTATTGGAAGAGAACCTAGCTTTTCTAGAACTCATTCACGTTCTCTTTTCTACTTTTCTTGAACTCTCGATAATTTTTAGGCACATTATTAATATAGTGTGCACTAATAATGATTAGTTTTTACATCCTTTTACCAGACATTATTTACTACTTCGACAATCATATCGGAGAAATATTAAGTTATTATTACGTGCTTAAGTTAGGTATCTATAAAACAAATGAAACAGTTAAAAAAACGATGTATTTTTATCGGGACTTGATATAAGTAAAAGCATCGTGTACATTGTCCTATTAAGCTATCAAATTCGTTATATTATTATATTATATGATAATTATAGTGCGAAAATTAATTATTAGTGCATTTTTTATTATTATTAATTAAGCTCGTCAAGATATGTAAGAAAATTCGGAATTGCAAGTGACTAGATGATGTACATAGAAATATACATATTGTAAGTCTATTTACTCGTTTTGTTTATTTTATAGTCGTATTAAATGTCATGAGCAATTATCAACAAGGGCAGATTATTTCGTGGAAAATAAGTTTTAAAGTAATTCCTGCGTAAGGTACTTCATTTATAATATCACTGTGATATCATCATTATCTACTTAGACTGACGTCTAATATAATTATCGTCTCTGTTATTTTTCGCTATAAACAGAGTCGCAGCATGCCGCGTCACTCAAAATGATAAACGCATATTTAACGTTGTTTATTTTCCAAGTGCTCAGTTCCTTGCAATTCCGTCTATTCCTATTGAGCTCCCTATATTCCAATCTTCTGTTCTCACTTGTAACCGAGTACTAATATTTACCACTCAAACTTTGAGCATATTTTTCGAAAAAATTAACGATTTTTCGTAATACAGTATTGGGTGATGCTGATACGTTCTGCGAAACATTTCTCGAGTCCAGGCAGACACGCCGAGGAAATAAGCAATAAGCCAAAAGATTGTATCTATCCCTATTTGCTGACTGAGAGATATGACATTTAATATTTAACAATATAATGATATTTAATAGCTAACAGTCAACAAAAACAGTAACATTAGTACATTAAAGGTTAAACGGGATAGTTATATTTAACACTACAAAGTGTTCAGGAATCCATTGTCTCAGAAAAACATCAGTTTATTCTATAAAACATTCCGAATGTTCTTGATTCCACTTGCAATGATTTCTACATCTTCTTGTATATTGCGCCAATTTTTATCATTTACTTGGAACGTTCTAGTAGCATGTATTCAATAAATAGAAGTGTGCCGCTGGATTTGGATTTTGGAGGGTTATCTTCCTTAATTCGAAGTCGGTTATTTCGATTACGAGTCATTGCCATTTGCTTTATTCCGTTCAGAAATACATACCGTGTTCTTCTTCTAAATTTCTTCTGAATGCTTTTAAGAAGAATCCATAGAGTCTTAAAAAGAAAAATATATATTGCGTTAATACTTTATAATATTTCAATTCGTTATTGCACATTTATCCAAACCGCTTAAATGAAAACAGCACTCGAACAAGCAACGAATTATTTACTACATTTGTACTGAGCCAAATTTCATTTTTGCTGGAAAAATATTATCCATTTCTATTTTTACTTCAATCTGTACCAAAAATAACCATACTTGTTAAGTTTTATAGCCGTAGCCGTTTTTCCAGCCGTTTTATCAAAACTGTCGCCATGATTCTTCGGATTTAACATAATTCTAGTTGTTTAAATTAAGACATGCGAAACCAGGCAGAATATGTTTTATTAAGAGACTAGGTATTTCACTAGTAGGTCAAGCTCAAGATTTTTAATACTTATTTTAATATTCTTTAGTACTATTTTGATATTTTTATTTGGAAATTAAATTGCTCCTTAACAGAATTGTCCAAATGTTTAGGTATTTATCTGAACTCCCGTATTTCTGTTTTATATCTCCCTGAATTCTTGGTAATAATTGAGATCAATGAAATTATTTTCAAATTTGTCTGCTGAAGAGTTAATTAAGTAATCTACATTGGTTAGTATCTACCAGTTAATATCTACCAGTTAATATCTACCAGTCACAGGACATTTAACGAATGTGTAATTAAAAGTTGAAAAATATATAATAGAAAAATAAGTATGCTAGTTGCAGCAATATATAGTCAAAGATTGCACAATGTAGCAATTACAAACTTTATAGTGATGTTCACATGTCGTTTCGAAGTTATTGCAAAGGCAAATAGAAAATAAGTTCTTTGCTGTCACATACACAAATTTTTTCATACTTTCGTATTTTCCTTCATATTTAAGTGTTAAATACCGAAAATTATACACACATTTAATATTTTCCTACGTGCAACTCTCAATAGTTGAGTAAATCGTCAAAAAGGCCAATAGCAAACAAAGATTCATACCAACGATAGAAACATTACTAAATGTCGGCCTGTCAGCCATCCACGCTTATTTCACTTACATCCATTTATAATAATTTTTAATGCCACATTTATGAACACTTTGCTAAATGACAATACAATCTCATATTCATCTGTAGAACAATGGCAACAGTTGCTTTTATATCACTTTATATACTTGTGTTTTATGTTGTTGTACTTTAAGATCAAGATAAAGACTACGAAATTCTCATTATTCAAAAAATGAACGAAAAATTTTATTTGACTATTAGAATTCTCAAATTGAATTATCTAGTAATAACGTCTATATTAAATATACACTGTTACTGAATACTATTACTGAATATCATAATTTTGTTGAAATCTTTATGAAATCTTCCTTTGGTTTATGCACTTTAATCGGATTGTTGAATTCTGCAAATGAAAGCACTCCACACGCTAATACAACATTCGAACTGTAACACAAAATTATTTAACACTGTTCCCGTTATTTCTAACAAGATATATTAGAATTTACTGCAGATGTTTTTATGCATAGGCTATTTTGACACAAAACGACGATGTAATTTAATTATTGTGCACATATTTGTAAGATTATATAATTTACATAACACATTCAATAATTATGCACATATTCATTGTTATTAACTGCACAAATATTTCACTGAAATATATTTCCTTTTCTGAAATCAGAAATGGTCAAGGATACAAAGCTAATATATTTAATTATAGTTATGAACCACCAGAAGATTAAAGTCTAGAATTCTTTCCTTTCACTTCTCCTTCTTCTTCTTCTTACTTTTTATTATTCTTATTACACTATTTATAACCAGAATGAATTCTATTTAGGTTATTATAATTAATTTATTTATACGCTATTTCAAATAAATAATCAATATTTAAAAACGGTTCTATTTTAAAAACATCAATTGATTTAGATTTTCAATTTTATCCGTTTCAAGTATTTTAACAGATTTATCTTGACTTTTGCTACTGATTATATATCCTGCATCTACTGCGACAAAAATATGTACAAAATATAAGCATAGTTCTCTTCTAAAAATTATCGAAGTAATAGCTATTAAAAACACGAATGATAATTCTAGTAATGATAAGTACATATTAATTTAAATTCATGCATGCTTAATCCAATTAAAACGAGATCAAACAAAACTAAATAAAATTAAAATTTATCAAAAGTTATTAATTACTTTCATTATTTTCAGATAGTGGAATATAATCCTCTCTGGTACAAGCAATACAATTTCCACACACTCATATTAATGACATCTTGCTCAATGCATGGCTAGAAATCCGGTACAAGTTCGTAGATGTAAACTCGAAAACCCAGTGTTTTGAACCTACGATACAAACGACCTCCGATAATGGAACACACCAAAGCACGAACTTTCCTATTACGACCGGACGCAAACACAAGAATCAGAAATGAAGAATACCTCATGAAACTCCTAGTAGAAAACAGATCAAAACGTTGGATATGCTTCGCAACTCGAATTAATTCAAACTCAATTTTTGCTAAAAGAGAAGCGACTGTCTCAACTGGGTCACCGAAAATTCACAAGCTCTTCGGAAATGTCCCAAGAGACTAGTTAAAGAAACATGACATTAAAGTAATTAGTGATTCATCGGTTGAAAGGAATTTTCAAAACCATACAACAACGAAAGGTTTAGTTATTTTAATAAATTTTACTTGCACGAGATATTTACTATTATGAGAAAACACACTGCGACCTTTATCTTTATGCAAAATAAAGTAAAAACAATATTCCAGCACAAAATTGCATGCCTAATATATAAATGTTACTCCTTAGAGCTAATAAAGAGGATCATTTAAATGATCTAGAAGAATTTAAAATAGATGTCGGACAATTATCTTATTATAATGCTATTTATATTCTAACGTTGTCGTCTAGAAGCAGAGGATTTACATTACTGAACAAAAATAATCCTTTGTAAGGAGCATCTTTAATTCATCCTGGATATTTTAGTCGTAATGCAGATTGATAGACATGTTGGTAGAAAGTGTGGAAGCAACTAAAAAATTAATCGATACAGAGTCGTATAAGAAGAATGATTTTAAGTTGATAAACGTTTGCCAGCTTGTTGACGATTTCAATTTCGTGGGGGCATTATTGGAAATGTGTGATGATGGGTTACATAACGTCTATGTATCATCTGGTTGGGACTCGCAAGGTGAAACCAAAGTCGAATTCTGAGACTGTAGTGGATCAGAAGGCAAAGGTTTGCGAGATCGATGATTTGCAAGTAGTAGATATTTTGATTATGCCGAAGATTATTACGGAAGGTAAGAACGCCCTTGTTGCTATCATAGCGGAGAAAGCTAGTGATATGAAGTTTGTCTACTGGTGTTCTATGTTCTTGACACATTGGTGGCGTGATACATTGGTAGATAAAAGAATGTCTAACTGTAAAATTTAATTGTCCGTATTTATGTGCTGTAAATGTTTAAGGACAAATATTATATAAATAATAAATATTGCAATATTGTTATGTCAAAATAATCTATATGTATAGACAATGTGCATAATATATTATTTAAAAACAATTGTTTTAGTATACAAATAAAATATTAATATAATATAATAAAATATTGATAAGAAGAAATATGTATTGTAATTCAAAAGTTCGTCAAAGTAAAAGAGTGGTTTTTTTAACGAAAATGTATATGTAAAGAATTATAGATATGTATACTGAAATATATTTTGCATTCTGTTCGCTCGAGAGAATACTGAAGTAGAAATTTTAATCACAGAAAATAAACTTCTCAATCGGATAGAGTTAAGAGTTTATTTTCTCTTTATAAATATATATTCACAATCGTACTTCACATGTGTGCTTGAGCGTTTTTCTTCTTTTCTTCTTAAACATACATGACCATGTATATCCAGAAGTTACTACTCTATTGCATATATCTGCCACTTTGACCTATCTGCACTTACATTCACCTTTCATTCACATTTCAGTTCTTTAATTTTTACAAAGTCTAAATTTTATGCAATCTTCTAAACACTCTTCGGTCATTCACTGGTATCGTTTAAACACCACAAGCACCCTCGTTCCACACATACAATAGATATATTTCTTAACTTCATTATGAGTTACTCTGTCACGGAGAAATTTATCACACATTTGTATGATTAATATTATTAGAGTTGCTACTTAACGGTATCGATGTACGAAAGATGAATGTTCAGACTGTAAAGGATTAATAAAAAGAGTTAGAGAAGCCATAAAAAAACGTTTTTCACTTTTGTGACGTAAAATTTGAAGGAGTATTGGTGGTGATATGAAGTAATCTATAGTAAAGACGAGACACTCTGCAAAGAATACCAATATACTTTATGCTTTCTTTGACTTTTAATATCAACTATTTGAATGTAGCGCTATCTGATTAATACATAATGAACACATATTTTTAGATAGTGTCGCTTTCAAACTCTGATATTACGTTACAAAGCTGCATTGTAACATTATCAATGACTACTCCTTTTTTATTATTTTTTTTACGCTACGTTAATTTTATACAAATATTTTCAAATGTAAATGACTGGTATATGTGATTTTACTTTCTGTAGCATGTTTTAGAATTTTTTAACTATAGTAACGATGTTCCATTTTTCAACAATTTATTTCTTTATACGAGCTTGTAGATGTACAAAGTGTTCCATTTTAATCTTTTCACGCAATCTTCCAAAGTATAGCTACGGTAAAAAATGTTTCCAGTAAAATTTATTGTATTTTAAGAAGAATATCTTATGATGGTCACGAATTTTATCTGGATGGACATACTTCATGGATTTTTTTTTTTAACCAATACAGACAATACAGAGAATTGTTTATTCACTCAAGAGAAACGATTCCATTTGCACTTCATTTATACCTCACATTTTCGCATACGGTACTTGCTTTCCTATATATACAAAAAAACAGGTAAATTTTGCTGTATTCTATTGCCGCTAAAAAGAGAAACACGAAAAAAATTGTATAAATATAATAGGTTCAATAACACTTACACTTTTGAAACACAAACATTTTTTTGGTTATGATGAAGTAATTCAGGAATATTGCATTAGGATAAACTTAAAGAAATTAGTAAAGATCTATATTCTTCTATAGCAACATATGAGTTTTCTCGACTGTCCAAGATGTTAAACAATTAGTATGTTTTAGATTTTTTCACGTGAGGATAACTCAGTTTTTGAATATTTTTTCAAAATACTCAGTAGATTAAACACCCGTATATTAAACTTACAAAATGTTCCAATAAAAAGAGTTCAAATTCTGCTAGAAATTCTGCTTGTAATAGTTTGCGAAACTTTCAATTAAGAAAAAATCCATCTATTTCTCGGAAAACAGAAGTGTTTGAATCTATATTAATCTAATTTTCTTTTTTCCTCAGTGACAATAAAATATGATACCAATATTTGACAAAGTACTTCTTTGACACCTATAAAATGACATATATAGAACGTATTACTTATAACATGTAATATGTAATGTCTATTATAAGTACAAAGATATTAATGAAATGGTAAATACAATACATTCTTTAGGATTTATGTGGATTAAAAGCAAAAAATTAATAATAGACAATGACACAGAATGAATCTCATATAATGAATTAGCAATTAATAATAACTAACATATTGGTAATTGTTGTCAATCAATCGATAAAAAAGTATAATTTTTTTTAATTCAAAGAGTCATCATCATGCATTTTTTACTTGATAGGTATAATTCTGTAATATTCTGTTATTAACTGATTTTTAATGGGTAATGTTATATATAAAATTATATTCTATACAGAATGAAATACCAACTACAATAATGGTAGAATATTTCTGCATATGGAGTTAATGACAAACTGATTACAAGCAATATGGAAGATATAATCATAATATTTCCTTCGTATGTAATAAATGAGAAAATGAAATATTTTCCAACTGAATTACCAGTAATGTATTCTACTAATCCTTTCTTGACTATAAAGTTTTCATTCTTGTTTCATAATTTTTTTGTACTTATTATTGAATGTTCAACCTAGAATATTTATATAAATGATAATCACCTTGACCTTCACTTATATTATCAAGATCACACTCCTAACTGAATTCCAAAATTTTTAGCTATAGCTCGTTATTCATTCAAATGTTATGAGATAAAAAATGGTTAGATTGTATTTACAAGAGAGTCCACTTTATCGATTTCTATAACACTAGTATATATTAGCAGGAATGATTCTTATTTGTAATAGTGTTGTTGACCGGCTTTCATCGGAAATTTATCCAGATTCAAACAAATGCTAATATGACGTTGAAAAAAACTGATTCTTTTCTTGATTATGTATGTATAATACTTCGAGAATTGGTAATGCTTTTAAAATATATACAAAACTGACACATAAGTGATATCATGGAAAATCTCAGAAAAAATCGGTAGAATAGACGGAAAAAATCGTAAATATTAAACACGTATATATCACGAGCTTCTTAAACGCATAACTAATGTCGAAAAGATACGTTCTACTTATGAAAGTTATTTTGCCAGTAACTTTCTACGATGGCTAATAACAATGGCTAAATTCTTTTGGAGATCAACCTGATAATACATCAAGATTATCCTAAGTAACATACTATTTGTTAAATTAACAAGTTAAAAATTATTAAATGATATATTTGATATTAAAATATTATTTCAGTATGGTAACATATAGAAGAAACCGATCATATCAGTATTCTATTGTGTTAAAATTGTCTCCGAAATTGTTTTCATTTTAAAATATAAAATTGCCGGATACAAGCACCTGTAGAATATTTATACAGTCGAATAATCGAATACAGTTGTAACTATGAGTTATTAATATCAAATAGCAATAATTAATAATTATAAGGTACTTACGGAAAATGAAAAAATTTCTGACTCGTCGAATACACATTGTATTAGATAATATATTCTAATAGCTAACATTGCACTGCTTATAAAAATGATAAAATTCATAGTCGTCGTATGATTGATTACATTGGGTAGTATCTTGAAGTTCTGGGGAAAATATACTGCAAATATAACAAAATACGTTGGGGACAATTTCTGAAATGACACTATGTTTTAAGCCTTTAATTTTTCAATAAGATCTTTACATCAGTACAAAATATTTTTCGATACCTTCTGAAAGATATATTCTATTATTTTTTAGAGGTTGTTTTAATTTAAATTCCAAGATATTTTACTGTTTTTTCAATCATACTGTTAGTAATCGTTGTAACTTTATTACTCAATACTGAGTTTTAAATGTTAAACCAACCGTTGCTTTAAATTTTGAATTCTACATTCTGTTCTTGAGGTAAATATATCTTGTATCTTAAATTGCATTTCGTTAATTGAATTTGTTAAAGACATCTGTGATTAAGAAATCATCAAATTTCTATTTTATGTACCCTATTTTACATAAAATGATTTTAGCTCAAAACATACTAGAAAGTTATTTGCTATAAATATGACCACTGCATAACAAATTGTTACTGATATAAAGAATATTGTGAAAAAGAAAGAAAAATTAATATTTAGATACATATTCCATCATCAAAGAAAGAAAAAAGGATTAATACATAAATATTTGCTGTATAATTTAAATTCGTTAATGTAGAGAAACTTTGGTGAACGGAAGTATTTAAATTCAAAATCACAAGATATTATTTGCGTAAATAGTTTGAGACATATTTTCATATACCCGATTAAAAAGATACTAATTTTATTATTAAGTTATATGTTTCTATTGAATTTACCATTCGTGTGTGCGTAACGATATTTTATTTGGAGCCGGTTATTTCTAACGAATTTTCATTCACTGTATTTTTCACTTGGAAACCAGAAAGCGTACAAATTTTCATAATATCAAGTTATTATTTCTATAGATAATAATTCAATAAGGTTGTACTCACAGCAATTCTATACAGTCCACGTAAATTCAAGATAAAGAGCTAAATAAAAATATTGAGATGTCTCCAGAAATGATACTGCTGGAAACTATAGACGACATAAACGAGACTCATTCAGAGTTGAAATATTGAGAACGACAGGTAGAATAGATGGTACTAAAGCAGCAACAATTTAATTAAAACGCAGTAAAACTGAATATATAATCGTAAATGTAAAATATTCTTTTCGCGATATATGAGGATATTAATTTGCTTCTCACTGAAATAAATATTTATATAACGGTTTCCTATAGATATGTGTAGCTTAAACATTTTATGTTCATTTCGCAGATGACTCCAATCATACTTTATATCTCTTAACCATTGCTCCAACTTTGAAGGAATGACAACTACATAAAGTCGAGCATTGTGTAAGATAACATAAAGACTGACTAAATTCGGAAATTACGATACTTACATTTACAGATTTCGAGTAGTAAAGTGTATATTATGGAAGTACATATTTTTGTAATCGTGAATTGTGAGTGCCATAAAAATAACTGTGTTTTCTCATATAAAAATGCTGTAACGATTGACAGTACAAAAGATTAATATTTCTACAAGTAGAAAATTTTTACAATTATTCATATTCAGATTAAGTAATTATATTTCATACGAACGTAATTATACCATACCATCAAGAATCCTGAACTCAGAGATATTAAATACATGATAATAGTGTGCAGTATAATTATCTGCGTATGACGTCAATCTAATAACGAAAAAGAAAAGTCTTACGAGTCGTAAATTCTTGTAGTAAACAAAATCAATTCTCTTTGACAGTTAAAATACGTTTGACGGCCATAATATGGCTTTATATCTTTCGAAGAGAAATAAAGGTGGGGACAAAAATATTGCCACACTACGCGCATACTATGACTTACGCATGTGGAAAGAATAGCTATCGATCGATGTCCATTAATAATAAGTATCTTTCTGAGAAGAAACGTTACTTCTATTCTTCCTCTTCTATTTTTCCTCTTGGTTTCCTGCAATTTCCGCACAATTGTGTTACATTTTTAAAAAAAATTTCCTCTATAACATGAGAGAAGTTCATTTCACTTAAACTCACATGTTCTCTTTGATTTTTGAGTTTTAAAGCAACGCAGTGCAACTACAAAGTAGTTCGGGTAGACAAGTTATATACGTTCTTAGAGTATCATTGTCCTATCATGTGTTCTTCATTCATGGTTATGTATTGCAAGTGCACTATTCAAACTACATTCGTTAGTGTACTAGATCATCAGAGCTAGTGCCTGTTTAAAAATATTTTTAGAAACATTTTTTATAAACTCAGTTGACTTTCAGAATGCAAGGCTTTTTAATATCTATGGTAAAATATTTTTATCTTATTTCAGGTTGCAGTGAAATATAACTTCAAATTTTACATTTCAAGTCTGGTATAATATTATTTTGGATATACTACTGTAACATTAAAAATTACATACAATTACTATTACAAGAAAAAATGGAAATATTTTGGTACGAATTCTTATATGGTCTTACACGCATAAGTAATTTTGTTAATTTCAAAATATTTTCATGTCATTACTTGGTAATTATGAATATTTCTTTTAATAGTATATACATACTATCTTCAGTACACTATCTTAGTTGAATATAGCTGAGACAAACTTTTAAATGCTCCTTTTAGTTAAATATTGCATTAATGCTTTTAATTAAATATTAGTTTTTCTAAGTATATAAAGTTGTACATGTGAGAAATAATACTTGAGTATTATTTCTATGAAATGAACGAACATTTCTGAATTGGTTCAGATATTCCTCGAAATTGCTATGAATTTAATAACAACTACAAGAGTAAATGTTTTATAATAAATTTTAAGATATAAGATTTCGTTTCTCTATGAGTAAAATTAAATCAAACCTTTTATGAATATATGACATACATTTCATTTCTTTTTGTCGACACATTTATACTTCATTTCTCTGACATACATTTTATATTTACTACATTCTTCGTGAATAAAACAATGAAACAGAGCAAACAAGAAAAGATATAAATTACGATATAATTAATTGATCAGTATTCAATTGTTGGGCAATTGCACGTGAGAATTAAATCAGTTGTTTATTCACCCGTCTAGTGGAAAAATAAAACTAGCACAAAACAAAATGACGAGGATGATTTCACACAAATTATTTACGATAAGATTGCACAAGCTATTGTGTCATAAGAATGCATTAATTAATTAGTCGATATGAAACCTCTACCTGTACATAATGTCTCATCTCAGAGGAGAAGTTAATCAAATTGCACATACTTATGAGTACGAATCGATTTTGTTGTTACTAATAATACTGTGTCTCCATCAATCAGTGTTATAGAAATATAATACCATTAATTTTTCACAGATACAAACATTGTACATATTGTACATAGTAATTTTGTACATGTACAACATTTCTGCTGCTATATTTTGCATATTACTCTTTCCAATATGTTTCTTACTCTGGAAATGGCACGTCTTGCTCTCACAGTGAAGAACTTAAGTGAACCAATAACTAGAGATTTCAGGTAAATTGTTTATTATTGCTTTAATGTCGTGTTGAATAGCAAAAATTAACATTAATTGAAACGAAAAGAACTTTTTTTTAAATTAAATTTGTTTGTTTACTTGCTCATAATAAAGTATACGTAAACTGTTCCAATTCAAAAATACTTGTTGACTCAGATCTTAATACAGATATTCAAATATTATATAAAATTTCGGCAATATAAATGTTATAGGATATACTTGCAAAAAGAGAGTTTAAGTACAGGGAAAGATGCATCCAATTCATGCAATTGCAGATCCATTTTGCCCTTAAGCTGCATCTTTATTGAATTGACATGTGCTAAATTGCAATTTCAGATACCTGTAAACTTGTCCATACATCGGTTTGGACCGCATGCATAAAAAAACTGACTGAGATGCCGATCGATTGATATTGAAAAGAAAATTTCCCGAAAATGGCAATAGGTTCATTATTATTTCACAATGTCTCGTTAATATATCAGAACATTTTGACGAGAGAGTAGTACAATTGTTGTTCATTAAGATGCCGATGAAATAGGCAGGTGTAAGAAATACCTGCAAAATTAACCAGCAACACCAATAAGTAAGCAATACCAATAAGAACATAGAAACTACATATACATACTCTGTCACTATGCCACATTACTTTAGATTGAAATCATGAAATCTTTTAATCAGGAAATTATTCTTATTATTTATATACGATAATTAAAAAAATCAACGAATGATCACAAATTTTTAAAAAATAAAAGAAATTGTCCATAATGGAATGTCAATTTCTGGTATGAAAGAAGAAAATATATTGATAGCTGTCATAACTTAAGCTATTTCAGTAACAAAAAAATTGATTCTTCGATAATATGTATGTAATTTTAACGAATATAAAGAGGAAAGAAAGTAACTAATAGTAAATATTACTAATTACTATTACAACTAAACTGACGAAATAGTAGCATTTGGTAGATTCGATTTCTTGTGTTTACTTTTGTCTTTGAAAAATTGTAAAAATTAGAATTAAAATATTTTAGCATGACCGTAATATCATTTATAGCCATGAATGAGAGTGCACGCAATATTTGAGCTTGACCAGTACAATAGTTTTTGAGATATTGTGGCAGATATGACTTCGTGAGGAACGACTCCTTAGTTTTAGAATCGATTCTTTGGAATCCTGTTAAATTAGAATCCATGTCCGCCTAATAATAATCGTACAATAGTCATAATTGTTACCGTTTTAGTCGGTAAAAATCCAACATTACCTGTGTCTTTCCTCAGGTATCTTATGAAGATTTGCTCCACGTAAAAGAGAAAAAAAGGTCAAGGGTGGATTTAGAGGACGCGTTACTGTGGCATGGGGCCTACAGCCAAAGTTAACCAACATAATAGGAACGCATCTATGACAATAGAATCCATAAAATAATTGCGAATATTACTTTATGAAACTGAACTTGCCCGACGTTATCTCTTGTTCCAGATGAGCCACCTACCCAACCACGTGATCGGATTAATGACAAAATAAAGTCGACTTTATATACGGTCGACTCGGCATAGAATTTGAAAGATTAGAAAAGTTAGTTCAGTCCATGTCGTTCACGACTTTGGTTACCGTTCATCTTGCCACGTATATCAGCAGTATTCGTCTTTCTCGTAAACACATACCGACATCAGTATAACACTCGTGATGCGAACAAAAATCGCGTAGCATCAGCCATTAGTCTTATTGTACAAGTCCTGGCAAGATACGTCAAATCAATTCATTTCCCACATCAGTGGATGATTCTCCGAATCTCAAGGGATATAGGATGCAGTGATACAGGATCGTCACTAGTCGTGAATGTCCTTCATAATTTTAATAAAATGTTTAGTTTATAGTTTTCAAATTTTCTAATATAAATAATATTTTAGAATTTTTGAAGAGAATTATTATTCTAGACTCATCATATTTATAAATAATCAGGTGCAGAGGTACTTGAAATTGTACAAGAAATTTTGGGAAATTCTATCGAAAATATTTAATCATATTTATCCTTTAATATTAAATGTCAAGCATATTTATCTAATTGGTGAATGAATGATGATTTTTCCTTGTTTAAGTTACACAATTTGAGTTATGATATAATTCCATTGATTGCTGCTGATATATGGAGATATATCATATATTTACGGTACAGTATCATTACGTAAGTGCAGAATGTAAATCCTATTAATTTAACAGGTCAGCAACTGTGGTAATCCGTCACCATGAAGTGATTTCTACGCTTCATTTTCAGGCTTCGACAAGAAACAAAGTAAATAGGATGAGATTCAAAATTTTCCCAGAAATGAATGTCCTAAACCTGAGCAATTAAAAAAATGTCTAACGTAATTAGTAGAGTATCTCTCGTAATTGTCAAACAATATTTTGGTCGCTTTCTACCCTTAATAGGTAATTTAGAGAAATTCTAACATTTTACAGGTAGGTTAAGTCGGAGAGTGATGACACACTTCTTTAAAAAGAATTATTACATTTTAAATACAATTAATATAGAAACAATAAACATATGTTTGTAAAACTACATATATATGAATTTATAACGTTACAAAAAAAAATTAAAATATTATCGTAAATTTCCGAAACAAAGGTAATAACACCTTATGTAGCAGGTTATCATATTCGGACTATCTGGCTCAAATAGACGAGGTATATATTTATATATTTTTTGAGCTTAATTTTTAATTAATTATTCAATGATGGCCTGTCTCATTTATGTCAATTATACTTTCAATTTGTTTCAATTGTCTCGTAAATTTTGCTCTAACTAATTAAAATATGAGTCAAAATCTATACTTTCAATACTCTGGCACCGAAACAAAAAAATTGAGTTTCGGATTATTCTGAGATCAGAATAGCAGTTTAAAAAATATTTAGCCATTATATTCAACCTGTATTTCTTCACTATTAAATTTATGATTTACCACCAAGTTTATTAAATTAAATATAGCCATAGATTTTATACACTTACCTGTCTACTGCATAACCTTACTTTTGAAATTTTTTTATACGTATTTTAAGTATTTCCTTATCTTCCATATCTCTTTATCGTAGAGGTTGTAATGCCATATTTCTAGATAGAGTATTCACGCAGTTTGTCAGATTAAAGTGCCTTTACGATATCTAATAATTCTTCCTTTGTCCATAATCGCTGTTTAAATTGTTAGTTTTCTTTATATCCAGTTGGTATGATTTTCTTAAAAAAATATTTACTATTATACACAATTTCATGACAGCCCTCTCATCTGATAATTTGAGAGAGACTAGCTTGTTTCTTTTTATAATGATATGATAATATCTTATAATATTATAAAAGAGTAATAATATTATAAAGTAGTTCATCTAAACGATGAATTAAAACATTATATTCTAAAGAATTCAATACTTTTAGTTAAAATTAGTAGATTATAGTTTAAAGATAGGCAGAAAATATTAAAATTATTCAATTATATATATTGTGCATAATTTACTTTATAATCATATGAAAGTAAGGATAAGTGTTAATATGGTTCGTGAACCAGATACAAAATACAGTACACATCTTACTCGGAGTTACTCTGTTTATATCTTTTTAATTTAGTATTCTCGTATATATATACATCAGTATGAAAAGTTAATTCTCGCACAATGATTGTGAGGTCATTTTTAAGATAGAATGTTACTATGAATTACATAATCATGTATTATCACATGACGTCGTAGGTCATTTATATGTGTATAATGTAACACGCTATTTATATATGTATAATATTACCCTTTGGAAACTATTTAGCAATGTGTCATATGTTACAACAGTTTCATTGTTAATAATGAAATGTGAAACTTTAAATAGATGTAGAAAATTAGAATGTGTTATCACGTAATTTTATGTGACACTAATATTTTCCCTACTTAAACACGATTGAACGTCTAATGGCACATTTATCATTTTAATTACGTTGAGCTATTGGTATTATTGTTTACTTTATTGATTTTGTTTTTTTTATACAAAACCTAAACCAAACGAAAATTTAAAGTCAAGAGCGAGTAAATTCAAAAATACTATTGGTTGTCACACAACGGGAAAGAATAAACCTGATTAATCTAAATATTCTTCTTAACAATAAATTTTCCTTGATTTTCGAAAAAAAATGAATTAAATTCAATTAAAAGCGAAAAAATAAAATAAATTTAATTGAAGAAGGCATGCCTACTATTAATGAATAAGAAAAATTCCTTTTCTGAGACCTCTACTATAATTTAGAATAATAAAACTTGGAATTAAAAAGACGAGGCAACTTAAAAATTAATTAAGCATGATTAATCTTTAGTTAGTGTCATTCGGGCACTTCACTTTCTATAAAGTAAAATAAAAATTATCCATTTAGTTTTCTAATGTATGGCATAATTAAAAATAAAATAAGATCTGTTTGAAAAATCTATTTTTGCTCCATTATATACATACATATTATACAACTATTGGTAACATTTCATGCAAAAATAGGTCATGAATGATCTTGCAGCATCACTTAAGTACGAAATTGATATCAGATAAAGTTTACATAAAGGAATACATTATTATCCTTTTTTCTATAAATAATTGACACTTTGACTACGAAAGACGTATATATACGGTTGCAAGAGCATATCAATATATACGAAAGCCGTATTTGTACCCTCTCAGAAAGTGAGATTTAGAGAAACAGAAATTTCTATGTGTCAAGAAAATTTGAGTAAACCCAGTAATATACTCATGACACTAATGAAAGGTTATCTTGGGAAAGGCCACAGTTTATTCTTCGATAACTGACTGAACGGTACAAGTTCAATTTTGTTTACCTCCTTACATTTGAACAGGATAAATACTATTGATATCTTAAAGTAAAACAGCAAATATATGATAATTATTCGAAACAAATTACAAGAAGAGGAAATATTATTTCGATCGACTGAAATTCAACTATGTATGAAATGGCTAAATAAAAGGAAAGTCTGGATGTTGACCAGTTTCAATTACGCTAATCCTCACACAGCAACTTCATTGCCGAAAAAAATTGCCGACGGAAGACGGACATATATTCAGGATTACAATCGTTTTATGGGTGCTGTCGATAAGAAAGTTATAAAAATTTTTTTTCTTCATTTATTAGATGTAAGTATTTGGAACTCTTATATTTTGTATAAATACGTATCTGGTAATGAGTTACATTTCGCGATATTTCATTTACAACTGATAAAAAAAACATTTCAAAAACATCTACGAACTTCAAATTTAATCCAAGGGAAAAGAAATACTAACGATCCATTATATCTTATTGAAAGACATTTTCCAAGTACATATTTTAATTCATCTTCGAAGAAAAAAAAATAAAACGCGAAAATGTGTAATATGTAGTGAACTTAAAATCGTCGAGAAAGTAAATATCAGTGCAAAGATCCCGATCTCTACTTTAGAATATATCACATACAAATTGAATTATTAAATTGCTTATATTATCTTTATTATCATTATCTTAAAATTGTCGAATTATATTTGCTCCTCATTATCAATTTTGGATTTTTTCTTTATATTTAATTGCCAATTAAAATTGAATTTGATCAGTGAACAAACAGCGATTGTCATGCGAATATCACGCCGTCTTTATTAACGATTCTTTCCGAGAGTGCTCCGCAGTCAAGGAGTGCTCCGCAGTCAAATTTCGTTTTTGAGTTAAAGTAAATCAAGCATATTCAGAAACATTTATTTTTATTTACAAAAAAACCCAATTTCGATGTAGTATTATTGTATCATATATTCCTGATCACTGAGCAAGAATCATGCGAATGAACAATTCAAAGAATATTGCAAAGTGCAGACTTTCAACAAGAAAATACTTCCTTTGTTAGAACAGGAAGTATTATAATTATTACATAGAAAGGGATTATATTTATTACATGAAAAGGTATATATTATTATATTTATTAGACAAAAAGGAATATGTCTCGTATGCTAAGAGAGTTAAAATGTTGTTTGTCGGATTATATTCAATAAAAAATCTAGGATGAAAAATGTTGGCATGAGATCAGCTATCTACATCTTCTCTAATGTAAATATAACTTGATACAATATTATACTCATATTATACTCATATTACTCATATAATATTTCATACTCATTTACTGGTATTAGTTGTCAGCTCTATTACAATAGACGGTTAAAACGATCCCTGATACTATAGTTTTAGAATTTTCAGATTACATCTTATTATAAATTTTTAGACTTATATTATTTTATACTAAACGAGCATTCAAATTTAAATTATCGAAATGTTTTAAAGACACTCGGAAGATAAATTAAAAGGAATTTTTTAATTTATATCTAATTTCCGTTATATCTAATCTATTATACCTATTCTTTTATATCATTTCTTTCATTACATCTAATCATATGATACTTTGAATACAACGTTTTACGTTCATAAAGATGAGATGGGCTGTGAACTATATTTAGAAAAATTTTTCAATGCTCATTAAATATATTTGTACCATATATTCATAGGAATACGTTAATTATTTATTTTTAATTATCATATATATTAAATATTGATAAATGCACGTTAGACGTGATTTGTAAATCAGAGACGTAATCAAATATATATGCGTATTTAATAATTTCACAACTTAAACTTTCTCTTTCGAAAATAATGCAAAGAATAGAGAAATTTTTTCTAAATTTAGATATAAAGACTGATTGATAGCCAAAGGGCATGGACTCTAAATGTTTAGAGCAGAATTGCAAGTAATTGGATAATTGGATAACATTCAGCGATGACGCAAACTGGACAAAGTTATACTAAATTTTTGAAAGGCGAATTTGGAAGTTAGTCAGAATCTCGTTCAATATAAGATTAACATTAATTTAAAAATTTAAAAACCTAAGATCATTTGATGGTCACATTATAGAAAAAACTGAATGTGTTTTTTAAGAAGCTAAGTGATGAAATAGAAAAATATTTCCCACTGTTAACTACATGAAACTATAAAAAAGTAGTTAGTAATTTAAGTTGCAAAATAAATATGCTATCAAACAGAATTGAATAAAATATTTATCAGAACAAACAAATATCAAACAGAAGAATTAAATATTAAAGTAATTTCAGTATCATTAAATTAATTCAAGTGGATAGTTTTATTGTGTAAAATACTTTACATTTGAATCCGTGTTATTTATTGTTGTGAGATTCTGCATAAACAAATGACACTTGTAGCATTAGACATCTATTGTTTTAGTCTACATTATAACTGCGATATTCGAAAGACTACATCAAAATATCTCTAGTTTCCTTGATGAAAAGGAATTTTACTTCCCTGCAATTTTTTTATATTTATATTTGTGGCAAATAGACGGGATGTCACGAGGGCTGAAGAGGAGAAGCGTAGATGACCAACTACTGGAATTTGCCCTATGAATAAGTGTTTGCTTTAGGAAAGATTATTACTGACTCATTGTCAGCACTGAGCCAATGTTATAAGGCCTGCTTGGTGATCCAATATTGTATAAAGTTTTATTCATTGAGCATACGAGAAGTTTTACGTATATGTATGGAAAATTAAATTTATATATATATATATATATATATATATATATATATATTTGGTCCATACTTAAATGTAATTGAGCTAAATACATGTAAATAATATAATTATGAACTCAATGTTAATTGAAAAGCGCTGCAGTTTGTCCGACTTGTACGATAGCACAAAAATAGAATAGAACGTCCATTTCAATTTCTGAGCGTCATTTATCGCCTGCAAGTGGCATCCTTATCCTTCTTGGGAATATAATTTCTAGAAGGTACGAGGATATCTCTTGTATCTGTTTTATATCTTTCCTCCAATATCAATTTTATGTACACAAATTTGATATTATTGATTGCTATACATATTTTACATATATTACATAATAAGTATCATGATTTTCTTTACATATATTACATAATAATTATTAACGTAATTAATGACATAGCAATTATTGTGTATAAAACAATTTTTCTGTCATTGTGATAGAAATTTGGAATTACAAATATTTATAGTTTTTGAAGATCTGCTGGCATCAACGATCGCCGAGCCACATCCGATATCCTATCTGCAAACCATTTGTAGAATATCTTTCAAACAGCATCATAAATAACAGTTGTCCGTTCTAGGTAACTTGGCAATCTGATTGGCTGCAAACTGTTTCAAGTTTTCTATAGAAGGACGGCAAAAAGACAATCTCAACTCACAGATGCGAGCATAGAAATAACAGGAAGGTAACATATAATTTCATACAAGGATTCGGTACCGCGCAGTTCCACAACTCATCCAGCAATCTGCGAGTAATACAAACGAACTTTCAGAGATATCAGTATTTACATCCAGTACGTCTTCGCTGTGGTAATTGCTAACTAGCAGTCAGAAAAGGATCCACTCACTTACAAAAAAAAAAATCAATGGACTACAGCAAACCGTAAGCGAGGAAAAATAAAAGTTATTGCTTCCTGAAGACTACCATCATTGCCTGATTTTGCACACGTCCAAGATCTATGACCGGAGATACGGACAATATTAGTCCGGATATTCAAATTAAGAACAGGTACAATATGTTTGCTGAGTGTCCGATAACGAAACAAGACGTTGCTACACAAAACACACAATTCCTCACGGGAAACATACGAAAATCCCACAACTAATCCCAACCCACCAGCCAAAAAGTCCCAGAATATCAAATCCCCTTCTATCTGCTTCCACGGCGAAATATCTCGTCCATAATAAGAGTAAATAGAAATTACAAAAATTCTAACACATTGTAAGTACACGTTTACATACATATCTTTAATTTACATACGTACGCTAGCGTGCAAAATTAACCCTTGCACAATGAATGCGAACTCATTTTGGATAGAAATACATTTCTGTTATATAATATGAAATTACTTATCATGTATTATATGATCGTATTTAACATCGTGGAAAATATTTATTAGTATCGTTGAAAGTCACCTTACATACATCGTTTCTTGTAATTAGTGCGAAAAATTTCAAACAATAAATACGGAATAATGGATGTAGAAAATTTGGCAATATTTTTGATTGAGAATAATACGTTTAGCTCAAACTGTATAACAGAAATAAATGCAGAGAGAGAGAGAGAGAGAGAGAACATTTAACGAATATAAATACTAAATGGCTCATTTAAAACTTGTGTAAATTCTCGTGATGCGTTTTTAAGGAAACACTCAACTCGGGGGATATGTATCAAGGAATATTTTAGGTTAAGATTATATTTTTATTGACATGACATCTCGATAACTGTTTTAGAGCTGCTTTAATTTTAACATCGTTAAAAAATATTTCACGAAAATGTATATTCAATTTCACAATTTTCAAACACTTGAATGTTGCCGTGAATTATACAAAAACAATCAAATTAATTTGATTTGAACTCCTCTCATTTCTAATTTCTGATATGAAACGTTTACGTTTGAAATATAATGTATTTTAAGATACTATAATGTACTATAAAGACAGATATTAAGAGAAGTAACGTTAATGTTAACAAAACATTATGTATGTTTGTTCACACCGTAGAGAAAATGATGCAATTGAAAATATAGTCCTTGGAAATAAATGAATACGGTCATGACAGCTTTATGTTTCTAATTACGAGATTGCTCAATACATGACTGTATTTCGAATTTTGTTCAGTCATATCACAGATTTTTTTTAAACTACATATTTTTTTCCAAAAACAGCATAATTCAAAAGTTAAAATGAACATTATTATTTTTCATTTTGAATATATATTTTACTCAATCAACGTATGCAACGATATTGATATAACTATGTATTAACATGATTCTTATTCAAATTATTTTTTGCATATTATTTTTTGTTATCGAATCAAATAATTTTTCATATCATTTCAATTAACAAATGTATATTATTGTTATGAATTTAACAAATTTTTATTCAAACAATGTTTCAAATATAATTATATACTTTTTATGTCCACATTGGCAATAACTTAATAATTTCATCATAACTTTTCATGTTAGATTATGTTTAATTTGTTTGAGTCATCGAATTTGCTCGTATAAAAAATTATTCAAAAATGATTGGTATGAATTTTATTCTAAATAAATTTTATTTAATGATAATAAATTAATATAAATACTTCATCGTTACCAGTTTTTTCACTTAACTATTATTAGTTATTATTTATATCATATTTTATTAATTATTATTAATTATTATTAATTATTAGTTATTTTAGATACAGTGAGCCCTTTTCTATTAAAACATACTGATGCGACGAGAAGTACTTCATGCGAAAACGTCACTGCACGGTTTTAGGTATGAATGCATACATAAATTGTATCAACGTTTCTCTAATGTTTCATACGCGATTCACACATACTTTTTCTTTTTTTCAAACATTCACGTCAGACTGAACTCATTTTACTAACATTCATTGAATAGTGTAACACAGAATCATGTAATTCACTCGATGATAAACATACTTAGCGAATTGCTACCACAATCATTAAAACAATGTGAAAGAAAATTATTGAAATTGTCTGAGTAGTAAATCGGAACTTGGAAATGTGAAACTTTTTGTTGAAAGCAAACTTTTTTCACGTCCTCTCTCTTCAAAGTCTGAAGCGCGACTGCGTTTTCGATCGATCAGGTGTCCAGATATACTATAAGACGTCTGACATTGAATATACGAGAAAATATAGAGAGTGGTGGCAAGGATTGGCTGCTTTATTTTCCCGCGATGGCAAAGTAACAACTATCAAGAATAAAAATGTACTAAAAATATACTAGGAAATAAAGTTACATTTATCTTTTCAGCTGTCGACTACTGATTGTGAAAGAAAAATAACTGAGATTAGTTACCCATCTTTAAAAATTTTTTCTTTCATTGAAATGTTAAATCCTAATTTTCAATTGAAGCTATTGGTCGTCAATGATATTGATCATATGGGTATCCTGAATTTAATAATTATGACACTGCTTGTTATATAAGATATTATTTAAATACTCGAATCAATTTCGGTTATTAGAAACTGATAATCGATTAATTATTCCGTTTAAAATTTCATTACGATTAATTATTTCATATTTAGATATTATCCATTCATGAACACTTCAATCCTCAGGAATTTAATAATTCTCTGTATATCGCTGTAAATACTACATAGTGCATGAAATGCAATAATCAATAACGGTTGAATATTATAAATGTGCTTACGTGGATTCTGGGAAATGACGTTGAGACAGTTGTCGCGACACTGATAATAATTTCACCCCTTCGTACATTTCTAACACCAAAGGTTGAATTGTGTGCACCTTCACAACACGAGAAACCGTGCATCGACCTTGCAAATTGCACGCGCTGTCACTCATTTTTGCCCTCTCTTTCTCTACGTCTTCCCATAAATTCAAAAATATTACGGTATATTACTAATAACAGATCGATTGAGACGCAGTCGTGTCTCGGAGTTCGAAGGAGGATGACGTATCTCAGGCGATTGGACTACGCACTTTAGAAGAAGAAATTTGATGAAATTCACATTTAAGTATTTGAAATCGAGACCTCTCATATATTTTCATCAGGTAATTTTTCTTTGATAATAACTTCTTGCTCTTGAAACTATTATATGTTGAGTGTACGGTGACTTATAAAAATGTTGGATTACTTACTTTCTAAGCACTAAACAATAGAAGTATACTGGATATAAATAATGGTGATTGAAAATAAATACAATATACGATATAATACTAAGACGCAGATGTGGAGATTTTATATTCAGAATTTTGAGTGAATCGGATAGCAATTGTTAAAGTTGTGTAACATTCACTATCAAGATATACTAAAAGAGGGATATTTGAATGATATATATTCCCTACATAATTAATTTTGAACTAATATTTAATTGATCTGTCGTCAGCTTCAATTGCTTTTCAAGTTGCTTGTTATATAACTTTTATTTTCACAGTCAGAGGTATTTCAAGAAACTTTTATTCTAATTATCTTGTAACGTTATGTTATGATTAACTAATCTTCTATTGATTTCTGCCGATATGATGCTTGATGAGATAAATGTCTGGATTTTGAACAATCCTTTTACAATTCCGGCATTATGGAGTCATTGTTTTCCTGAAATGAAGGAATGAAAATTTTCGAGTAACACTACATTTATAATATTTCCTTTTAAGTCTTTCAAGTTTTCTCTAAAATATTTAAATATTTCTTCTCTAAAATATTTAAATATTTACATTTATCTTAAATTCTAATTATGTACCCTCATATTATCACAGAACCGCCGTCGTGATGATGCAATGAGACGTAAATTTTTAGTTTTCCTAAATTGGACATTGAATATTCTCGAAACATGACAACAAAGTTCTATAACATAATTTAGGATGAAAATCATCTTAGAAATTGCTGGCAATTGTCGAATGAGTTTTATATTTAAAGAGATTAGATCTTGTACATAATAATCTTCTGGGATTTAGTAGTTGGCTTCTGCGATTTGCTAAAAATATAATTGTTATAGATCTTCCTGTAATTCGGCACTTTGCCTCTAAGATTTTCCATTTCTATGTAATTCTCACATTTCCTTTAGCATATCTACGTTTCCGAATTCGTGGAACTCATTATGACTATGCAAATCTGATAATCTGTACAAGATGTTTTTACATCAATCTATCTATACTAAATCAGTATCAATAGTTGTTAAATCGCTTGTCCTCGAGCTGTTCAAATACTTTAATGACTTTCTTTCGTTACATCATTACATGTGCATTTGTACGTAAGTATTTACAAAGAAACACACCTCACCGATTTCAATGGTCTTAAAATATATGTACGTGATTCTATTCTTTTTTTATTTGTTGAGTCGAATTTATGGTAAAGATTCGAGAAGAGAGGAGAGGCGAAGAAATTACTTTGTTGTTTTATAAAGCAATTATCAGAAATTGATTGTTTTCGTTACTATCGCTTATTGATATCGTAAATAATATAAGAAAATTTTTTAGTAAGTAAATATAATAATATTTATCTCATTCGTCATACCTAATATACTGCTAAAAATTACTACTAAAGCAACTAAAAACTTGAAGGAAATTTATTTCTATAACATAAGCAAATAAGAACAGTCTCTAATAAATGGGGACAAAATTACAATGGTAGTAAAAAATTTAGTTAAATATAAATTATCATTAAGAATGTTTACTGAAGTATTAGAACATGTTCAAAACATTCTATATATTCATCATCATATGTATATTTAGAATTTTAATAGAATATTGATATAATTAATATTAGAATTAATGCTAGAATTTAATAGAAAAATTAATAGAGTTTTAATATATTATTGAGTGAAGACTGATTGATGACTTCGTGAAACAAGTATAGAATTCGAAATACAATAACTTCACGTTATTGTATTCTATTAATTTATCTTATTAACCAAATTTATTTTTTTTTTCTCCTTTAAGGAACAAGCCGACGTATTGGAATATATCTATCTTCTTCTATTTCATATTTCAATTTTAATTTCCATAGAGAAATGTTTTTGCAATACAATATTCTTTATATGAAGCATGAGATAAATGAGCAATACATTATTTTCTTATATAAATAACTGATACATTATTATCTGAAAAATAAAATTAACGTTAAGTGATACTGTGATGTATAGTGGGTTACCCTTTTCTGAAACTTATCTTTATCTGACTCTTTAGAAAGAAAGTTATTACTCTCTATCCACTCTACTATTACCCTAATCCACTCTAATTTGCTTCTTATTAAAGATTAAAATCGCTGACATAAAAAGAATGATAATGGGTAACTCTAACATTTTTGCTATTAATTAATGACTTATTAATAATTAATAGCTTCTACTATTGTCTTGGATAGCCGTTCGTTATGAACATTTCTTTAAATATATCTAAAAGAATTAGTTTACATTTAATTAGAAATTTGTTTAGAATTACCTAAGCAATTTTTATTAATATTAGTAGAAAAATGTACATACGTTCCAGTTACTAAAGGCAATATTAAATTTAGCAAAATTAAGAAGAGAAGATATTATGTTTATTTTGAATTAATTAACGTTACAACGACTCTATGAAGGATTAATTTTATTTAAAGCAATATTAATTTCCTCTTCTAAATGAAGATTTTCCGACGCACAGACAAGAATGGTTTTGTCCATTTGTTTTTAAAATTTTACAACAAATCCAGTCATGTCTTGTACTACCTGTATAGATTACTGAAATCAATACTTTCTGCAAATTCTGTAAATTTATTTCTCTCTTTCTGCTTGGAAATATTTCTGATTAGAGCTACGATGCCGTAGAATTACGATGGATTTTATTATTAATGGATATTCCTTTTTTAGAGTTATGCATCTTAATAACATTATTATTATGTCCACGGAAACAGAATATTTTTGTTCAGACTATTTATATTTAAACAGTAACATATAAGAATTTTCTTCAAATGGTAATTTACTTTATTACAATTAATTTTATGTTGATGATATTTTTTTTATGATGATATTTTTTTCTCTATGCTTATATTGACAAAGAGGAAGAGACCAGAATTTTTTGTCATCATTAACTTTTATATTAATCCTGTATGCTATGCTCAGTAAAGAAAAAAATTAAGTTAAGATTGGACATTGTGTTATGGAAATATACATACGTGGTTGATTTATGGTTATGGAGAAATAAGTTCGAACTATTGAAATTATTTAGAAGTCTAATATCATTAGTATTAGTTTTGTCACAGTTACAAATTTTATGATGCGAATTAGGATCATCCTTTAAAACTGCATAATTGTCTTTATCAACATTATTAAAAACCTTATTCTATTGTAATTATGAAAGAATCGAATCCGGAATTCTAACAGATAATCAAGTTAATTACTGGTATTACATTTTATATCTTTATATAAGCCAATTCTATATCAAGGATTGATATTATTAAGATTTACAAATGCTGAATTGTTCCGTATCAGAACAAGGATCCCGCCTCTTGAATCATTAATTAACTGAAGCATAGAATGAACAATAATGGAGTGCCGTGTTTCAGAGTCTGAAATACCGACCAGAAAAAAAAATCACATAATTACCTCGTCTATGCATCCAGATTCTGATACAAGGAATCAGTATCTAAAACAATTCCGTTTTGTATTATGCATCCATGTGTACATCAAAAAAAGATCTAAAGTGTTATAATATTAACACATGTTCCATGTATATAATTACTTATACTCTATTATTTTTAAAAATATTTTTCAACTAACTACATTACTTCCTGAATTGTTTTGGTTGGCAACTGCTGATTAACAACCGTTTATTTATTTCGTTTTAAATGGCCAGCGATCGAAATAAAATTTGTAAGACGCGAAATGTGAAACTCCAAACATATAAAATCTAAGCTTCGAGAATTCTTTGTGAGAAAGGTAAATCCTTCATTTATACGAAAGCTTTAAAGAAAATAAGAAGAAGGAATTAGCAGTTAATATTATGCCCAATGCACATAACCTGTTTGTGCAAATCATTTCAACAGTGACTCTTTGAATGAATAGAGATATGATATTTTATTATTCTATATTTTATGAAACAAAGAAGATCTTTGCGTCTTTGTTCTTCTAAAGCACCACAATCCTCAGATTCTTCGTAACTGCATCCCGCTTAATTCAAATGCCTAGAGCAGGGTAGAGCAATCCGCGGCTCGCTCGCGGGCCGCATGCGTGTATTATTTCTGTAATTCTTTATACTAGGTTTATTTTGTTAATAAAGAGATAATTTGAGTTTGTCATTCAGTGTTTGTATTATCATAAGTTTCCTACATGCGTCTCGCAAAACATATTTAAATTTGTAGTTGTAAAAAAAAGGTTTGCTCATCCCTGGCCTAACTGAGCATAGAATGGAACAATGGCCTAGAGTAAACAAAAGCAGTCACAAATGCAACACTCAAGAAGCTCAAGTATTTCCGGACAATAACAGCCGATTGGGAACATTGTCATTATGTAAGTCTCATCTAATTTACATTTCACTTTTTGTTTTTCGTTGTCTTTTATACGTTAGGTATCGCAAAATTATCTTCCGAACAGTTAAATGTTCGAGTTCAGCAAACATCTGAGAGGAGAGAAGCGGATCAATTGGAATAATATTTTTATTTTGTACTGAAATTTAACTAATTGGACTGCAATTCCGTCCCAGAATCGGATCGCGTGATGTATAAAAGGACTACCGAGAAATAGCCAGAATACCTCAAATACAAAATTTCAACTTCGGCTAGTTTTTAAGATACTAGAGAATTAAAAAATACAATAAATTCTGCGTACTATGATACTATAAACATTACTAATGTACAGACTAATATAATGTTAATAATTCGAAAATTCCTAATACTTTGTTCCTCTAATCCTAATGATCGCAGTTTAATAGAATAACGAAATATGTTGTACATAAGGAATATTTATAAAATTGTATATATTAAGGAGATTTGCGGTTCATCGGAATCATTCGAGAGCTCGTATTGAATTGCTTGTCCGCTTCGCCTGTCGATCATCGTTCTTTGTCATAAAACTGTAGCCTTATCTCTTCTAGCGATCCTCGGCGTTTACGTTATGTTTACAGTTCTCCTTTTACGTCGATTCTATATACATGCATACGCCGAATTTCTTTACAGCAAGTTTTAGAATATCATTGAAAGAAAACAATTTAAATTTTCTATGATGGAATTCCAGTCATAAAAAAAATTCTCATTGTTTTTAAAAACGTTTGAATTCTTACAAATTTCGAGAATATAAATTTCTTCCATTTCTCACTTGCTACATAATATAAAAATATCTTCAAAAAAACAACGATTCGGGGTGATCGAAGCAAAAGCTTTATATTTAAAAAAAAATTCAAGTAAAGCGTAACATGATCCTTTTTACGAAGTTATAAGACTTGCATTTTTAGTTATTCTAAAAATTTGTTCAAATTATCCGAGTGACAGTATCTAAAATTCGTCCGAGGTTGAATCTGATCTGATAATTTTGGTCGAGCTCGACCGAATAAATGACTTTAAGACTACCAGCAATCGTGCAGCAATCGTGACCTATTTCATTTCATGGACGAGACCGACCGATGGAACAAAAATGTGGCAATCATGTTCAATTTTTAAATTTGGCAACTATGCTTCCTAAACTGTCCTTTTAACTCGCTTTCCACTACTTATTCTGCACAATGACAGTCGTAATGGAAACAAGTAGAAAGACAATGAGTATGAGAATGAGCAGTATTCGATAAGAATATATATATCGTTTTGAATTCGTATAAAATTTTAATAAAGTATGTAAAAATATATCATTAAATTTTGGACAAAGTTGTAAAGAAATTCCGTCGTATCCGCGTGGTAGGGTAAACACAAACATGGACTACGGTTCTTAGAAGGGATAGGCTGTTGCTTTATGTCAAAAAAAAAAAAAGGAAGAAAGAAAGGAGGGTCTGAACGGGGGTCAATTCAGTGCGAGCGTTCAAACAATCTGGACTAACCGCAATTTCTCCGAATAAGTATTAATTATATAATTTATCTTACAAAATCATTCTACATATCTATTTTATATTTTATATTAATTCTCGCAAATTGAATGCCAGATCATTGTGTATGTTTGAATCCAATAGACATCCGTACTGTTTTAACATGAAATTTATCTCTTTAACAGACGGTTCGTTTCGAAAAAAGTTTCTCTATATTATATAATTTAAAATGATTCTTGAGATAATTAAATTTTAATTTTTATGTAATAATAATCTCCATAAAAAGATCGACAATTATATGAGTCCATTATTTTAACTTTAAAATGGTTAAAAATTATTCTTCCCACTTTCATTGAATGTGTGCCTTATAATAGTGCAACTTATCTCGAATATATTTTCATTTAAAAGCCGCATTTTTGTATAAGATTTAAAGCATTTTATAGAAAATATTATTTTTTAATGTTATGTTCAATTTTTTTTTTATTCGGGATAATATGTAGAAAAAATTCAATTGTAGAAAAAAAATCGTAGAGACCCATTAAAAAGCCGTGCACTTTTGTGAAAGATCATATATAACGATGATAGAACAATGTCGACTAAATTCGCATTTATTTACTATAATTATTTTACGTACATACATGTGTATGTTTTGTGCTCGTAATAAAATATCATCGGATACATTTCGATAAATAATTTTCGATATGGAAACGGCAACGCTATCCAACACTGTATTGTAATACTTGCCCAAATCGATATGGCAGCATATGATACGAAAATGGTAACAGTGTCCGGGTGACCCTCAAAACCTGCGAAAAGGCATTGGATGTCTAGTCTATGCTAGTTAGTCAATGCTTGAATATAGAAGACGTTTTCGAACAGTTGTGAAACCATTAAAGTGGAATTTTCAAAAAATTAAAAAATTTAATAAAAATGATTCTTCAGAGAGCCAGGATTCTACATACATGTATAAAACATGACTTGTGAAGAATTTTAGTTCATTTTTCCATTACAATAGTTTTCGCATTTCAAATAATATTCTAAAGTCTTTAGAATAAGAAATAGTTATCTTCCAACTTTCGTGCTAATAATTGTTCTGAATCATATTCTGAGATATTCTTAATTCATATTATATATACGAGCTTTCTTTTAATCTGTGAGCGTCTTGATTTTAAGGTTCAGTTACTTAAATGATTAAACCACATATATCATTTGTTTAAACGTGTTGGAATGACCACGTGCTTTTTTCTCAAAAAATGACTTGAATTGATTATAATTCAAACAATATTAACATAAACAGTATTTAACTGACTCTTGCTTAAATACGTGTTTCAATGATAGTGAAGTTACTTTCAAATATAAATTATTCACTGAAGTCGAATCATTCAATTGTAAGCGCTTCATTATTCTTCATTATACCAAATCAAATTTCATCAAAAATCACTTCATGGGATTCCGTTTGCTATTAATTAATTGGATATATTTATATAGTTAATCATATTATACATGCTGATTTCAAATCCGAGAACATACGTACTTGAACAAATAAGTATTATAACATTTGAATGAATTGAATCTCTCCAAAATTGTAGTCAAATAATCAAATCATGCATCGTTCGAGTGCATTGTTATAAGCTTTTAAAAAATTTATAGAGTAAAGAGGAAGTTATCGGCAACATACTGTTGCTACCGCACAGTTACAACTCTACAAACATTAAATGGATTAATTATTTCTATTTTTCACCGAAAGAAATCACAAACAGAATAAATAATTTTGAATAAAAGAGAGATTAAAATGTCACATAACGACGCTTTATGAAATAGTTTGTACACCATGGTACTACTGATGTTTCAAAGTCTATATTAGTCTTACAAAGTCTACATTAATCGTACAAAGTCTTAATCCAGGATAGATGTCGTAAACGTTCGTCATATAATGTAAACATCTTCATCTATATAGTTAATACACAAATATAAATATTAATAATATTCAGTTTCAGAAATGTATACTTCGATAAATGCTTTTTTCCAGTTTTCAGTACACTTATAGGAGAAGGCGTGTAGTTCCAAGTTCTAACGGCAAACAGAGAGAAGAAATATATGTTCCAGAAATGGATGAACTAGTTTATGATCGAACATTACATCTAGCAACATGCATCTCCGACTTCGAAAAAAATTTCGTTCCTCGACATGCACAAGCGTGGATGAAGGACAATATTCCGTATTGTTTCTTGTACCGTACCCTTTACGCGATTCTAATTTTTGCGGGAAGTATTACATGTCAAACAGACCGAAATACAATTTGAGACGTGAGCTTGCAATATGGAGCGCAGGTCTCGCATTGTTTTCCATTACTGCAGTGTGGAGGACTGAGCCTGGTATGTTTCATCTAATGCGACATCATAGGCTTTACTACACAGTGTGTACATCTTGGTAATTTTACTTCTATATCTTACTCCATCAATTTTCATATTTTCGAATGTCATTTTTATAGAATTAGTTATAAAAAATAAAAAAAACTTTTTACGACTATTGAGTCATGTGCTGATGTATTCCACGACAAACTAGTTCATTCTAGAAGCTATCTCATTATGTCATATGTCAGTAATATATATATATATGGATATATATGTAGTTGTAAATTGAATGTAAGAGCACTAGCGTAACTAAATAATAATTAATTTTATTAAAAATCTTTATTGCAAGAGTGAATGTGCTATAATATGTTACGTGTGTTTCCAACAATTGCTTTTCATATTTTTTAAAAATAGTTAATTTTCACGATACATTGTATTAAATTGTCTTTTTTTTTGTTTCTATTTTTTAAAATGTACAGTCTTATTACGTTACCTACATTTTATACAAAAATTTAGAGTAATTTAGATTACGAAGCAAATTTTGAGATGAAATTTAATTTATTCCCTTACGTAAACTGAAGTCAATTTATCATACTCTAATTCTACATTGCGAATAAATTTAAAAAAAGTTTTAAAAGCGAGCATAGCATGATTACGTTTCTTCGCATTCATTGTAATATGTTCCTTGTTCTAATGTTAAAATCGTTCTATGATACTTCGCTGTATATCAAATGTAAAACATCGTTTTATTTTTAGTATTATAAACAATTTTCAGTATCTAATTAACGTTAAAGATGAATAAATGAAAAAAATTTGTTCTTTATTCTTCTTATTGACTAAGACATTGTGGTTGTACAAGGTGGAAAGAAAATTTTGTCCGCAACTATCGTAAATGAATTCTATATCTTCGACTTGACGGAGAAATATGTAAGAAACATACCGCAAAATGGACTTGAACTTGAACTTCGTCAACAAGGTCAAAATTTTTTTTGTTTGCGTTGTATTTACTTATTACGGAAGTAATACTTTTCCAAGGAACTGTAGATAAGCAACCTAACAGTTCTCGAAAAATAATAAGAATGATTAAAAATCATTTTGCCGTTTTTTAAGAGTAATATCGATTCCTTGGGAAAGTTTTACCTTCCCCCCACAACGCAAGCAAAGAGAATTTTGATCTTAAAATTAAAAGTCAAAATAAATTTTGCGGCAGGTTCTTTATACGTTTATCAAATCAAAAGTATAGAATTCATCTATGAGCCACGGACAAACGTTTCTTTCCATCCTGTACAATCACATTGAAAAAAAGAATGAAACAAAATTTGTGGCTATAATAAAATGATGTGGTACACGTGTACATTATAATATAACAATTAGAACATACACATTTTCATAATTAGACATCCAAAATGAATAAATTGATGTGGTTAAATTTGTCTCCATATTCGTTCGTTCTTTGTATGACTTCAACCATATTTCGTTTGTCGCTATAGTTTTCGCTCCGTTTAATGATTCATTGTGTAATAGAACATCTTGGTTATATAAAATAATTTTTAAAAAAGGATAAGCCAAATATTATTTCATATTTAGATCACTATTGCGTATCTATATCTGAAATTTCAGAAAACGGTAGATAAGGATTTGTGCTCGGAACAAAAAAAAGTCATATATCTTCGTAAGGATATTAAACAATATTACAGGCAGATTTCTCAACAAGAATAGGGATAATCAAATAATTAAACGATTTAGATCCATTTCTTTCATTACGTTGCATTCATTACGTTTGTGAACGTAGAGAAATACATAAAAATCCACGATTTAATCAGCTTCTCTTAATTATGTCATTGCAAGTATGCGGCACGAACTTTGAATTTACTAAAATATAATATCATAATAAAAATTCAATAATATTCTTTTCAGCTTGTCTAATCAAGATCTGACTCTTGCTTGCTGGGGCTATATATTTGCCTTGTCGAAGCTGGTTGAATTCGGCGATACCTTTTTCATTGTATTACGAAAAACAACAGTTAATATTTCTACACTGGTACCACCACATCGTAACTTTCCTTTACACATGGCTCTCTTATGTGGAAGACGCTGCATACGGTAGATTGTTTGCTTTTATGAACTGTTCTATTCAGAGTTGTATGTACATTTACTACACCTTCAAAGCAATGGGATATCGTCCGCCAAGACGGTTAGCCATGATGATCACTTTAATGAATTATCACAAATGTTTGTGGGTAGTTTTCTAACTATGACAGCTTACTACTACGTACACATTGCCAAAGTTGAATGTCACATTACGCCGTTGAACATCACTGTTGCTGCAATCATGAACGTTAGCTATGCCATTCTCTTTGCTAGATTTTTTGCACAGGCTTATCTGTCGAATAAATCTGCAAAGAAAATAAAAAACAGTAATGGCAACAGCAAGCTGAAAATTACCTAAAACCCGTACAGAGTTTTACATTTTCTATTTTTCCTTTTTCGTAAGATTCGTAATACAGAATCTATTGAAGTTTTGTTACGTAATTTTTGATTAGACGATTAAGCTTAATCTATTTCTTAACTTCACTGTAAATAAAATGTTTTTGGGACCAAAATATCGCATATACATATATATAAATCTGTCTTTTAATGTAGGAACACTACGAATCAAGACGTGAAGGAACATATCTGCTAAATAGATAATTCCTATTTAGAACAAGCGTTATATATTGTACAACATATAATTATTCCTCGCAAACAAATGTGGTACATATGCAAATTTTCCATTTCCTAATGTCTAACGAATATTTACATCTAATGTGTCATGGTTGGATTGTTTTTTTTTTATATTGTTTCTTATAGACTTTTTCTCTGTACTTTTATATACTGTTCAATTAGAGTATATACTTCCTGTTAACTATGTTATCGTTATTCAATTATTATTTGTTTTTACCAGTGTATTTCCCACATAAAGATATATACAGAGAATAAATAAAGAATATCACAGTATCATCAAAATGTACCTTACTTATCTATTTACTTGTTATTCCTTATTTTTTATTGCTGTTATTGCAAGAAATTCACGACACCCTACGTTCATGGATCCTGGTTCCGTTTACATTAATTGCGTCTTTGTTGAACGTTTTCGCATGTTCATACTTAATGTTTACGGAATCAGGGATAAGAATCGTCACCGATCCTCGAGCCTAATTGTTTGTTGTCAAATCAAAACGAATCGAGCCAATCATATTGCAATAAAAGCAGGCTCGCAGGTGGCCGCCGGTATTCATACCAGTATTCAGAAAAATTCCTCAGTTAGAAAAATACCACAGTATCATCAAAATTTTTAATCGAAGTCAGCATTGGAAAAATATTTAAATCAAGGTTTCCATGTTGGACAAGCCGTTCCATAATCCACTGCAACAAGTTACACAAACCAAACACCCAGTATTATAAATCGTACGAAATGACTTAGCAATTGCCAATAAGAAAATAAAATCATTTTATTCCCTAAATACAATTAATATTTATAGTTGGTCATACATTATGATTTCAGTCATCTGAAGTTTCACATTCAGGGACAAAAATGTCCACAGAACATTTTATATAGCATTTATTATCATGAATAATCGTAATCGAGAAGAAATGGCGATAAAGTTTCTTAATCGTTTAATACTGCGGTCGCGTGCGTGCTAACAACGACTTTATGGTTTTGAACGTCAAAAAATAAAACAATTTTGACCCTGAAATTCAAAGTCAAGATCAATTTTGCGGCAGATTATATGTATCTCCATCAAAGGTGCAGAGTTCATTTATGACAGCCACGGACAAACATTTCTTTCCACTCTGTACATTAACAATATGATGTTAAAGTATAATATCATCAACTATTAAATATTTTACTTTCGATATCATGACTCTGTAGTAATTTGAAATTTCCAGGATAATGGAAAAGATTGTAAACATAAAACAAATCTGTTCCTAATTTCTAAGAAGAAAATACGTCGACAAGCCTGAAACATGTTCGATTTTTCTTATTCCTGAACTCCATTTTAACCTGAACTAATATTATAAGAACGATAAGTCAATAATAAAGGAGAAAGCGTAATTCTTGTTGTGTAAACTTCAATTATACGAACTATTTGTACTCTGAAAGTTTCATAAGGAACGTTGTAATTAATGGAAATATATTTCCAAAACCACGTTTTTGATACAATTTATTTGGTTTTACTTAATCGAAGAATATGTAGCTCGTATTAATTTAAGACGTCTAATAGTCTCACCTATTTTATATAATCTAATTATAGAATCTGTATTTAATATAATAATTGAGAACTTGTGTGCCATGACTGAGGTTATTTTTTACTATAGGTGAACAGTCTGCTAATGACTACCGAAATAAGTTTGTAATACTAAATTCTTTCAGAAATATTTTGCATTTCCTTTAGTAGAACCACTGACTAACTTGCTCAGACCGGACATGCAATGTTTTTTTGTGTCCAACGTTTCAAAGGTCATTCCGATCCATTTCCGTGTCACATCCTGTTATATCGACTTAGGCAAGTATTGCATTACAGTGCTATTGGCGGTAGAAATTAAAATCAAATGTATATACATGTAATAATCATAATAAATAAATGCGAATTTAGTAACAACACATTATTTACATTACTGTGTAGTGTAATTTTTCACAAAAGTAAATTGTTTTTTGATGGATATATTTACGATTTTTTATTCTACGATTGAATTTTTTCTACCTGCTATTCTGAATAAAGAAATAATTAAAGCATAATGTTAAAAAAAAATTAATATTTTTTAAAATATTTCAAATTTTATATACAAGTCGCGTCTTTGAAATGAAAATATATTTGCTGTTTTCTTGTTTTTATGAAGAAAATGTTCGAGATTAAGTTGCACTATTTTAAAACACATGTGCCTATAGGTGGAAATTCCAATCAATGTGTCGAAATTTGTCAGTAATTCATAATGTAACACTCAATGAAAGAAAAGATCGATACAATATTTTAAAGTAGCAAGTGTTTGAGAGAAGCAGTTCGAGTATACAAAGATTTGTCTTAAATACTTATATATATGTGACATATATATGATATATTTTTTCATTATCGCCTAATAAATTATAATTTATGTTGTTTCAACATCATTAATATCCAGAAGAATCTAAATACGTTGATGTGATGATTATAGAATAACAAATTTCCTCCTTATAAATTTGATTTCCTCCTTTTTCGAAGCAACGATTGTTTTTCAATTTTCGTACGTCATCTAAACGACAAATGCCAAACAATTTATATTTGTTAACAGATGGATAAATGAAATAGCCAATACAATGATATTCTCGAAAGGATATTGTTTAGTGATTAATGTGCAATGATATTTAAATGGTGCAATGATCAATACAAGTTGCGCTGCCCACAAAAGATGTATGTAACGGCATAATAATTTAACAATAAATATAAGTGATTAAGTACTGAAATTAATTTTATAGTGACCTCTAAACGTTATAGTGACCTATAACACGTTAGCAATGTTTAGACAATATGAAATGGGCTAATTTTCTCAAAAATTATTACTTTGTAAAGTATACCTAATGAATTCACTCATAAGAAAGCACATTATACTTCTGAAAAAAAAAAAGATTATTGAAAGAACTTTTAACAAGACTGTGACATTGAAACATTCTGCCATATATTTTACATCAGTGGTTAGAACACAAGTTTAAAACACAATTTCATACAATCATTACATAAACTCTATCGCACATGCATGATGAGATGAAGTTCTAATCAGATCTAAGGATTATTTAGAAGTGAATTGAGAAAAGAATGGTTTTATACAAGCAGATATGGTTAAAAATTTAGTGTTTTCTATGTCCAATGGATTACAAAAAATAATTTTCCAGAAATGTTTCTGCGCAAAATACTGACAAATATTTTTATCCCGTCAAATGTTTACGTTCATGTGAACTTTGCTCATTATGATCAACGAGAAAATATAACACCGTGAGGTAATGCAGTACCGTTATTTTATGTGTTACATGTAATAAATAGTTATATCTATCTGAACAACAGAATATATCTCAACAACAATGAAAATATTGTTTCTTTTATCTCTATATTGCAAGTGTAGAAATATTTTCGTTCCTTACTTTATATCGTATGATTTGCGAAAGACACACAATAATGTCTTCGTGCCGATCAAATGGATCAAACTTCTTGCAACACATAAATAATCTTGCATGCATTTGTGGAATGTTGAAAAATGCATAGCATGCATATAATAGGCAAAAATATCAAAAATTTATTATGATTACATCTAAGACTTATTATTCATCTATATTACAACAATAACAGATAAAATATATTTCTACCTATTTTCTAAGGTCCATAAAAGTTTACAATATTATTCTGGCGTAAACGTTATGTGTATGTTAGTTTCATATCGCGATCATATTTTCTCCAGATTTTTTTAATACTTTGTTTTGAACATGTTATAGTTATGCTGCAAAATTATAAATGCCTATGCATATCTTTGATGTTGCGTTGCAAAAATAATTTTTGTAGTGTGATAATTAGGAGATTCTATTATCAAAACATTAAAAAGGTACTGTATATACTAGAAAAGTAAATGTTACAGAACTTATATTTATACATATAATATTTTATTTTAAAAAAATTTGTTAAATTGGTATAAGAAATTAGATACATATTCTAATATTACGTCAATGAAAAATGATTTATCAATAGTTACTAGAATATTATAACTACTATCTTGCGTATTATGATGTTTTGAAAAAACAATTTTTAGTTTCCTCATAGAAAAGTATAACGTTTGTATGTTTGTGATACTTACAGTTTGATCAGACACTACGATAATTCAATTTGGATTTTAGTGTATTCCATATACCGATGTTCTTCACTGCTTTAGTTCAGATTAAAAGCTGCTGCGCTTGAACAGTTATCTATATATATAACCGTAGAACGATGAATATCCCACTCTTGAGAATCAATAAATATGGATGATAAATTTGACACACTTCACTATTTAAACATGCGCAGTCGAAACTCATCAAGTCGAATTATATAAATTAATGTAAAATCCGTTCATTTTTATTGTCTTCGATTCTGGTTTCTTTTTTTAAAATAAGGATATGCTAAAATGTAACAGGTTTCAAAATATGGTAAAAAGAATAATTGAAATTAATTTTAGGTAAAACATTTCATGTATTTGGAATTGGAATATTTCTTACATTGTGTTTCTAGAAAGTGTTTGTACATTTAATGAAAAATTGTCAGTATCTTCATATTTTAAACTCTCAATCTTTTGTGAAAATATAAATTTTATATTAATAAATTTAAATGTATGGATAACGCTTGTTAAATACTTAGTAAATATATACGTTTAATATACTCAGTCATGCAACCTCTTTGAATTACGTATTCTATTCGCAGTCTCGCCGGAATATTCGAAGCAACAAGGCGTGTCGAAGAATTATCAGCTCTTATTTTATAGTGTACACATCGTGTACAAGATTCTCTATGTTGATTATATATATATAGATTTTACCTATGGCAATTCTAAATTAAAATCGTCAAAAGCAATGATAATTTTTCCATTACCTGTTAGGATCATCGATAAGTGTTGTTTGACATGGAGATACTAAGTGTGGGACGTCCAAACATCTTTGTAGCTTGATTCAGATCAAGGGCCACTTCATACTCCAGATAGGCGATACTCCAAAAATCACCAAAATTGATGAAGGAGTAGTCAGTCTTCACATTTACCCGAGTGCCTTCGCTGTTGTGTATAATGACAAAAGAAAAGCGAGTTAAACGGATACAGGCAATTTTCGGTTTTCCTGACGAAAGCATAGTTGTCAAGACCTAAAAATCTCATACGGTTATACCACATTTATGTTACAGTTCTGTCCGTCAAATCGATGAAATTGTTAAACTCGCGAAACAGGCGAGTTAGAGGATCTTTCGTATGTTTCCGAATCCGTCCGCACTCAACCAAAATTATCCGATTCGACACGAAGTATGGACTATCAGCGAATTATACGAATCATTTGAGCAAATATCTATTTCAATACGTATATTAATAATTAGTATATTAATAAATTTATAATTCAATACTTAAATAATATGCGATAATTAAAAGTATTATTTTTATTTAAATAAAATTTAAATAGAATTATATAGAATCATTTAATTGATATCAAATATAACTTAATCCATACTTTCGATTTTCAAGAAAATGCTTATTTTATATTTGAATTAAATAAAACAAAAGTAATTTTTTCAATTTCTCACATCCGTTATATTGAATATGAGAAACGAAGTGACAACGTCACCCAAATAATATCGTCTTTTTTCATAATGTGAATTCTTTTTTCAAACAAATTTTCATGATAGAAATATTGCATTTAAGAACAGTGACAAAGTTACGATAATAAATGTTATATCCTGTACGCACTGTTGACGACATGAACGTGTTTCATATTGAACTTGTTAAATTAGAATTTCATACATCTTTCACATCCTTCACATATAGACAGTTTAAAAATTTACAATCAGATCCCCTATAAATTTTAATTTTGAGTGTGAGGAGTTTTCTCCGCACAATAGCAGTTGCCATGTCCTGAATCAGGTGCGTACCAGAAGTATTAGTTATCGTTTTTCACACAAAATTACTAGAGGTAATAATGAAAAATTCTATAATAATGGTAATAATGGAAATCATTCCCATACATTTTGATTTGTCTTGAAGGCTGACTGCTCCACGACTCTTCAGAATCTTTTAGAAGGATTGATAAAATTACAAGTATTATAACATTTTCTATTTATTTATAAAAACAAAACGACGATGAATTTATAATTTTATAACGTATTAGTCCGCTATATTATTTTAATCAATGCAATTCAATATATTTCATAGGAAAATATACGTGATTGAAATTTCCGTGGAGGAACCTCTTCTTCGTGGTCTGGAATATTTTCACGCTCTTATTAAAGAGGAACTTTTAACAAATGCATCGAGAAAGCACGCTTTATTTCCGGATGGAATTCTTCGTAGAGACATGACATTTCAGTTAGTCATTTTGAATGGAATTTGTGCATTTCTTTGTGGAATTCGGAGATAAGTTTCAGTTACATAATAAAATATATAATAGTTACAGATTTTCTAGGTTTGTCACTATATTTATATATATTACAATGAAGTGTCTAGGTATTCATATACAGAATATGTATATTTATAATTGTTTTTAATAGGTTTTAAAGATTTCCAATGGAGTATAAACTGCACTATAAAAAATGCGTCTATCCATTTTGTGTTTTAACTAATCGTAAAGTGACGGATAGCAGCATTTCATTTTAAAAATTTCCAGTTAATGTTATTAATTGCTGTATAACGTGACTGATCAACTGTGGATTAAACGATTCGATAGGAATGTCTAATAATTCATGAAAATTTTACTTCATCTCTATTGTATATTATAGATAGACACCAAAAATAAGAATTGTTATTTAAATAATAAAAGTGTTTAAAAAGTGTAAAAAATAATTAGTTCTTAAGAATCCTGTTTCTAATTATAAATATAAAATATTATTTCTTTTATATTTTCAATTTTAGACAAATAGAACAGTACTAGACATGACAATATCTTCTTAAAATGCACTTCAGCAACTATGTTTTGAATAAGAAATCTGAAACCTGTTTTTCTTTAAATATGAGTTGTTTTAAATTCGGTCAATCACCAGAATAAAAGATGTATCGCAAAAGATGTATCGCAAAAGATGTATAAACGCGACGAAAAATGTTCACACATAACGTTTTGACATCAAAAAGCTAGCGAGAGCTAGTGGAAAATCTTGCACTAATGACATTCTGTGAAACTGTAAACTATGAGTTCTTAGTTATATCATAATTAAACATAAGAAAGTTTTCATTTATCATTTTTCGTGGGGATTTCAATTTCAAGAAATCGTATCTCTGTTTATTGTGTGTCATTCTATAACGAATATTATCCTCCGACTCGGAACAGATTTAGATTTAGTAAACTAATTTATAACGTCAATTGTACACTCATATGTACCGCAATTTCAGATATACTTCAGCAATAAATGGAATCACACGTGAGTCGTTGTGTTCGTCTTAGGAACCGCCATGAAAAAATATATAAAATTCCATTTCATTTGAAATTTATTACATCGCGAAAATATAAAATATAATTGGCACCATATAATGTACTCTTTTGTACCATATTTCTAAAAATAATTCCTTAATCGCTTTTGCGAGATATATAAGGATATATTTCGTATATGTCTATATTTTTCATTAAATCTTCATTAAATATGGAAGAATAATGTTCAATAAGTAACAAATAAATAATTGTTATTATCATCATATTGTCAGGCAAGTTTATAGAAAAATCATTAGTAAGCGTAATCTTTAAGAAATGAATTATGGAATTTATATTATTTATCACAAGCAATGCATTGTACAATTATATTAAAATTGTTAAACATTTAACGTAAATTTGAATATGTAACAAGGAACATGTAAATGATTGAATATAATAATTTTAATATTTTCATATTAACAATAATTTAAAATTGTTTAATTTTTGGTTGAAAGTTTTGTTAGTTAATAATTTATTCATAAAACTATGTATTAATAATTTAAAAATTTTATAATATATTGGAAAATTTGAATTCTTAAGGTTTCCAATCATTTGAAACATTTGAAACATTTGAAACTTCTTTCAACTCGAACTGCTGATTTCACTTTTTGACATGTTAAAATGTTGTTTAAGAACTGGAATTCACATTTTTATATAAATTTTTATTCGCCGCAGACAGACATGATACAAACATAACAATATATACAAAATACGAGACTATGTACAAAAATATTGAATTCAGGTACTTGTCCAAATTTTAATCCAAAGATATTAATGTTAAAAGAATAAAAAACTTTACAATAAAATACACAATCCTTCATTTATAGATTTTACAAAAAAACCATTTAAATCCTTGTAAACATGCTGTTTTACATCTATAAGGTATTTGACAATAATTTATAAATGGGTCATTCTGACCATTTTGGTAATTCTAATATTAAAAGCGTTAACTACATTTGGATCTGTTTATTCTTAATGTTTATTCTTAATACTGATGGAAACGATGAAAACTCAAAGAAATACAATCGCTTATATCTAATATTCAAAGTTCAATAAAATTCAACAAACATTGTTCATCGTGTTGTAAACGATCGTTGTGAAGGGAATACTTAATATAATCGTGAAAAAACTTCTCGATAGTTTGAGAGGTTTATATATTTATATATGTATATATATATTTATTTATTTATTTATTTATTTATAGCTCTATATATATATATATATATATATATATGTGTGTACTATTTCTAAGGAAAAGAGTATGTTCGCTTGCTAAAAGCTTCTTAAAGGAAAATAAATGAATGAATATGAAAGTAGTGGATTCATGCTTTAAAATGAGCTCAAATGAATTTCCGTAATACTATTTTTCATGACACCGTAGCAGTTTAAATATTAACTATTTTTTAAAAATCGAAAATTAAATTTTCGAATATTTATGGGAATAAGTATATAAAAGTTTAATAAATTAACATCAATATTGTAGTTAATCGCATTTCTTCTGTATTTGTTTTCAAAGTGTATAAAATTGTATAAAATACGCATAATTTCAGAAATATTCCAATCAGCAGTTTCGACAATGAGAGAAACAGGAGAGGAAATTGTTTTAAATACTATAACCCTACACATCTGTATGCAATAAAAAATAAATAGTATAAGAACATTCAACAATAGTAATTAAAACCATATCTGTAAACGGCATTGATTCAAAACACCATCTGTCCAAATTGCAAATATTTATTTATTTTATATGAACCATTAAGTAACAGATATGTATATATTTAAATAATAGATTGCAACATATATTAACATTTTTGTAATACATTACTTATTATCATAAAATATGTAGTACGCCGATCTGAATCAATGTATTGGACGAATCAGTTGCTTGTTGTCTTCAACGTTAATGAAGAACAGCTGGTTGAAAATTAAAGATTAGGCTAAATTAATTGGGTTTGATTAGATTTTAGTTCACTCTTTAAGGATGAATGAAGTTCAGTTAGATTGGATTTTATTCATTCTTCATGAGCAAAAGTTGAATGAAGTTGGATTAGGTTAGATCTTCTCTGATTCACTTGTCGAGAATAAGATTTGAGTTGAATAATTTGAATGATGACGAATGTGAACTAAGTAAGTAAGTAAGTAAGAACTGCTGGACGTAAAAATACTGTCTCATTGTACTGAGATTAAGTAATCAAGTAAGTATATAATAGATGATGAAATACTGTTAAAATACTAAGTTATTCGCTCTTATTTTTTTCCCCTTCTTCTAGGCATGCGAGTGATATTCTCGCAGTACCTGGAGTTGTGTAACCTTTCAACCTGCCATAAAAAACGTGGGCATTAGTTGTGCTGAAGTTTTGGAGAGAGAGTGAGATTGAGGGTGAATTGATCTTTGGGCTAGAAGGAAATTTCAAAAACTTGCATATAACTATTAATTTCTTCGTGGGTGATCATGTTCGGGCTTCACTCTATTCGGGTTTATGTTGTAATTGCGTGCTTGAGTTTTTTCTCAATTTTCAGTGAGATATTGTTAACATTTTAACTTTTTATTTGATTGATCCGTGGATTTTGATGCTCTAGATAAAGCGATTTCGAGTGGTTATTTGATGTCTTCGATTGTTTGTACCATGTTTTCAAAAAAGAAGTCTACTGCACAGAAGCAGATCACTATGTATAAGTTTTTGGAAAAATGGATAAAGGATTATAATGATTATTTACGTAGATGATATAATATTAGCTTCAGAATGTTTAGAAGAATTGAATGAAATAAAATATATATTAAAGGCAGAATTTGAAATAACAGACCTGGGACCAATAATAAATTTTCTGGGAATAAATTTGAAAGAAATGAACTGACAGGTAATATTAGACATTCACGAGAAAAATACACGAATGAACTAGTAACTAAATTTAATATTGAAGACGCAAGAACAGTATCAACTCCAAATGAGTCAAACACGAAAGTTTCCAGAGAGATACAACCATCGAATGAAGTAGAAAGAAAAGTGATGAATGGAAAGCGACATAGGGAGTTAATTGAAGGGTTGATATATTTATCTAATGTGACTAGGCCAAATATTGCATATGCTGCTGGGATATTAAGTAGATATAATTCCGATTTAGGTATGGCGCATTGGAATTTAGCTAAACGTGTACTAAGATACTAGAAAGCAACTTCAAATTACGGAATCACCTACATCAAGAATAAAGAGAAACTTTTGGCATACTCAGACAGATGGGCAGGCGACCGAAGATCCTGCAGTAATAACTTGATTATGTTAGCAGACGGCTCGATCAGATGAAGATCAAAGAAACAAGCATCAGTTTCTCTTTCGACCATGGGAGCGGAGTTTGCATTGTTATCAGAAATATCAAGAGAGATTTTGTATATTAAAAGATTAATGAATCATATTGGTTTTGGTAAACAAGTTGCATTTCCAGTAACAGTGTATTGTGACAATCAGTGCGCGATTGAACTATCAAAAAATGCCGTTTTTCACAAACGTACCAAACACATAGACATAAGCTACAATTATAGACTTGAGTTGGTGGAAAAGGGTGAGATAAAATTGAATTACTTAAGAACAGAACACATGATACCGGACATATTATCATATTAAGGCATTGCCAAAAATTAAGCACGAATGCTGCGCACGTACGTTAAATTTAGAATAAATTAATCATCTATAATTGTCATCGAACGGGGGAGTGTTGGAATATATCGATGAATGATGCAAGTTGTGTGAATGTGATTATCTCTTGTAAACTAGACAAATGAACTCTGGCTCCGCGTGCTGCAGTTGATCTCGAGGCGTCGTTCCGTTCGTACCTATGTATGCATTTCCTATCAATTATATTTTCGCGTATTCTTATTCTATAAATAATCAAATAAGTTCTGACATGATCGTACAAATGATCCTGTACTTGATATGATCGTATAGGAATAGTTAATTTTGAGAGTGAGAGAGAGAGAGAGCGAAAGAGTATGTGTATGTATAGAGTGGATACAGAAAGACTGAATGATATTAAACAAAAATAACTTTTTTAAACACATGTTTTCTTTAATTTTTTACTATTCTCTTTGGAAATATAGTTAATGGATTTCTTCAGTATTATTTGAGAAAAACGAAAAGAAAGAAAATAAAAAGGACTGAAAACGAACAATATATAACATTTTCACATTTTATGACATTTCCTCGCATACCTTCCAATACCACACTATATATACATATACATATATACATATATACATATATACATATATACATATATACATATATACATATATACATATATACATATATACATATATATATATATATACATATATACATACTTTCGTACACACAATTTAAGTATATTTACAGATAGAATCCAATCTACCGTACGTCGATTTGAAATCAAATCATGTTAGATTTTAAAAGTGTAACAGACTTAATCATTAAACTTCTGCATTTAAAATTTATCTTAAATCAATCGAATTTATCTTAAATATCGAGGTAGCAATCATTGTTTTCTATATGATCTATAAAAAAATATAACGCTGTTATCCCTAACATAATTTATTATATTAATTTTTAAATTGAATATCAAGAAGGTTTCTTTAATTAAAGTTTATAAGAATTAACGTTTATCAAATGTAATAATCTTCCAAACTAAGCATTAATTTTATATTAAATTTTATACTAAATATAAAATCATAAAATTCTATATGGTCTTATCGTTCCATAAATAAATTTTCACATTTTTATTTAAATTTTAAATTCATAAATTGCACAGGACAGAATATATTTCATTAATCGTTTCCTTCCAGAGTATATACAAGTGATTATATATAAGTTAATAAATTATTGATTTTAATGTCCAGTTTATAGACAAATATGCAATAAAAGAAAAAAGGAAATTTTTCGAGAACCGCTTATCTAATCCTTAAATTAATAACGTCGTAAACTATCGTTCACATTTCTGCACTCACATCATACGAGTATCATACATGTATACGAGTGTATACATCCTGTATAGTATACAGTGCTAATAATACTGATGATAGTACTAATTCTAACGTTGCTCTTGTTTCGCATTCCTAAAAATCTTTAGCGGCTTGCCTTCCTCTTGCTCAAATTACTGTTAAAAATAGATCTTCTGATTTGGTACTTTTAACAGGATATCAACTAGTTCGGCCTGAAAGCTTTTCTCCACTCAGCTTTCGATAACTTCAAATTCATATTTTCTGTCACCTATACAAAAAAAAAGAAATTCAAGAGAATCTCTCTAGACCAACAAAATATAACTTCTTAAAGTGCACTATATAAAATAACTTAAATACATTTAATATCATTAAAATACAAAAGCACATAGAACATTAAAAATACACAAAGTCGTTTAAAATGAAAGTATAAAAATACTTAATTAATACAGAAAGATATCTCGATCCCGATTTTGAAAGTATAATTTTTAATTTATAATTGAACTTGGTTGAAAGGTTTCTTAAAATGTTCTGGTCGTAAACCAAATGTTAAATAGTCGCATCTCTCACTTGTCCCGAAGCATTTAAGATATCTCTAGATGTAAAAAATAGAGATTAAAACATACCTTGCACGTTACTATTAATGAAAAAGAACCATGTTTAATCTTGATCTTTGATCTTCCTTTTTGTATATATGCGTCGCATCATGTTTCGCCATTACATTTAATGAATTGATTTTAAAATTTGTTATTATACAAATAAAACCAGAAGTAAAAAAACAGAATATAATAATATACTAGGTGGCCATTGAAAAATTGAAGAGTATGAAAACCTTAAACTTGGGTCAAACCACCCTAAAAAGGGTCATAACTTGTTCGTTTCCAATCTTTTTTATTTTCTTCTTTGTAGGTTATAAATTTATAAAATTCTTACATCCATTATTTATATACACAAGTAAAATAATTACAAAATAAAAAAACACGTGTAAAAGTTATTTTCATTAAATACTATTCGATATTTCACTGACCACCCCGTAGATAAATTATTTAGTAAAGTGAAACGTGTAAAAACAAGTGTACAGAAATACTCCACTTATTTTAACCAAATTTCCAACAGTACTTGGGTTTTACTGCTTGAACGTTTATTACTTGAATCCACCAATTTAAACTTGAACATGTATCATACGAACACCAATTGTATAAACTAAATTTATTCTCCAACAAGTTTACGTTCGTGTGCAAATGAATTCCAGAATGTTCTGTAAAGAAATAAACTACTGTTGCGTAAAGAAGTAACTAATTGTCAATTCATTCGCGATCAAGCATTAATTTGTGTTTAAACAACGGTTTTTTACAAAAATACATACACGTACATACAATTCTACGAATTTAATTCAAATTTAAAAACAGTATGAATAAACTGTATTGAACTGTTATATTTTAACATAGTCAATAACCATAATATCACTACGTTAGAATTTATATATATATATATAATATGCGATATCGTTAGTGTGTATTCCGAGGAACACCTCCGGCGACACATTACGATGCCAATAATGAGATGTTAAAATATACAAATCATGTTAATATATGTCGCGGAAACATAAGATGTCACATAAGAACAGGTTTAGGTATAATTGAAATAAAATATTTAAAAAATAGTTCAAATAATTCAATACATCATAATGGTTTGATGTTATTTAGAAATAATTTTGCGTCTATTTGAATAAGAATTAATTTATTAAACAACTTCTAGAACTTATATTATTATTTGGCTATCAAACTAATTTTTGTTTTATTTTGTATTTTAAATTTATATTTATGAATGATTTGCCAAATACTTTTTGATTTTATTAAAATTGTTTTTTTATTGAATAAACTACATTTTTTTCCCGCGATCATTTGTTATTTTACTTGGATGAATTAAATCAAACAAGGAGTGAAGAAATGGGAAAAAGTAAAGTGTAGCCAAATTCTTTAACATTAATCTACAAAGTGTATATTAATATTCGTGATACATTCGAAAATGGAATGATTCTATATGAGGAATGATTCTAAACTAAACTGAATTTATGAAAGAAAATTTTTTCGTGCAACACGTCCTTTTCGTTTCTGTTTAATCAGAAGAGAAAATAATTCGCTCAGATAAGATAACAATAATGACAAGAAACAAATTGTGAAATCGTTCTTATAAATATCAAGAGAAGTAGAAAGTCAGATATGTATTTCGCATCTTAAAATATTCTACCTATACGTATACAAGGTGTCCTACGCAATAGGGAGAAGCTGCAATTTTCAGTCAGTAAGAAAGAAAAATAATTGTTAGGTAAAAACTAAATAATAATCAGTGAATTATAATATGGAACTGGTTTTTTTATGTATGAGTGCGTTTGGGAATACACTTACGCCCTTCTTTTAGAACTTATACCTTTGATCATACCAATCTATGCAGATTCATGGTCTCCACGGAAGAGTATTAACTTATGTCTAATCTAACGAAGCAGAAGTTATTAAAGTCAAATTTTTCTTACATTAAATCAGTGCATGCGTCAAATGTCATAAATTCTTAATCAATCTTCTAGAATTTTTCAAACTCATCTTTTTTCGGAAACAAATTCTTAAAAAAAAATATGCTTCCTCTCCGGTTTATTTTTGTACGTAATATTATCCGGTTAGTTTCTTATCACTTGTGAAACGTAAACGGAATAACACGTACCAGCTTAACACGTTTGATTTGTTTGCCGCAATTTGATTAATCGAGCGATTGACGCATTTGTTATATATTTGTTATAATGTTCTTCTTTGTGAACTGTCTGAGATTATAGGTTCAAATAGAATAGAAGTATTATACGTGCACGCCGTGCACATATAGGGTATATGCGTTGCACGTGTACCGTTTTTTTGCTTTTAAAAAATATTATTACATTATTAGAATTATATTATATTATTATTCATAAAATATTATTATATTATTATATTATTAGTGAAATTATATTATTAGCACGTTCAAAATCAGCAGTTTATTTAAAATGAATAAAAAATGAAAAAAGTATGCCGGTCACAAATGTATATACGTCCTTTATTCTAATAAATTTTCAAACTTTTCAAATAGTTAAATTGAATTTTCAAAATAACTCTCTTCTCGAATACTGTTGTAAGTTGTCATAGTAAGCAATAGTATTGGAAAATGGTATTAGTTGTCATAGTATGCAATAGTATTGGAAAGTATCATGACTAGATTCATTATGAACTCGAAGATTGAAGATTTCCTTTTACGATTTCCTAAGGATTGCATGGCTCCTTTTTATTGAATATTATATTTTACGTTTCGACGAAAATTCTAGAAATCGTAACATTTTTATCGTTATACTGGTATCCGTTTGTTATTAAAATTCAAATCTATCCACTTGCGCTCGTTGATGATCATCTACAAACGTGCGAACAAAAACTCTGAGTTTAAAATAAAGCGATAGTATGGTTTTTAGGCGTTGATTATAAAGAGGACCATCCTTTCAACTTGCAATAATCTTCAGAGAGATCGGAAAACTTCTGCCAGAGCTGATGGAAAATTGAAGAAAAATCTCTCACTTCCATCAACTTTGGGTATTCGTAGGCTCCAAGACGTGATAATTTACACTTCTCGTTAAGTCTACGTAAAGTGTATTTAAATATATTTAGAAACTTCCTCTGGTGATACTATCCCATGTTATTGACGTTCTCATGAATTTTTTTCGTCCCTTTAGTTTTAATAATCCAACAATGTCTTTTCTAACTGTTCCTTTTCCTTGCCAATACTCGGTTATACCATGAATCAAGATATCGTCCGAAATTCCCAAATATAAAAAATCGAGATCTAGGATTTCATTGCAAAGAGGTAGTTTCAATTTTTAACTCTATCATAAAGTCAGTTACGAAAAACAATTTTTCAATATTTCATCATCGAGAAAAGAAACGCTTTTCAATCATGTAAAATTTTTAAAGTAGAATAAAGGTTTACTGTTGTATGATTTTCTTTTTTACGACATTGTAGCTGTTTGAACATTTAGTATTCAAATATTAATGTAAATAATAATTTATGCTGTTAATTTAAACTAATGTGAATAATATTAATGTGAGTGTAGCGTTATAAAGAAAAATTGTATTTAACTTGTTAGACGGTTTGAACGCTGAGTCAGTTGCGACTATTGTTTTGCTGATTATTTCGAAGATTAGATCGTCGTCGAAACTCTGATCCAAGGTCTGCGAACTTCTTTCCCACCACGGGCCACCAAGAGAATATAATTGCCCCACCAAGAGAAAAGGATTGAAATTAAATTTGCCGGTGGAGGTAGATGAGGTGTGGTAGTGGCTCGGGAGAATAAATCCGATGAAATACGAACGCAAAAATATCGATACAATAGAAGTATACGCATGAAAGGTTGTCATTGCTTGATATTTAAAGTTTAATATTTTTTATTGATATTATGCATTGTATGGACATTTATTTTATATATTGTATAAAAAAGAATCGCACTTAAATAATCGCCCAAAAACAGGTCTGAATGTATCTATTATATTCTAATGTTAACTTGAATGTAAATTTTTAGTTATTTGTAAGGAATTGTACGGAATGCATATAATACAGAATGATGTATCCAAAGTATATGATATTTTATAATTTCCGTAAAGAGATATTTTTGACACCTTTTATTATGTTTTCGAATAAACGAATTTGCATAAATATTAGCAATCAAAATATATATAAATATATCGAAATATATAATAAATCTAAATACATAATTATATAAGAGCATTAGAACTTATACATGCATCTATACATGTTAGGTTTACTTTATACATGTAGATGTACATTGTACATTTATATGCATATACGTGTTGTTATGCAAAATAACTGTTGCTCTCAGTAATCCGCTTCGTAATGCAATTTTTATTTTGTCGATTTCATAAATATTCGTGCTATATTATATGTTCGCTCACACCAATATGTCCAATGGTATGTTAGTGGGCAAACTGGTGGACCAAGCTGTGATAATCCGCAGTGAAATCCAAGATTTTCGCCCGGAATAACGAGTATTTGAAACCAAGAGATTTTCTTTTATTTATTGAATTCCTTAATTTTTGGCATTAATGAGTATTTCATATCATTTCTTTCAAATGTTTTAAATGTTTCAATGTAAGGTGTCACGTTCTCATTGGAGCTGGGGATTGTGTTTGGTCTTGTGTTGGAATAGTGTGCGTCCATTCCACGTGGTACGGTGATCTTTTTAGGGAAAGGTTTGCAGTGGTTGAAGGTGCTGGTCTTGTGTGTTTTGTTGCAGCAGGATTTTTTGGGCACTTCCCTTGGCTACGAATTCATGGTGTGCGTGGGTGGGAAAGTGTAGAGAGATTTGTTGTGGGGAAAGCTGGGTAAATGATAATCCCCCTGGGGAGGAAGGTGAATGTTGCGGTGTAGGTAGAATTTTGTTGCAATATGCGTTTTTCTTTTTTCTTTTAAGAGGTAGGCTAAGATATTTGGAGAAGTTAACAGTTTGCGCAACGCAGGTAGGCGGTGTTTCAAGTGTCTTTGTGCAAGTACGGGAATCATGTAATCCTGCATACTTTCCTTGTTGTAGTTTGCTAAAGTGTGTCCGTGAACTTGACATCTAAAACCATTGTATGGTAGGACTTACTCAAAATTTGTTGATCGGTTGCTTATATACCTCGAAGAGTGCTCTGTGCAATGGTTGAAGTTCGCTGATTGGAAATTCTTAATAATGATCGATCAACGAACTTCTTCCATTTTTCTCTCATTCGAAGACAGGTACGTTAATGGTCCTAGGGAACCTTGACTTTTAATCGTAATAGTAATCAAACATATAAAGTGCGGCTATTTATGATGGATGTTGCATACCGCTATTCGATATGCCTTGAGTACAAAACTTTAATTTCTATTGAGGATTGTTCTTAGAAGACTCCAGTTATTACCATTACAATTCAGAACTTCTTAGAATCGCCGAACTCTGATAAATTGAATTGGGATAAAGGTCCCTGACAATGATCAATAAACGCCGTTTTTATTGGTCGAGTGGAAATACTTTTCCAAAGTTTACTTACAACCTTCGAACTGCGTAACATTCATCATATCAATTTATGTCTATAAAATTTTCATCATGAATATATTGATTACATTTTTTTTTTTAGTATAATCATGTATCATGTACACTGTAGTAATTTTTTCTTGCAGTTATATAAAATGATACATATAAAATGATTTAATACGAAGCATCCATTAATCGGTAAATATTCTGTTCGGATAATAGAACGTTTGCATATTCGGATATCGGAATAAAAAGAAATCTGCTGCAAGTTGCTACTTATCAGGAAAATATATCCAAATATTACAGATATCTGAGCTAAAGTGATTGAGTGTTTTTTTTCTTGTATATATATCTAGGCATACGAGTATTTGGAAATTGCCGTTAATGCATCTCCAGGTATTGTGTAACATTCGAATATGAGTTATTTTTGTGCATTAATATCAATATTGAATTAAGTCTCTTTACATGTTCATAAGTTTCATACATTTAAAATTTAAAAAAGGGGGTGCAGATTTTATGTATACCCGGTAACTAGTTTAAGATTAGAAGTTAAGATATTATTTATACAATATATCCAATATATTTTTTGACAAAAGTTGAATAGTTTCAAGAGGTATATTAATTGATGTATCTATTATTTTTTAATGTGGATTCGCAGAAAGCACTTAAACGATTAAATTCGTTTTTTTAAATTAAATCTAAATATCAAATCTAAATATCACTCCATTGACGTTAACTAATGTGAAACATTCTTTAAGAAGTAGATTATGAAACAAATATAATAAATATAATATAATAATTATCACATAACAATGAAATGAACATTTGATTTATTTTAATCACACTAAATAATTAATGTTCCACAATTAAATGTTACACTAGCTTCTGTTGTTACTAATACTGTTATTAGAGGCAAAATCGTTACTCTACGAGTATTACTCCGAATTATTTTAATTAAATTATGTACCATACTAATGGTTTTTCGATATAAATGTTTCAATACATTTCTATAAGAAATGATAAGGCTAATCGATTAATGTATTAAAAATATTATTTCGCTTAAAAAAAGCAAACTAGACCTTCAATTGCCTTCTGTGCATCAGAGTATTTGAAAAAATTTTCATTTAAATAATAAGTAATAAACGATAATTAAAACTATAATTTTCATTTAAATAAAAATCATTTGAATAATATCAAGAATAATTTAATACACGTTTCTTATTTTCAAGAATATGTTTATTCTGTATTTAATATTATATACAATGAAGGTAATTTTTCATTTTATTTGTCTCATATTCATTACACTGAATATGAGAAAAGTAAATGAATCACGCAAACAATATCATCGTTTTTCGTGAATATAATATATTAAATGTCAATTCTCTTTTCAATAATTCGTGATAGAAATATAAATATTGTATTTAAAATAGTTACCAAAGTGCAATAATAAATATAAATGCCAATGGGACGACGTGAAAGTGCTATTCTATTATTTCATTCGTGACATCAGTGCTATTATTTCTATTCTTTCATTTATCATCGCTGCGTTATGAAATAAAAGGAAAAGTAAGCTGAAAGGAAGAACTGCTGCATATTAATATGACAGAGTATTATTTTTCTATTTCTTTTGTTAAAATTCGTTCAAGTTTCATGACATTGTTTTCGAAAAGTTAGTAATAATTCATGAAAATTTGGCTTCAATGATTATAGCAAAAAGTAAGTTATTTCTTAATCAATAAAATTTGTATTTTCAATACTTCAAATATTTGACCAACAGTCAAAATGAAAACGAAAAAATTTTAAAAATAAAAAAAATTATTTATCATTTATTTATTTATTAAAAAGTTCTTTAAAAAATAAATGAATATAAATTTCAAGAAATAAAAAGTTTTGTTAAAAATAATAATAAAAAAAAGTTAGAAAGATTTAAAAATTTTTTTTCTGATTTCAAATTTAAAATATTATGTTTTTTATATTTTCATTTCCTGACGAACAGAGCAGTATTAGACATGGCAAAATCTTCTTAGAATTCAGCAAATGTGGTTTAAATAGGAAATCTAAATCTTGTGTCCCTTTAAATACTTTGTTAGGAATTCGTCACGCAATGAATCGTTTTCAGGTTCGATCAAGGATCGAAATATAAATCAGAGTAAAATATATACGTACTTTTACCTCAAGAAGTTACTACGTGAACAATATTCTCGTTCTAATAAAATTCTGAAGAATTGTAAAATACGTTTTCTTCCCATGCTTTAATCCGCAAAATTATAATTTGCACCATATAATGTGCTATTTGTTCCATATGTAGTAAACATTGACCGATTCAACATTCACATTCAACATAAATTTTGCGAGATATATAAGAATATATATTTCGTAGATATATTTATATTTTTCATTAAATTTTCATGAAATATTAAATATTTGTATGAATAAATAACAAAATTTTGTTGATAGGCAAGGTTTATAGAAAAATTTTGAATAATATTTTTGTACGTAAATGCAGTACGATATTCCCAATTTAGAGGTATGTACATTATAGTGAGGTTCGTAAATTATAAAAATGTAACATTTCCCATGAATTTAAAAATTATTACATTACCAGGAATCCTGGAGATTCAGGAGATTGCTCAATTTTATGCTGAAGTATAGACAAAACCTACAAACAGTTTTTCTACTCAATCAGTCAATTGATAGAAAAGTGTAATGAAAAAAAAGGATTGAATAAAAAATTAAATATTTAGTAAAATGTTACGATAATTTACATTGCAAAATGGTAAATGTATCTATGCTTTTGTTCCGCTAATAGCAAATATTTCTGAATACTTCATTATTTTGTTTCATTTTATTCATGTTTAACATTCGTAAATTATAATTTTACATTTAAAAATTGCAGTTTATGAAATAAAAGTAAAAAAAAAATATTTATTTTACGAATTTACAGACAATTTTATTTAAATGTTAATACTTGTGTACTTCATTGTACTGTCAACTAGTCAATATGCACACTTTCATAAAGCTAATAAATAGTTTTTCACTGTAACGAGAACTATATTGAGAATTATCTGAATAAGTTTTATTTGAATGTTCATTTAAATATAAATTATTTTTTGTGTATTGTATGAGCATTGGAATAAAACGCAGAAATTATTACTTGCAATTTTAAATTAATCGATATATTAATATTAATTATTCCTTACAAATTACAATTCTGATAATTATTTTTCTAATTATTATTCATTATACATTATTAATCATTTATGTTATAATGCGTTAAAAAGGAGTACAAAGTTTCTTTGATATTATAAGAACGAGTTTCAATATATCTGTTCGCCACTGAATTTGCAACGTGTTAATTTTGAAAACATATCATGTTAATTCTTACACGAAGATGTTATAAAAAAAAGAAATCACCATGTCGATGTTAGAAAAATGACGTAAAAATGTTGAGTTGTCAGGAATGTGAATGACAACTTCATTCACGATGGAATTCATGCGCAACTTGCACATTTGCATTGTACTACACATGTTTTCTCAGTAAAAAAACCGTAATGAAGAAACGCCAAGATTTTTATTCTTTCCTCATCATAAATTTTTTCAATCATTTATTCATTTTACTTAATTAATTTAATTATTTGTAGAGAATCTACCAGTTTTGAGAATCGTATGTAATTTTTGGTCATTGATCATTGGTTTTGGAAAGTACTGATCATGATCGAATGCTTTTCGTTTATGGTTTCGATAGTTAATTCAGCCAATAAAATTTTTAGCATTATTTATTATGCAGTCGTTTCTTATAATCACTAGATGTTGTTATTTTTAAGACAATTTGAAACTTTTCCCTGTCACTTCAGCTTCATGGACGGATTAATTCAAATTGAATAAACGATGATGATAATGCATGTGTTCCGAGATTCTAATTCTCTGCATTTGTGCCTGCTATGATTTAATTTTCAACTAATTATAAATATTATAATCGTCGATATTGTTCAAGCATATAGCTTTTGGTACAGAACATTCTATTCGTTACGTTATTAATACGTCAATGATTCGTCATGTTAATCATAAAAATATATATTGCCGATAAAATTGCATACTGGAATAAAACTGTATATTTGGTATTGGATAATATTTGCATAAGATAGATGATTGCATGTTGCGAATGCATTAAGAAAAGTAAGTCGAATATTTATTGATTATTTTTTGATATATTATGGTAAATCGAGCTTAAAAAATAATTAAGTGCAATGTACAGCTTTTTCAGGGTGGGTTGCACTGTTAGGGGAACTGAAGAGTTGGATAAACTTCAATATTACGAATGTTAAGGATGATGTGAGTTACTATATTCGATTTTATTCAGGTGTTACGTCCTGGCTCGCCAGACGACGGTGGAAAGTTAGCGACCGCTTATAATCTTCCGGGATGCGTAAGCTGAAGCCAAACTTTTGCCCAATCAGCGCGTACGTCCGATTCTGTACGGAAGCCGCGGTGAAGTTCGCGAGCTGGAGCATCATCGAGAACCAGTTACTGGCCACGTGCGAAAGTTGTTCCGTCGCGGCGCATTCGCAAGATAGAACGGTCGACTGGACTTGTAGGATATGAAGGAAATATGGGCGTCTAAATAAGAAGATTATATTTCACGTTTAGGATAACAATAACGGGATAAACAATATTAGATAATAATACTTATTTGAAAGAAGGTACAAGAATTTACTGATAATCGCTGCGAGAAAGGATAATGCTAAGCGTCCGTTTTCTCTCATCGACTAAAAACGAATCCCCACCAATGCGGACCTGTTCGTCCGCGAGTCCTAACCAATCAATTTAATCCACGGTTTTCTTGGCGTATGTCGGTTCGGAATACGAAATTCGAGAGCATCTACCTAACGATAGGTGTTCCAACCGGAGGGCACCAACATAACGACTCGCAGGTCATCGGGGAATGAGTACAAAGGTTACGACTTCCCGTTTGCATGAAAAACAGAACCATTGAATGAACCTTGTAAGGAATAATACAATAGTTGATTTCTTCATGCGAACAAGAAGTCCAAATCATTTCCTTTTTTTCACAGGCTGTGGTGGTTATGAAGCCTGAGCTAACGTCGGATGCCCGACGTCAGACCAGGGCATAAGATAAAACCGTAAATATGCACTTCTACGTACATATCATCCTAACTTTTCAGACTTGCTTTTATTTTGTAAAAATTTAAGAGAAGTTGTTCTTTACTAGAAGCTAGCTAAATAGCTCTAATTAACTACACTTTTAATTTCTATTTAATTATATTCACTTTAGACTATATAATATTACGTTCAAACATATACATCCCTGTTACACTTATTATATTTATCTATATTTCCTGCATCATTTTATATTTTTACTTTACATTTGTATTATTTATTTACCATTTTACTTATCACTAACTTATTATTTATTTATTATTACATTTTTAAATGCTTACTGCTTCTTATTTGGTTTGGAATTTTTGGTGAGACTTCAGTGTTGTCCTCTTAAGCTTTTTGGGCATATTTTATTTATCAAATTTTATACACAAATAAATAAGGTTAAATATTGCCATTTATTTGATTCAAATTAATATCGATATCCAATCGCTTGTACAGATCGACAGAAAAAGAATGGACGTACCACGTAATGCGATTCGATTAAATATTTGTAAGCATCCGAACTGTCGGATCATTTCGTACTTCTATACGAAAAATCCACGTAATTACGTAGTCAAATAGAATAAGTACAAGTACGGTGTACATATGCTATTTTAACTATCGTCTTATTTTCAATAAAGCATTGTTAAGGATAATGTAATATATTTTAATTTCAATTTGTTTAAGTTTGTTGAATATAAAATTACAGCAGTGTTTGAAACTTTGATCTAATAGAAAAATAAAGACATAAAATAACGATTTTATTATAGTGCATGTAACTTGAAATTGTGTTCCAATTTATGTTTACTTAGGATCAAAAAAGCAATGAACTAAAATTAATAAGATTACTCTCTGAGATGAGTTCTCTTACAATCTAAGTAAATATTAGTCGTAAGAAAATATATTAGTTAGGCAAACAACAAGTTTAGGCTTGTTTCTGTAAGAAGTACCTACTTGAATCTATTGGAGGTTTCGTTGAGTTTCGTTATGTTTGAAGTAGGAAAAATATTTAAAAGAAGAACAGGAGAACTCTCAGTTATAGCTGGTCATGGTTCTGGTAAATTTTCTCCCTAACCAACACGACGTTAATTCTTGAAAGAAAATTATCGCTATTATGGAATATTTCAAATTACATTCATCTTTGTTATTACAAATGAGCTGCATGACGGCCTAAAATTTCGTATCAAATTTTATGTCAGTAATCGCAAAATTGGCACGTGGAATTAATGTACAAATGAGTAAATTAAATGATACACTCTAAAGTTTTAACATATTTTCACATGATTACAACGATTATATAATTGCAACTAATATATTTAAATGTCCGTAAATTGAGTTGGAGCATTAAAATTACGGTTTAACCACATGTTACTAATTAACTGGACATTGGCTCCTATTATTCCTGGTTATAATATACAACTTCGATAACAATTTGTATTAGGAAACAATTTATTATATAATTCAAATAACATTAGTATTTTCACATTACAAATTACCAGCAAACCTAACCTAAACCGAATACCAACAATATTCCAATATGTCGACTTTAAACTATTAGAAGCTCAGGATATTTGAAGATCATAAACTCTCTGTAGCAATCCTGCTGTCAGATTGCTTTCCATCGGGTTGCAAACCAAGTGGTATTCTCGTATGGAAACTTTCCCGAACATACAGTGAAATACATAATTGCACTAATGAGAATGGAGAATTATTTAATTAATTTAAACTGTTATGAAATTCATAGAACGACATTAGGCATTATTTGAATAAATAATTGAGAAACTATTATTCAATATATCATTAATTAATGATTAAATGATATATCATTTTATCTAACTCGGTATTACCTACAATTTATTTGATACTATAAAATGTTTTTCTCTGAATTATTTTATTATCTAGTTGTTAAATAAAATAATTTTTTGTTTCATTTGTATTTTGTATTTGTTTCTACAAATAATTTATCAAAAAGTTTCTAATAAATAAATTTGTATAAATTTCATTTTCTCCTGTGATTATTTGTTATTTCGTTACTATGAATTCATTCACATATTCGGATTCATATCTTTTATTACGTCAATTTTTATCAGTAACACATAAAAACTGTACACACGTATTTCGATCATTGGTCGATTAGTCACATTACTATTGAAGATGCGTAGGTGACATATAACAATGCAAACACGTTAGAATTGACAATGAGTGAGACACAGCTGTAGCTATTGATGATCTGCCTGTCTGACGTAGAAATAGATACGAAACTTCAAATATTATATTACAATAGAGTTATGTTGTACAAAAATTTAACACAAAAAAAGTATCATACATTAGCACTTATTTTGCATTTGATCTGACTTTAATCAAAAAAAACCTGATAAATACGGCAGTAAACATTTAATTAAATAGGTAATAAAAAATATTCTGTGATTCTATTCAACAGTTGTTTTTCGTAACAAATAGAAGAATTAGGAATGAGTTATTCGTTGATGTCGAAACATTCAAATCACTTGAAACCCAAAAACGTTTCAAGTTTTGAAAATTCGAAACTTTGTATACTTTATGTGTTTTGAAATTCTCGGAAATATTCAGATACGAAAAAATAGGCAATTGAACGATAAGAAATCGTTTTTAGCGTAAATAAAGAATGTTTGACTTACGTGCAATTAAATATTCTCTTAATTGCTTGCGAAATACTTCGCAAATATTCAGTTTTGGTTCTTGTGATACAAGTACATCAATCGTAATTCTGGAACGATAAAACGGTAAAATGTCCAAATCTAAAGAATCTATCATGAAAAAAAATTTTTACCATAGTTGATAGAAAGATGTAAATTAGCTGCAGAAAAAATTCATAAATATAAATCTGCATTAGATACGTTTGCACTCGGTTTTATTTCTGTCTAACTAACTAACGTTTGTGGCCAGTAAAATTAAAATAGTATGAACTTCAGTTTCTAAAACAAAAAATTCCTTTTACAAAATAAATTCAACACTTCGATAGTTCCGAGTTTCAATTGTTTCGAATTCAAGTTTCGAGAATTTAAAAGTTCCGTCATGAACATGAGCCCGTAGAGAATCGAATTCATGCATTCTACATTTATCGATATAGTATTACGACGCTGTAGTGGAAATATATGACGATTGCAAATATATAGTTTTTTATTCGTATAAATTGTCAAACTTTATCAAATTTAAATTAAACGTTCAAGATATCTTTCTTCTCGAAAATGTTGCAAGTTTTTATAGTATGTAGTAATGATGCTTTTATAATTAAATCAATTTTTATAATTAAATCCATTTTTATAATTAAATCATCTCGAAGACTGAAATACAGACGAGGTTACTGAAGCTATCCTTTTACTATCTTTAAATTTAATCCACGATTGTTTTTACTGGCTGTTATGGAGTGTCATGATGAGTGTTACGATTCAACGGAAGAAATTATAGAAATCTAAAATTCGAATATCTTCGACGTTATAATCATTTTCGTCTGATGTTTAGAATTATAAATTATAATTCTTTTTGCGCGCACTGATATATGATAATATATACGAACCGGATGAAGCTCAGAATTTACAATAAAGTGACAATAAAGTATTGTTTCATCGCGCTGACTATGAAAGTTTCTCCAACTCGATGCAATAATTTTAAGAGGATGTTCAGAAAAGTCGAACTATTTTGCTTCGGAATCGAAATGCTTTTACCTAGAATAAGTTGATGGAAATTGGAGAAAAAGCTCCTTTATTTTATTTCCGATCGGCTTCAAAGATTTCTGGTTTTCAAGATGGAAGAAAATCATAGACTTTTGCTGTCCATGTATTTTTAAATACTTTTGGTAACTTTCTTCGAGAGAACGCTCCGTGGCCCATAACACACTCTACGCTATTAAAATTCGCAATGCATTTACATGTTCCTTCAATTACAACGAGCCAGTAAGGCCTTAGTGATTGTTCTCCAAAGTATCGTAAGTTATACGAATAACGTTCGTTATCAGTAGCTGATAGATAGTAGTAAACTTTGCGTTTTTTCGTGATTCGAGACTCGAAACTCAGATAAGAGAAGTGTAAAACCAAAGACTAACGAACTATTTGCAATGAAGAAGTCTAATTTATTTGTACTTCGAATGTTCGGTGAGAGACATGTACATTGTGAAAAGACGATTTTTGTTTTTAGGAAATAAGCAGATGTGCGATCAATCGCAATTCTAGAGCAATAATGTAAAACATTCAAATCTAAAGAAATTATAAGAAAAATGTCTTTTACCATCACTATTGATATACACTGAATGACTTTTCAATATATCCGACACTATCGTAGATACAAAAAAGAAGTAGAATAGAACCAGGAAGAGTTAAAGCATTAGATCTTAGACAAAAATCTGGATTAAATATTACTGCATTTTTGTGTCGTCGAAACATTTCTCGATCATAACCATGATTACTGCCATTATAGTCTGATTTCTTACATTGTTTAATGGCAAACTGTACCGGCCAATGGTCCTCTTTATGTAGTATAGCTGTATTTTTACAACACTATTTTATTATGGCTATTAGTTGTATCTCGCATTAGATTAAATTTGTTTCTCCGCACTTACACCAGTGAGTACGCTATACTTTACAGTATACTAGCAATATTGACAATAGTGCTAATTGTGACGTTGCAACTCGTTGTAGATTTTCTACGGCTGGCTCGTAACTTCCTTGTTGAGACATTCGGTAAAAATAGATTTTTTTACGTTTTCCATTACCATACTATAAATTAATTCGGCCATAGTGCCTGAGAACTTCTCTTTACTGATAACTTTAAATATATGTTTTTTATCTTTAGTAAAAATTCACGATCAAAGCAATAGACCAACGAATTCCTTAAAGCACATGTAGAATTATTTAAATACATTTAATATCATTAAAGTAGAGAATCACACAGACAATATAGAAATACATAAAATGAAAATGTAAAAAAAAAAAAGATGAAGATATTCTTCAAGTCAATGTTAAAATGAAAAAACCCTGCTTAATCTTAGCAATTTTTGATCGTTCTTTTTGCGTACATTTGTCACATGATGTTTCGCTGGTATATACATTTACGTGATTTTAAAATTTACAATTATAAAGCACAAAAACAATACGTGTAGAAAAAAAATATATGTATGTACATTCGTTATTCAATAAAATGAAACACTTAGAGGCAAGTATAGAATAAAACTCCACCAGTCTGAGATTTCAATCTGAATACTTGCTGCTTGAATTTACTACTTTAAACCTATTGTATGAATAGCAATTGTATAAACTAAATCTGTTCTCCAACAAGTTTACGTTCATGTGCAAATGATTTCCTGAACTTTATGTAAAGAAATAAATTACTGTTGCTTAAAGAAATAACTAACTGTCAGTTCATTCGTTATCAAGCATTCAGTTGTAATTAGACTACGAATTTTTATGCAAATACATATGTACATACAATTCTACTAACCTAATTAAACAGTAGGTTGTAACTAGAGGCCTATCTAAATATCACTGATTGTGTTAAAATAAAACAATTTAATTTAATTTATATTAATGTATATATATATATATATATATATATATATATATTTATGAATTAAATTGTTATATATATATATATAGAGAGAGAGAGAGTGAAAGAGAGAGAGGGAGAGAGTTTCGTAACTAATGCAAAGCGTTAGTTCAGTTGTAGCTGGCTATTACACACTTTATTGCTATTATAAAGGCAGAAACAAGATTACGTTGAAATAAGAACAAAGCAGTTTTAACATAAATTTAATAGAATATTATAATAAACTTCGCTTATACGAATCAATTAATGTGTCATGTATATCAACTCATAATTGAGCCACTTCAATTACCCTACTTTACTATCTCTAGCGTCGCGACACACATGAGATGAGTACCGAAAAAAACACGTAGCTATTGGATCCTGGCACAACAGGTCCCGTATAATATCCGATATCGATAATGCGTATTCCGAGGAACACTCCGACAGCACATTACGATGTCAGTAATGAAACGTTATAATAAACAAATCATGTTAATTATTTCGCGAAAGCATAGGATGTCACGTAAGGACAGATTTTTGGGCATAATTGAAATAAAATATTTGAAAAATCATTTAAACAATTCAATACATCTTGACTGATGTTATTTCGAAATAATTTTGCGTCTATTTGAATGAGAGTTAATTTACTAAATAATTTCTCGAAATTATTTTACTATTTTTGTCTATCAAAATAATTTTTTGTTTTATTTTATATTTTAAATTTATCTTTACGAACAGTTTCCCAAATACGTTTTGATTTAATTAAAGCATTAAATTTTTGTTTTTTTAAATTTTATTAAATTTTACGAAATAATTAACATGATTCTTTATCAAATAAACTACATTTCGTCCCGCGATCATCTGTTATTCTACTCGGATTGATTAACTCAAACAGGAAACGAGGAAGGGGGAAAAGGTAAAGATTAGCCGAATTTTTTAACATTTATATACAAAATGTATATTAATATTCGTGATATATTCGGAAAGGGAATGATTTCACATGAGAAATTAAGCTGAATATATAAAATAAAATTTTCGCGTATGACCCGTTCCTTTTCATTTCTGTTATTTTTGTTTAAAAGAGAAAATAATTGGCTCACAAATAAGATAAGAAGCAAATCATGAAATTGTTCTTATAAATATCAAGAGAAATAGAAAGTCGGATATGTAACTCGAAATTTACAATTATCAACTTATACATATGTAGAATGTCCTGCGCAATTGGGACAAGCTGCACTTTTCAAACAGTTAAAAATAAAGAAAAATATTATAGGTAAACACTAAATAATAACAATGAATTATAAATATCATAGGTAATATAATGAATATAGTAAATGCAAACATATAGTATATACAATGAATTAAAATGTTATAGTTAAAAACTAAATAATAATAAAGAATTATAATATAGAAATAGTTTTTTTATGTATGAGTGCACCTGGGAAATGCACTTGTGCCGTTCTTTTAAATGAAAACTATAAATAATATAAAACTATAAATAATATAGTTTTGATCAGACCAATCGATGCAGATTCAAATTCTTCACGGAAGAGTATTGCTTATTCTAACCTAGTGAAGCAGAAGCGATTAGTAGTCAAATTTTTGTTAAATTAAATCTGTGCGTCCGTCATATGTCATAAATTTTTTCTCAATCTTTTATTGAATTTTTCAAACTCATCTTTCTTCGAAAACAAAGCCTTAAAAAAATATTATTCTTTCTTTTCGATTCATTTCTATATGTAAAATTATCCAGTTAGTTTCTTACCACTTGTGACTGAAACGCAAAACGACAAACAGAAAAGCGCGTGCCAACTAAACACATTTGCCTTGTTTGTCGCAATTTAATTAATCGATCAACTGACGCATTTATCACGTTCTGCGAATCATGTTATTTTGTTTACTGTCTGAGATTGTAGATTCAAATAGAATAATTACGTGAAGATTGAAGGTTTCCTTTTACGACTTGCACGACTCTTTTTTATTGAATATTATATATTATGCTTAGACGAAAATTCTAGCAATCATAATATTTTTATCATTAAACTCATTTCCGCTTGATATTTATAATTCAATCTAGTCACCTGGGCTGGATGATGATAATATACAAACGTTCGAACAAAAATTGTGAGTTTAAAATAAACTGATAGTATTGTTTTTATGTGTTGATTAAAAGGACCATCCTTTCAACTTGCAATAATTTTCAGAGAAATCGAAAACCTTCTGCCTTGAGCTAATGGAAAATTGAAGAAAAATCTCTCCCGTTCTCATTATCAATGTCGGACATTCGTGGGCATTGAGACGAAATAATTAACACTTCTTGTTAAATCTACGTAAAGGGCGTTTAAATATTATTGGAAACTTTCTCTGGTAATACCATAAGTCAAGATGGCATTCGAAACACTCCCGAATATAATAAAATATCAAGTTGTAGGAATTTATTGTAAATAGGTAGCTCCAACTTTTAACTCTGTCGTAACATCAGTTGTGAAAAACAATTTTTCAATATTTCATCGTCGAGGAGAGAAAGAAACGCTTTTTAATCGTGCAAAATTCTTAAAGTAAAATAAAGGTTTATTGCTGTATGATTTTCTTTTTTACGACGTTGTAACGGTTTGAGTACTTAGTATCTTAATATCAACGTAAATAATAATTTATGCTGTTAATTTATACTAATGTGAATAATATTAATGTGAATATAGCGTTTCAGAAAAAATCGTAATTAATTTGTTAGATGTTTTGATCGCTTATTTGCGAGTCTGTTGCAGCTATTGCTTTGCTCAATATTTTGAAGCTTGGATTGCCATTGAGGCTCTAATCCAAGAGCTGCGATTCGAACTTCTTCCCCACCACACCAAGAGAATATAATTTCCCCACCAAGAGAAAGGAATTGAAACTAAGAATTTGCTGGAGGTGTTCGATGAGGTGGCATAGTTGCTCGGGAGTATAAATCCGATGAAATGAAATCGCTGAAATATAGATGCAATAGAAGTATGTACCATGAACGGTTGTCTTTCAGTTGCTTGACATTTAAAACTTAGTTTGGTTAGTGCCATGCGACAAATTTATATAAACCGAGGCAAACTCACAGACAGAAAGTGAATAAAATCGGACACACAGAGAGAGAGAGGGAAAGAGAGCCAATTAGTCAGAACTGGTAAGTGTATCATAATTAGAAGAGATTAGTACTCGAAATGTTGAAACCTCGGAAGTCTTGAAATTTAAAAAACTCTCCCGTTCCAAGGATCAAAATTTAAATATGAAAAGTATAAAGTCAATGAATAAAAATTATTTGTAACGTGAATGAAGAAAGTTCCATATATATTTTAGATATTCGGTGCGAGATATTTCGTGAATCTTTTTCGTTTGTGTGGTCGGTTTTTGTTTTTAAAAATGTAAATATACGTGTGATCAAACGTAATTATGGACAATGACGTAAAATATTCATATCTCCTGAAATTATAGAAAGAATTACTTTATTACATTATTTTATTACACCTACGATATACTTCGGAAGAATTTTCTTTAAATCCGGTAAAAAAAAGTAGATTAAACCCAGTTGGAATATTTATTTAACAAAAATCTGGATTAAATATTTCTGCATGTTGTTGTGTTTTTGTTTAACTATTCTCTTTGATTATTGTTTAACTGTTTTCTTTAACTATGTGCATCAAAGAACGACATAATTGTGACGAGATGTGTCGTTCACATTAGCGAAAGGATTAATACCAACAAATATGTACACTTTTTCTCAACTTCTACATACAAAATTTTTTCTTACATGCATTTATATTATAAAACGAGGTTTTCGTTTTTATATAACATTTTTATTCGTTGCTGCATTTTCTATGAAATATTATTCTTGGGTATATAGATCGTGTTATTCTTTGTCAATTATAAATAAAAAATAATAGTTATAATTTCATCTGAAGGATTAGAAATCTTTTTTATTAATGCCTCTTATGTAATTTTTAATATTTAATTGTCTACAATTAAAAAAACTTAGATTCAAATGTTTTACGCTTTTTTCAGTAGATTTGCAGAAATTATTTCCGAATTATTATATTAATCCATATAATTCTGTTATAATATTTTTTCAGATATTAATTAAAAGATTTATTAAGTAACTATACTGAATCTCGCACTGCATACTTGTTTTAAATATTTTTTTTACGTCATCCTATGTTTATGTTAAACGTTCTAAATTTAAAAGAATTGTTCTCTATTATAATATTAATCTATTTAAAACTGATAATATTTTGTGTTAAATCAATAATTAATAAAAATAACTTTAACTTCAATAATTAATGAAAATAACTTTAAATAACTATAACTTTCTTGAAAATCAGTTTTTCAAGTTCAAAAAAAAATTTATTTTTCTATTAATTAATTCCATTAATTATAATTTCCATTAATTATCGTTTTATTCTTCAATGCATCGTAGTTAGTATTCAACAATTTTTCTTTTTTCTTTTCAGGGAACAGATATTCTGGACTGAAAAGACTATTTCTCTTAAACTGTTCCAATCTTTACCAAGAAATAAAGGAAGAAATACTTCAAAATGTACGAACTGGAACTGATCACTGCATTCAACCAGCCGTATGTCTTTACTTTCGAAAAAAACTTTGTTTATTCAGATACTCCACAACAACAAACCATTATCGGTATTGCTTCTTCTACTCTGTTGTTTACATTGTGTTAATATTGGCCGGAAAGCATTACATGTCAAATAGGCAAAAATTTGAACTGAAAGGCATACTTGCTTTGTGGAACGCATTCCTCGCAGTGTTTTCCATGTTTGGATTTCTTAGAATAGCAACGGAAATGTATCATACATTTGCGGATTTTACCAGAGTATTTGTAATTCCAGGTAATTATACATTCATATTTTACTTTAGACTTCAAACATCATAAATAGAATAATGTATGAAGACTAAGGAGAATGTCCAGTGCAAAAGAGAAGTATATCACGATAATAATGTTTCGAGATATTAACCCTCTATTGATCGCATTTGATGTAATCTGATTTTACAGATGTAAGATCTAAATCAAAATTCTAAGAAAATTTTTTAATTAGCAATTATCGAATTCATGTGTACTGCAATTGCAGCTATGTACAAATCTGGTCGAATAATATGTAAAACTGAGAACAATATAATTTGTTATGGAAAAATAAGAAAAGATATAGAATAAAATTTTAGTTTTTGAGGCTTTCGAGGAAATTAACTTATTTATAGTTTTAAGTAATAAAGAAACTTTTATTTTCTTAAAAGTAGAAAGAAATTCCGATTAGAATCATTTATTCTTTTCTGTATATACTAATGTTATGACAAACAGATTTTAATTAAATCTAATATCTGAAACCTTCAACTATTCGGTGGAGATTAATTCTAAAAGATATATATAAGATAGATAAAAGGTAAATGTAAGATAGAAAAAAGATGGTTATAAAATAGACAGAACACACACACACACACACACACACACACACACACGAGAATATACTAGATATTATATACTAGAATATATTTATTAGAATACCCGAGTAATGAAAAATTTAAACTATAGAATACCCGAGTAATGAAAAATTTTAACAATAAGTCAACTGGCATTGCTAGTTCATATTGTTCCTGTCCCATAAGTATAAGGCGTTTGAACTATTAAAATATATTTTAATATTCTCCGGACGAGCGTAGTTCGAATTCATGAATTGATGATTGAAACTGAGTGTATATGAAATATATTGTTCCTTTTAATTTCTCTATCATTGTTAATAATATAAAGAGATAAAGTAATTATATCCCTTTTCTATTCAGTTTCTTTCTATATTTCTGTATTTTATATGTTTATTCTCCATTCTTTTTTTCTATACTCTACATTCTATTCCCTATATTCTATATTCGTTTTTCTTACAAGGGGAATCGTAACTTGAATATCTCATTTGTTTTTAAAGACACGAACACGAGAAATTGTCTAGTACAGATGATCGAATAATATTAATTTTTGTTAAATATCTAGTTTAGTGGACTATCGCAGTTTTTATTAATTTGCTAATAATAAGAGATCATTATATTGCTCGTTACATCAGATAAAACCAAAGCCATGAAGAAAAACAACCATTTTGAGGATTACAAGATTATCTTCACTTTCTTAAATGGAATGACATATTTTTCATACTATTAATCGATATCTTTTTAAAAATAGGGCTCTATTTTATTAAAGAACTATTAATCCATATATACGTCGAAAAATTATGAATTTAGTAGATATTTTGAATGTAGTTTCATAATATTTATGCATCAAACACTATACAATACGAGCATAAGAATATTCTCTATGTTTCTCCTCGAGAACAGAACAGAATTTTAGATTTTACAGAATTAAGTTTCAAATATTTCCTAAACTAATCGAATCATCTATACAGACACAGTTTAACACTTATTTTATAAAAAATAACTATATCGATTAATGGAGCAAGAATTATACCATTGCAAATAGGTAGAAGTGATGTCAACATGATTTTGAATATCACTGGTATTATTTGTTATAATATTAGCGATTCAATCGCTAATCAAATTCAAATTATTCGGCAAAGGATGAAAAAATTTAAGAGTTTTTACGAGCATAGAAGACTTATTAACCTATTTTTTGATAATTTTTTGATTAAGTTGGTTATATGCATGAATTTGTACATTAGTTTTTATCGCTGGTAGTTTTACGTTGCTCCAGCGAAGTTATAGTCATTTGATCACATTCTATCAATATCAGATGCTAATTTGCGATACCGTTTTGGTCATTTTTTGAGAAACAATTGGCCTTCCTCCGATGAATATTTGGGATGATAAATTTCCTAATATTTGAAAATGACTTATTAGCGATTCATACATAAGAGCTTGTGCTGTTAAGTTATCATTGTGTCATGCTCTTAAGCTGTCATTTTGTTGTTGAGTAGAGTTAATTCGGGTTGAAGAAAACGATTTCTTTTCCGGGCGACCGAGTTAACTCGTGAGACCTGTGCAGTTTTAGTTTTCTATATAAATACAATCAAATATACTCGTTAGACAGTGCTTACTTCCTTTCACCCGAAAAAAGTTACCACCGGTGAATCTCAGCTTTTAATTCATGCGTTCATAAGTTAAAGCATCATGGGTTCTACCACAGCGTTTGTATGCCTAGGTAATTGCACTTTCATATCGAATACTTTGAAATATTTTTTTACGATTTTTATATTTGACATTAAAAAGATTTTATTTTAAAAGTATAATGATCCAAATAAAAATCAAATTTCTACATCATAAAAACTTATTTATTACAATTTTTATAGTACTAATCATTCTGTGAATTATAATAATCTGTATAATAATTTTTCATTTGAATGGGACATAATAAATATTGTTAAATCTAAATATAAATGGTGTTAGAAAATACATTTACCGTATGTGTGAATCTAAATATCAAAACATGATTTACGTACAAAGCGGGACCAAGATATGGAACTATTTTTAAATCATTTTACTTTAATATAACTTTAGAAGGTTAGATTAGATTATGTCGCACATTTGTATGAAATATAACACCACCAGCAAATTCAATTGTTTGAAGACAATATATAATATTAAAACATTAATGTTGACTTTTATTGATATAAGGTAGAAAACTAAATTCTAAATTTCAACACGTTTATATCAGATATTATTAACCACAATTGAACATAATACAAACAAGAACATAATAGCATACAAAAATATCTAGTCCAAATTCTTGTTTAACACTAGAACTACCGACAACTAAATCATTATCCATTAAGCAAAAATATGAAGAATGCTCTATAGTATGATTGAATATATAAGATTTTCTTTATAAATTTTCTTTATAAACTTTAAATTATAATTACACGTAATATAAATATACATGCACATAGCAATATTGTAGTAAATGTTATAATAATTATTTAAATAATGTAACATTTTATAATAAAATACAATAAATACAACATAATAAATGTAATAAATATAATAACAAAATATGAAAAAGTAAGATATGGTACTCTGTGTATGTATATGTGTCTCTAACAATACAACGGATGGATGGACCTTATCGACTTATTAAATCCATTAAAATTAGAATTTTTCACCGATAGTCGTAAACTTTGATTTTTAAAGAATAAATCTTGCTCTCATCTAAAAACAATGAATAAATCAGAAAACGAATCTGTAGTACCTTTGATGTTAACTTACATTCATCGTATAACAAATTATATTTTTTACAGATATTTCACACACAATCCCGTAAGTGGATGTTGGCCATGAACATTTAGCGTCACGAAGTTACTAGAATTTGGCGACACTATGTTCATCGTGTTACGAAAGCAACCATTGATTGTTATCTACATTATAGACTCTTTCCATCGAAACCAGATATTTTGAAGGAAAGTTCCACAAAATGAACAGAAATATTACACAATTAAATATAACTATTTAACATTATTATTTCACATTTTTGAAAATTCAAAGTGAACTGTACCGTTATGAAGAAACTGTTAATTAACAGTTAATCAGAAATTAGAGTTTCAAAATATAAGTGTACTATATAAATACATATCTATCATATTTATATTCAGTATAGTATTTTCAGTCAAATTTTCTTTAAGTTTGCATCGTATTTTGGTTATTATGGGGTCATAATTTGTCGAAGGAACCATGGAACGCGTTCTCTTGGAAATCGTTCTTGAATATTCATTGCCTATTGCACGATTTTTGATAACAATATATTTATATTTTGTTAAATAATCAAATAATCTGATATTAGATACAAAATATAATAAAATTAATGAAATATAAATATATATACATGTGTAGTATTAAAAAAATCAGACGACGAAATGTCAAGAATTTTTAAAATTACATTAGTCTATACATTAGTAATGTTAGTAATATTACAATTCGTAGAATTTAATTTTTTAATTCGCATCGACCGTTATAAAGACCGTCCTAATTACGAAATATTTACAAAACATACTGTCTTTGTATGAAATTATCAATAATTTCTATGTACTTCAGTTAGTCTTGCTCCTGCTCGGCATCTTGTTATTCGTTACTTGCTTCGAACGTTTGCTATTGGATAAATAAGCCCCTTTGAAGAATTTACTGAAAAGGACGAAGTAGCTGAAGTATATAAGCAGACCGATTTTAGCTTTATGAGGCATAGCGGAACACCCATGTTCACCACTTCTTACGGAATTGTAAGTCATAGTAATGAAGCAACCCCAAATCATTTGTGCTATCTGTAGTGTAGTGATCAATGCTGAGATCCATTTCGGTATGTGAATTGCATTGCTTTCAAAAAATAATAGGAGGTCATCCATGTGTGGATAAAGTAGTTTATCGTGGCGTCCCATCTGGCGTATGCTGTAATCTCTATGTAACATAACCACGCGTAAAGAAGAACCGATAAATGATGATACCAATGTAAGAATAATAATAGCTGCTTTCGTAGCACGCTAAACATCGTGTCACCGAATTCCACGAGCTTCGATGAGATGAACAACAAGGACCAGAAACAAGAGACGGGATGTTGTGTTAAGAAGCTCAAAAAGAGCGCAATTATGTATATGTCTGTGTTTATTGCAAAGGCTGAATTGTTAATAAAAGTTATTTATATATATTTTTGGTCTAAGTAGACTTTGCACGGTAATATTATAACTCTATTATAAAAGTTCTGTTTTAAAGGTTTCGGTTGTAAAAGTTTAGTTCTAAAAGTTATTATACACACGATTAATAACAGTTCTGAAAGATCACTCTTGTATTTGGGATAAAATATAAAAGTTGTGTACACAGGCAATTCCACTATTTTAATGATATGAAAAAAAGCAAAGACTGCCAACAAAGATTGTTTAGTACAGAGGATACCAGAATATGATATTGTATGGGCTTGCGGTTGTACAAACGTTCGAATTTCGTATAACAGGGATGGAAGGACCATCTGTATAAGAAAATAATTTTGTTTGCGACAATGGGTCGTTACACACAAGGTTTATTATATTATCCCCTGCCTTTCTTAACTACTCGTTTCACAGTGATAGAGATTAACTTCGGTAGTCGTTAAAATAACGAAAGAAACAGAATAGATTGCATAATTATTAAACTTTATATAGTTTTCATTTAAAATGATAATAACATTTAAGAAATTGTAAAATTCATATATATGTTGCGCATATTATTAGTGCATTGTTTTCATATTTTCGATACATTTCTTACATATTGTTCCCATATTTTTTACATATATTTTTGTCATATGTACATTTTTACTCATACTAATACTATATAAAATTTATATTTATATTCTGTTAATGGAATTTTCAGATAATTAACAATTGAATAGCCATTTCTCTCATATTAAATAGCATGTATCTGCCATACGCCCTATGAATCAGAAGCCATCCCACTACTCCCAAAAATGTGATAATAGTTCATGTAAATATAGCCCGGAAAAATAAAGGAGATCATTTATAAATCCTCAATTTGCGTTTTCATTCTGTCTAACCTCGTAGCTCATTTGTTTTCTTTGAACTCAACCGGACTCTCATCGTGACATATCCAAATGGTGATCAAAGGATTGTGAGTTTATTTTGATATTTAATATCACCCAAGAGATTTTCTTGTACTTATCGGATTTCCTAATTTTTGGCATTAATAAATATTTCATATCGCTTTTAAACGTTTCAAATTTTTCAGTGTAAGAAGTCACATTCTCATTTATATGGATTCACATATACGGATTCACGAATTCGAAGTTCGGTCCGCTTTCCTTATGAACGGTTACGAGGGTAAGGATAGTTCAGATTGAATTACGTATCGAAATTGCACTTCGACGAAGTCTTTGTGATCGAGTTATATATTTGAATGATTGACTGAGCGATTCAAAGGCGGTGTCAAATGCTTGATTGCTGACGAGATTTTACGGAAAGACTTACACACTTCGAGATATTGCTGGCGATATTTTACAAGAGGAACTATGGCACGACGACTGATTGTTGTCTCGAAAGGACTGACTCGAAATTCATCAATCAGCTGCTTACATAACTCGAAAAGTGTAATGTACGCTGTTTGGAAACTATTAATTATGAACTTTATCAAGGCACATCATTTGTAGACCCATGTAAGTTAGCGGAACCACCGAGGGAAGCTTAACATTTAACCGTAATAGTAACAAAACTTAATTATGGATGTAGTTTATTGAATTGTTCCTATTTAAGATGCCATGTATACAAAATATTAACTTCCATTGAGGATTGTTCCTCGACGACATGATAAAGTTATTACCATTACAGTAATTCCAGAAATTTTTCGGATCGCCGAACTCTAATACGTTAAATTGGAATAAAATGTCCAGACAATGATCAATAAACGCCGTTTTATTGCACGGGCGGAAAAACTTCTCCTAAGTTTCCTTACAAACTTCGTACTGCGTAATAATCATTATAATCATCGTTTCAATATATGTCTCTCTTTTTTTTCGTTTTGTTTCTAATAAAGTAATGTTACCCCACTGCAGTAACTTTTTCTTGCAGTTATATAAAATGATACATATAAAGTGGTCCAATACGAGGCATCCGTTGTCAGTAAATATTCGGAAAATAGAACATTTGCGTCTATATTTAGATATTGGAATGAAAAATAATCTATTACAAGTTGCTACTTATCGGGCAAATATTTCCTGCTTTCAAATATTACAGATATCTGAGATAAAGTTATTAAATGCTTCTTCTCTTGTACATACAACTAAGAAACATGAGCGTACTGAAATTGCAGTTCATTCATCTTCCATACCAGATATTTTATATAACATCGCATACTATTGATTCATTGATATTAATATCGAATTAAGTCTCTTCACACATTCATAAATTTCATACATATAAAATTTTAAAGAAAAGATGCAAATTTATATATACCGGGTAAGTCATTTAAAATTAGATAATAAGATATCATTTATACAATATATCCAAAATATTTTTAGACAACGTTGAATGGTTTCAAGGGGGGTATTGATTGATGTAATTATAATTTCTGAATGTGAATTCATAGAAAGCATTTAAAGTTAAATTTGTTTTTTTTTTTTAATGAAATCTAAATATTACTCACTGACGTTAACTAATGTTAACCATTAAACATTCTTTAAGAAGTATATTACAGCAGTATCAAGGTATGTATTGTTTTCACTTTAAGCACATTTGATAATTGTCACATAACAGTGAAATAAATATTATTGTTATTCTATTTGGTTACTCCAATCACACTGAATAATTAATGTTACACAATTAAACATAACACTACCTTCGGTTGTAACTAACACTGCCATTACAGGCAATGTCAACACTCTGCGTGTATTACTCCGAATTATTTTCATTAAAGTATGTTCTGAACTAATTGTTTTTCGGTATAAATGGTTCAATACTTTTCTATAGGGAATGATAAGGTGAATCGATTAATGTATTGAAAAATATATGATTTCGTTTAAAAAAGCAAACTTCACCTTCTGCGCATCTGAATCATTTGTAGAAATATTCATGTAAATGATAAGTAATAAACAATAATTAAAAGTATAGTTTTTATTGAAATAAAAATCATTTAAATAATTTCAAAAATAATTTAATAGACAATTCTTATTTTCAAGTGTATGTTTATTCTATATTTAATAGTATATTGAACAAAAATAATTTTTTATTTCATTTACCTCAAATTCGTTGTATTGAATATGAGAAAACCAAATCATCGTTATAATTTGTTGAATATTAATTCTCTTTTCAATAAATCTTAGTGATAGTATAATTTAAATATTAGTGTAATTTAAATTATTATAATTTAAATATTATTAAAATTTAAATGTTGTATTTAAAACATTTACAATAGTGCAATAATAAATATTAAAGCCAATGGATATGAACGTGTTATTCTATTATTTCATTCATTCACGTCATCAATGCTACTGTTTCATTAATTATTCTTTCACTCATAATCGCTGGATCCTGGAAATAATAAAAAAAGTGAAGGAAGGTGAAGGTGCAAGGAAGATATGCTGCGTATGAGTAAGACGCAGTATCATTTTTCTATTTCCTTTGTTATAAGTGTGTTCAAGTTTCATAATATTGATTTGGTAAAATTAGTCGTAATTCATGAGTATTTGATTTTATCAATGTTTATAGAAGAAAGTGAGTTATTTTTTAATTAATAAAAGTTGAATTGTCCAATATCTAACAATCAATCATAATGAAACGGAAGTAATTTTAAAAAGAAGATATGCATTACTTATTAATTTGTTATGAAGTTCTATAAAAAATGAATAAATGTATGTTTCAGGTGTTAAAGAATTTTGTTGGGAATAATAAAAAAAAGTTTAAAAAATTAAAAATCCTTTTCCTGATTACAGATTCAAAAAACTTTTTTTTAAATATTTTCCTTTTCTGTCGAACAGAGCAGTATTGGCTGTGACAATATCCTTTTCGAATTGAACAAGTGTGCTTTTAATAGGAAATTTTCGAACAGAATGATCATATTCAGTTAGAAATAGACTTGGAACACGTATACACGTATTTGATATATCTTTTATTTCAATTTTGTCGAAGACTAAGCGCCATAGAAAAAGATTATATTTTTCTGATATGCTTTTATATATAGAATTATACCCTAAGAGATTGCTGAAACAAAATATAACCCAGTTGTACTCTGCAACCGAATTCTGAAATGCAAAAGTTTTACGTTAATATAACATGTCACACATATGAATCTAGGATTTAATAGAAAACTTTAATAGAAATTCTATGATGGCGGGGATAAAAAAGATTAATACACTCTCGCTCTCCCAACTCGGTTTACACTCTATATCAACTCTAGATATTTATTCTCTTGCGACTCGATACTTTCCTTAAATTTTGCTACGTCTTTACTCGCTGACGACTCGCAACTTCCTTTCTGATGTTTATTCCCCAGAGTTCCGATTCTTTCTCTTCTCCGAATTCCGTTTCGATATCCTCCTTAAAGCCTTCGTTGCTCTCATACGCATACATATGCCCATAGCCTTAATCACAGACGAGGTGTATGAATATACATCGCACGACCGTGTATTTTTTCGTTCATGGTTTTGCGGTTGTGAGCACCGCATTACTAATTTTGTATTATACCCCGTCATACACTTGCCCGATTCAGGCAAGTTCTTCATCGCGAGAAACAGAAAATACGGACAGCGTTGCCAGATTTGTATTGAGAATTATTCATTGAATTGAACTAGTAGTACTTCATCAATGAAGGAATATAACGATTTAAATCAGAGATTGGTGAAAATTGGGATGAAAAGTTTAGTATATATTTGACTATTAACATCTATTTAAAAAAATTAGAAAAAATTGATCGATATATGATATTTTTATGAAAGATATGATTATATATGACGCTTTTTGATTTACCAATTTATAAATCCAAAACTTGAATGAATTACTTTTATCCCGTAAACTCGATCTTTTGGAAGTTTGAACTTTTGTTTAAATAAAATATTTCTACAAATATTGCTTCTACAAATAAAGAAGCATATTATGTGCTGCTAATTATTTCTTGCAAAATTCATCCGTTTCGAAATTTCGAAGTCTGATTTATTTTTTTAAACGGTACCATGCATATTTTCTTTTTTATAGTCCGATATTATTTATTAAGACAAATTGCATTTTCGACGGCCGAATTTATTGTTACAAATTATGAACAAAAGTGATATAAAGTACGAGTGACTTAATGATATATACGTTATTATTCCGATTTTGTGAGATTGAAACGTTGCTCATTCGTATTTTCCTCTTTCTGCAGCATTCTGATTGCCGGTAAATATGTAGATTAACCACTCTTTCATTGATTTCAACGATCCTTAAATATCATTTAGAAATTGATATCTCGAACGACCCTTTCCTTTAATAAATGAAAGTCGATACATCCGTTAGAGAAAAAAACTGTTCGATACATCCTCACAATGCATTCAACAATCAGCGAAATCGGAAATCTGTGAGGTAGTAGTCATTCTACACTTTCAGCCACTTTGCCTTCGATATTGTGCGTAATGACAAAAGAAAAGCGAGTTAAATTTACACAAGTAGTGTGTCAATTTTTCTGTCGAATGCATAGTTGCAAAAATCTAAATGTTTCACGTGGTTCCTACATTTCTGTTATTGTTTTGTCCGTCGACTCGATAAAATAAAATAGGCTAGCTAGAGAATTTTTCGTACGTTTCGAATCCGTCCGAACGCAACCAAAATTATGCGATTCGAGCCGAATATCGGCTTCCCGCAAATTATACGAATCATTTGGTCAAATTTTTATTTAAATAATAATTAAAAGCATAATTTTTGTTTAAATAACATTTAAATAGAATTAAATTAATTATTTCTTTTGTTCAGGTTTCAAGATATTGTTTTGGAAAAACATGAAAATTTCGCTTTATCAATGATTAAACCGGAAAATAAGAAATGTTTTAAAAGTTTTTAAAAGGTTTACTCAATTCCGATAAAAGTGGAAAGTTGTTTTCAAATATTTGATAAACAATGGAAAAAGACATTTTAAAAATAAGAAAGAAAACGTTTTAAAAATAAGAATTTGTATTATACACGAACGAAAGTAGAAAAAAAGAACGGAAAGGTAATATGACAACGAGTGTGGTTTGTAATAAGGTAAATATAATAGTTGAAAAAGTTGAAGAATTACAGAAAAAAAATGAAAGAAGGAATATTGGCAAAAAAAACGCTACAATGCTTAAAATAAACCTAAAGAACATATTTAACTAAAACATTTTCTTCGTAAAATCCTCAAAGTGTTTCACAATGGTTTCATAAAATTGCATTATCACCATAAGCATGTAACATACACCAGATTCTTAATCGGACAGCTTATGTTACGGGATGTCATACTTTTGGACAGCATCCAACTTTTATTGACGTCACAATGAAGGAATTTTTTGCAAGATTGGTTGTCCCGCAAAAAGATTGGTTCTCGCATGATAAAAAATTCGCGTTGACATGAAATGGATATCTTTATACGTATTCTAGTCTTATGTAGCTTAGAATAAATATACTTTGAATTAATGTACTTTGAATTTTGATTTCAACAAAATAATATACATTTTGAGATATTATATTCATTGCCACCTTTATAACGAACTGTACAATAAATCTTTGTCACCCCCATCCCACAGATTGGCTTCCGTCACCAGTTCTCTGCATTCGTTTGCGTACTACATGCTTGGGTACTACTTTCAAATCGTAGGCGAGACCGAGTTTTGCAAAGAAATCAACGAAAGCCGTTGTAACGTTGAATCTGTAGCTGCCCAGCTCTGCCGCTTTGTAGTGAATTGGGAACACATGATGATATTTGTGCCAACCTTCACCGAGCGCCGTGATACCCACTATTTTATTCTCCGAAGAATTGATGTGTCTGAAGGAATCAATTAATCGTTGCATCAACTATTTAACGATTGTTTCTTTTTCTTCTTCCTTCTTTGTATATCTTTTGTGTAAGCCTATTGTGTAAATTGAGGCAAAACCATGGACAATAACTCTAACCTATCGTACGGTTTGTTTCCAAACAGGTGAGCCGCAGAGTTGACCAACCAAGTTACGTTCAGCGTAAAGACGTAACGCAAAACAATAGGAACGAAGTTCGAACAAGTCTCGTTCCGACAGTAGACAGGAATGACAGTCGATAAAATAAAACACGATAGAGGCATCAGGTACATGTAATATCTGCAAACACATTATGAGACATACTAAAAAACTCATTTGTTATATTCTAATATTTTTATTTACTTTATTTGTATAAACTCGCCGACAGACATGCAAAAACTAACATGTTTCAAATTATAATTCAATTGAAACATATGTAGTTTTATCTTCTGTATTTATTTACTTTAGTTTCTATTCATATCGTCTATATAAAGTATATATATTTATTCAGTCCAATATCATTACTCTTTAATTTAAAAAAAATCTACAGATTTTCAATTGATCTAGAATAGTCTGGTCATTTAATAAAGAACTTTTTCTCTCCGCTTTATCGAATCACGGAAAGGAATCAATGAAGAACACTCACTTCTTCTGGAACATCAATGAAGGATTGTTTCTCAGGTCACTGAAATCGATATCTTTGTATTTCTTAGCGATGTCTGGGTGTTTCATGCACAACAACCAGCCCACGTGCGCGAAGAAGAATCCAATCCTTGCATTTTGGGGATTCACGTCCGTCTCGCTGTATTTATGGTGAAGAGATCTGTGATCTCTGACCGAATCGATAGCCGATTTCTGTCAACGATAAATAAAAAAAAGAAGAAGGAAAAAATATACAAAAGGAAAACGAGATCGCTTATAAATGGACCAAGAGTTGAACAACGCTGATTTCGGTTGAGAAAAAATCGGATAAAATAAAGACACGATTATAGTTAAAAATAAAAAAGAAATGTGACTTCCTCTTCTGCAGTTAAAATCATTCGTATCTACCATGCCTATCATTCATATCTACCACAATTACTCTTGTCAGAAATGAAGATTAACGTCATCAATTTCAAGTTTTATAATTTTCTCCGTCGGACGCTAGGTGATCCTATTTAGATATTAATTTTTCCTAGTTTTATTTCATTTAGAAAAATCATACAATTTGTCGTTTACTAATTATTTAATTGACTACTAACTTGATGCGCTATAGTATTGAATATCACCAGCAACATCTGGAGTGGCCATTTCGCTTTGTATGATCTGTGGGACCATAATCTGTGAGCACCAGCTGTAATTCCCAAAAGACTACATAGGTACAAAGATATTGCTGAAAAATAAAATCAAACGGTTAAAAAATTACTGATCAATCGTATTACTGAACATTGTTTATGTAACATCAACAGATCACACATTATCCAATCTCTGAATTTTTAACACGTCAATATACGACTTAATACGTAACACGTTAATACGTGAAACGAGAAAAGATTCTAAACAGTTTCGATAGAAATGCGAATTTCTTTAAAAGAAATTGTCAGCGTTTATTTATTTATTGAATACGCGATAAAATGATAGATTGGATAAGCACGATCTAAACGACCCAATTCCCAATGCGAAATAAGTTATTTCGTTCAATTTCATCGTTATCTGATGGGTTTGTGAATACTACTTTGACATAAGTGAGAAGTCGTTTAAATTTGGAGTACTCATAAATGTCTACCATTTTTCACTGCGAAACACGTAATTTCGTTAACTTCTTCGTTTATGAAGGAACGAGAAAGAGCCGATGACCTAAGTGAGATTCCGCTTAGTTTTCCTGTTTTGATAGATATTTCGCTTGTTTTACTGCGAAACACGTTATATAACGGAATTTCGAACTTTTATGGAGGATTCAGGAAAAAACCTATTCACATAAGTATGTTTTAAATTAATTATTATGTTTTCATACTTATATAGATACTTTTCACTGCGAAACACGTTGTTTAGTTGAATTAAATGGTTTTGTGGATGAATCGTGAAATGCCATCGACCTAATTGAGATATCGCTTAGTTTCGATGATTTCTTAGATAATTCGATATTTTAACTGCGAAACACGATATTAAGTTGAATTTCATCGTTTTATGAAAGATTCGTGAAAAACTGTTAACCTAAGTGTGATATCGCTTAATTGTGATGACATCACAGTTATTTCGTTACTTTCTCTGCGAAACACGTTTCTCGTCGAATTTCATCTTTTTATGAATGTTTCGTGAAAAATCCTTTGACCTAAGTGAGATATAGCTTTATTTTGATGTTTTCATAGATATCACGCTGCCTTCTTTGCGAATCACGTTATTTCGATGAATTTCATCGTTATATGAAGGACTGGTGAAAAAGCCTTTGACCTAAGAGAGATATACATTGATTTTGATGTTTTCATTGATATTTCAGTACTGTCTCATCGACACCGTTTATTAAGTCGAATTTCATCGATTTATGAAAGATTTGTGAAAAAATATTTGACCTATGTGAGATGTCGATTAATTTTGATATTTTCATTGATATATCGCTACTTTCAGTCTGAAACACGTTATTTATTTGAGTTTCATCGTTTCATGACGAATACTTGAAAAACCGCTGACTTAATTGAGTTAACGATTATTTTGATGTTTTCATAGACATCCCGTTACTTTAACTGAGAAACACGTTATTTCGGTGAATTTCAACGTTTTATGAAGGATTCGTGAGAAGGCCATTGACCTAATTGAGTATGGCTTAATGTTGATGTTAACAAAGATATTTCGCTAACTTCGCTGGGATTCAATTAAATAAAGTGTTTCTCAGTGGAAGTAGGGAGATATCTATGAAAACATCAAAATTAAGCGACATCTCACTTAGGTCAAAGTCTTTTACAAGATTTCTTCATAATTAAGGAGTAATTCAACTAAATAACTTGTATCGCAGTGGAAGTAGCGAAATATCTATGAAAACATCAAAATTATGCGCTATATCACATAGGTCCTTGGAGTTTTCACGAATACTTCATAAATCCATGAAATTGAACTAAATAACGTGTTTCGAAGTGAAAGTAAAGAAAATTCTATGAAAACAACAAAACTAAGCGATAACTCACTTAAGTCAAAGGCATTTCACGAATCCTCCATAAAAGGTAGATATTCAACTAAATAACGTGTTTGGCAGAGAAAGTATCGAAATATATATGTAAACATTAAAATTAAGCTTAATTTCACATGGGTCCAACGTTTTTTCACGAATCCTTCATAAATCGATGAAATTCAACGAAATACCGTGTTTCGCAGAGAAAGTAACGGGATAACTATGAAAACATCAATATTAAGAGATATCTCACTTAGGTAAGAGGCTTATTCTGGAATCCTTCATAAAACGATGAAACTAAATGAAATGACATGTTAAGCAGTGACAGTTTCGAGATATCTATGAAAACACTAAAATTAAACGATATATAAATTAGGTAAAAGACTTTCTCACGAACCCATCATAAAACGAAAAAAATAAACGAAATAACGTGTATCGCAGTGAAAGTACCGCAATAACTATTAGTACATCAAAATAAATCTAAATCATAGCTAAATAATGGTTAATTCACGAAATATGTATGAAACAATGAAATTCAACGAAATAATGTGTTTCGCGTTGAAAGTAGCTGGATACCTCCGAAAACATCAACATTAAGCTAAATCTCCGCTAAATAATGGTTATTTCACGAAAAATGCACGAAACAATGAAATACAACGAAATAACGCGTTTCGCAGTGAAAGTTGCGAAATATCTAGGAAAACATTACAATTAGAGGATATCTCGTATATTTCAAAAGCTTTTTCACAAATCCGTCATAAAACGACGAAAATCTACTAAATAACGTGTTAAGCTGGAGAGTTGGGAGATATCTATGAAAACGTCATAATTAAACGATATCTCTCCTATTTCATGTGTTATATCACGAATCCATCATAAAGCAATGTTTTTCTACGATATAACTTGTTTCGCAGTGAAAATAGCGAAATAAGATTGAAACCATCAAAATTAAGCTATTTCTCAATTAGGTCAAAGGCTTTTTTCACGAATCTTTCATAAAACGATGAAATTCAAGTAATTATCATTTTTCACATTGGAGTAGGCGAAAAATTTGTGATAACATCAGAATAATCTTTATTTCACTTCGGTCAACGGCTATTTCACGAATACAACTTAAATCCGTGAAATTCAACGAAATAACGTGTTTCGCAGAGAAAGTAGCGAAATATATATAAAAACATCTAAATTCAGCTATGTCTCACTTCGGCCAACGTCTATTTAACGAAACCATCATAGAACGATGAAATAAATCTTATTAACATGTTTCACAGTGAAATTAGCGGAAGATCCATGAAAACATCAAAATTAAGCGACATCTCACTAAAGTGACAGGCTTTTTCGCGAATTTCTCATAAAATGACGAAATCGAGTAAATAATGGTTATCGCAGTGAGGGTAGCGAAATATCAATGAAAACATCACAACTAAGCTATATCTCACATAGGTCATGGGCTTTTACACGAATCTTTCAAAAAACGATGAAATTGAACTAAATACGTGTTTCGCAGAGAAAGTTGAGAAATAACTATGAAAACATCAAATCTAAGCCTTATCTCACTTAGGTCATGACCTTCTAAAAGAGTTCTTCATTAAAACGATGAAATTCATCGAAATAACGCAGTGTCTGTTTCGTGTTATCTATTATAACATCAAGATTAAGCGATAACTCAATTTGGTTAACGGCTTTTTCACGAATCCTCCAAAGACGATGAAATTCAACTAAATAACGTGTTTCGCAGAGGAAGTAGCGAAATATCTATGAATACCTCATAACTAAGCGATATCTAACTTAGGTAAAATGCAATACACGAATTCTCCAAAAACGATGAAATTGAACTAAATAACGTGTTTCGCAGAGAAAGTAGCGAAATATCTATGGAAAACATCTTAATTATGCGCTATCTCAAATAGGTTCAAGGCTTTTTCGCGAATCCTACATAAAACGATGATATTGAACTGAATAACATGTTTCGCAGTGTGTGGATCGAGATGTAAATGATAACATCAAGATTAAGCGATAACTCACTTAGGTGAACGGCATTTTCAGGAATCATTAATAAAACGATGAAAAACAATGAAATAGCGTGTTTCGCAGTGAAAGTAGAGAAACATCTATGATAAAGTCAAGGTTAAGTAATAACACTCTCGGGTGAACGGATTTTAGAGGATCCTTCATAAAACGAGGAAATTCAACATAATATTGTGTTTCGCAGTAAAGTAGCGAATTATCTATGAAAACATGAAAACTAAGCGATATCGCACTTAGGTCAAATCCATTTCCCGAATCCTCCATAAAACAATGAAATTGAACTATATAACGTGAATCGCAGAGAAAGTAGGGAAATATTTATGAAAACATATATATTGTGCGCTATCTCGTATAGGTCCTTGTCTTTTCACGATTCCAACATAAAACGTTGAAATTGAACTAAATAACGTGTTTCGCCGTGAAAGTAGGGAAATATATAAGAAACTTCAAAACTAAGCGATATCTCCCTTAGGTCAAATGCATTTCACGAATCCTCCATGAAACGACGAAATTCAACTAAATAACATATTTCGCATTGAAATCAGCGAAATATCTATGAAAACATCACAAATAAGCGATATCTAACTAAGGTCAAAGGCTTCTTCACGTATCCTTCATTAAACGATGAAATTCAACGAAATAACGTTTTTCGCATTTCGTGTTTTGATATAACTTGCAGGCATGAAAATTAAGCTATATCTCACATAGATCAAAGTCTTTCTCACGAATCCTTCATAAAACGATGAAATTCAGCTAAGTAACGTGTTTGGCAGGGAAATTTGCAAATATCTATGATAACATCACAATTGAGTGATATCTCACTTAGTTCAAGGTTCTTTTCACGAATCCTTCATAGAAGGATGAAAGTCAACTAAATAACGTGTTTCGTATTGAAGGTAGCGGAATATCTATGATATCATCATATTTAAGCGGTACCTCACTAAGGTCAAAGGCATTTTCACGAATCCTTCATAAAACGATGAAATTCATCTACATAACGTGTTTCGAAGTTTGAGAAGGGAGATACATTTGTAAACTACAAAATAAATCCGAAATCTGACTTAGGTCAAAGGCTTTTTGATGAATCGTTCATAAAACAATAAAATTCAACTAAATAAAGTGTTTCGCATAGAAAGTAGCAAATATCTTTGCAAACATCAAAAATAAGCGATATCTCACTTAGGTAAAAGGCTTTCACGAATCCTCCAAAGATGATGAAAAACAACTAAATAACGTGTTTCGCAGAGAAAGTAGCGACCTAACTATGAAAACAGCACATTTAAGCTGTACCTCGCTTTGGTCATATCCTTTTACACGAGTTCTTCATAAAACGATGAAATCATCCAAATATCTTGTTTCGCAGTGTGAGGTTCGAGATATCTATGATGACATGAAGATTAAGCGATAACTCACTTAGGTCAACGGTTTTTCACGAATCCTTCATAAAACCGTGAAATTCAACATAATAACGTGTTTCGCAATGTGAGGTTCGAGATATCTATGATAACATCAAGATTAAGCGATAACACACTTAGGTCTGCAGCTGTTTCACAAATCCTTCATAAAACGATGAAGTGCAACGAAATAACGTGTGTCGCAGTGAAAGTAGGAAGATATCTATGAAAACATCTAGTTTAAGCATCATTTCACTTAGGTCAAAAGCTTTTTAGAAATCCGTCATAAAACGATGAAATTCAACTAAATAACTTGTTTCGTTGTGAAAATTGCGAAATATCTATGAACACATCAAAATTAATCGATATCTCAATTAAGTAACAAGCTTTTTCACTAATCCACCATAAAAAGATGAAATCCAACATAATAACGTCATTCGCTGTGAAACTAGCGGAGTATCTATGTAAATATATCAATTAAGCCATATCTCACTTAGGTCAATGGCTTTTTCACTAGTTCTTCGTAAAACGATGAGAATCAAAGAAATAACGTGTATCGCAGTCAAAATATGAATTAATCTATGAACATATCAAAATTTAGCGATATCTCACTTAGGTCAAAGGCTGTTTCACGAATCCTTAACAATACGAGGAAATACAACGAAATAACTTGTGACGTAGGGAAAGCAACTAGATGTCTATGAAACATCAAAATTAAGCTACATCACACTATTGTCAAAGTCTTTTTCGCGAATCCTTCATAAAACGGTGAAATTCAACAAAATCTCGTGCATCGCTCTGAATTTAGCAACATATCTCTATAAACATCATTATAAGGATATATCTCTATTAGGTCAAAGGCTTTATCACGTATCATAAATAAAACGATGTATTTCAACGAAATAACGTGATTCGCTTTGATAGTAGGGAGATTTATATGTTAACTACAGAATTATGCGATATCACACTTAGTGTCAACGGTTTTTTTAAGACTCCATAATAAAACGTTGGAAATAAACGATATAACGTGTTTAGCAGTGAGAGTAGCGAGATGTCTATGTAAAAATCAAAATTACGCTTTATCACACTTACGTCAAAGCCGTTTTCACGAATCCCTCGTAAAATCATGAAATTTGTTGTTTTCATAGATGTTTCGTTACTTTCACTGCGAAACACGTTAGTTAGTTGTATTTCATCGTTTTACGAAGGTGTCGCGAAAAAGCAATTTACCTAAGTGAGATATATCTAAATATTGATGTTTACATAGGTATCTCGCTAGTTTCAATGCGAAATACTTATTTAGTTGAAAGACTTCGTTTTATGAAGGATTAGTGAAAAAGCCTTTTGACCAAACTGAGATACCACTTAATTTTGATGTTCTCATAGATATTACGCCACTTTCTCTGCGAAACACGTTATTTAGTTGAATTTAGTCATTTTATGGAAGATGCGTGTAAGAGCCTTTGTCCTAAGTGAGATAGAGCTTAATTATGCTGTTTTCATGGAGTATAGCTCCTTTCACTGCGAAATATGTTATTTCGTTGAATTTCATCGTTTTATGAAGATTACGTGAAGAAGCATATGACCAAAGTGGGACATAGCTTAATTTTGATGATTTCATAGATAACTCCCTACTTTCATCTCGAGACCCGTTATTTCGTTGTATATCATCGTTTAATGAAAGATTCGTGAAAATGCATTTGACCTAAGTGAGATACAGCTTAATTATTTTGTTTAACTAGATATTACGCTAATTTCACTGCGAAAAACTTTAATTAGTTGAATTTCATCGTTTTGTGGAGGATTCGTGAATAAGACTTTGACCTAAGTGAGATGTCGCTTAAATTTGAGGTTTTCAAAATGTCTCCCAACTTTCACTATGAAACACAAAGTTTAGATGAATTTCATCGTTTTATGAATGATACGAGAAAAAACCTTTGAACTAAGTGAGATATGGATTTAATATCATTTTTTCATACATATTTCGCTACTTTCACTGCGAAATTAGTTATTCCGTTGAATTTCACAGGTTTATGAAGGGTTCATTAATAGATCATGTCCTATGTGTGATATCGCTTAATTTTGATGTTTTCCAGGATATTTCGTTTCTTTCTCTGCGAAACACGTTATTTAGATGAATTTCATCGATTTATGACAGATTCGTGAAGAAGCAATTGACCTAAGAGATATAGAGCTTAGTTGTGATGTTTTCATTGATATTTCGCTACCCTCACTGCGATACACATTATTTAGATGAATTTCACCGTTTTATGAAGGATTCGCGAAGCAGTATATGACCTAAGTAAGACATAACTTAATTTTGATGTTTTAGTAGATATTTCGCTGCTTTCTCTGCGAAACACGTTATTTAGTTGAATTTCATCGTTTTTGACGGATTCGGGAAATGCATTTGACCTAAGTGAGTTTCCGCTTAGTTTATATGTTTTCATAGGTATTTCCTTACTATCACTGCGAAACACGTTATTTAGATCAATTGCATCGTTTTCTGAAGAATTCGTGAAAACGGCTAGGACCTATGTGATATAGCTCATGTTTTTGACGTTTTAATAGATGTTCCTCTACTTTCACTGCGAACACGTTATTTAACTGTATTTCATCGTTTTATGACGGATTCGCGAAAAAGCTGTTGACCTAATTGAGTTATCGCTTAATCTTTGTGTTATCATAGATATCTCGAAACTCACACTGCGAAACACGTTATTGCGATGAATTTCATCCTTTTTTGAGGAACTCGTGAAAAAGGTTATGACCTAAGTGAGATATAGCTTAAAATTGATGTTTTCAGAGATATTTCGCTACTTTCTCTGCGAAGAACGGTATTTAGGTGAATTTCATCGTTATTGGATAATTCGTGAAATGTCCTTGACCAAAGTGAGATATCGCTTAGTTTTGATGTTTTCATACATATTTCGTTACTTTCACTGCGAAACACGTTATATAGTTCAATTCCATCGTTCTTTGAAGGATTCGTTAAAAGACGTTTACCTAAGTGTGGTCATTTAATTTTGATGTTATCATAGATGTTTCTCTACTTTCACTGCGAAACACGTTATTTAGTTGTATTTCATAGTTTTATGAAGGATTCGAGAAAAAGACGTTGATCTAAGTGAGTTATCACTTAATCTTGTTGATATCATAGATATTTCGATGCTCAGACTGCGAAACACATTATTTCCATGAATTTCATCGTCTTATGACATATTCGTGTAAAAGGTTTTGACCTAAGTGAGATATATCTTAAACTTGATGTTTTCATAGATATTTCTCTTCTTTCTCTGCGAAACACGTTATTCAGTTCAATTTCATCGTTTTATGGTGGATTCGTGAAATGGCTTTGTCCTGAGGGAGGTATCGCTTAGTTTTGAAGTTATCATAGATGTTTCTGTACTTTCAATTAGAAACACGTTATTTAGTTGTATTTCATAGTTTTATGAAGGATTCATGAAAAAGCCGTTGACCTAAGTGAATTATCTCTTAATCTTATTGTTATCATAGATATCTCTAATCTCACAAAGGGAAACACGTTATTTCGATGAATTTCATCCTTTTTTGAAGAACTCGTGTAAAATTTATGACCTAAGTGAGATATAGCTTAAATTTGATGTTTCCAATAATATTTTGCCACTTTCTCTGCGAAACAGGTTATTTAGTAGAATTTCAACGTTTATTGGAAGATTCGTGAAATGTCTTTGACCTAAGTGATATATAGATTAGATTTAACATTTTCTTAGATAATACGCTAATTTCAATGCGAAACACGTTTATTTGATGAATTTCAACATTTCATGAAAGAGGCGTGAAAGAGCCTATGACCTAAGAGAGATATCGCTTAATTTTGATGTTGTCGTTGATATTACGCTACTTTCACTGCGAAAACCGTTATTTCGTTGAATTTTATCGTTTTATGGGGAAATCGTGAGAAAGCAATTGACCTAAGCGAGATATCTCTTAATTTTGATGTTTTCATAGTTATCCCGCTAACTTCATTCCGATACACGGTATTCCGTTGAATTTCATCGTTTTATGAATTATTCGTGAAAAAGCCTTAGACCTAAGTGAGGTATCGCTTAATTTTTATGCTTTCATAGAAATCTCGCAACTTTCATTGCGATACATGTTATTATGTTGAATTTCATTTTTTTATGAAAGATTCGTGTACAAGCCTTTGACATATCTGAGATATCGCATAATTTTGATGTTTTCATTGATAACTCCCTACTATCACTGCGAAACAGGTTATTTCGTAGTGTTAATCTCTTTATGATGGATTCGTGAATTAGCCATTGACCTTAATGAGATATCGTCTAATTTAGATGTTTTCATAAATATCTCGCCACTATCACTTTTAAACGCTTTATACCGTTGTATTTCATTTTTTGATGAAGGATTCGTGAAAAAGCCTTTGACCTGAGTGAGATGTCACTTTATTTTGGTTTTTCCATAGTTATTTTAATACCTTCACTGCGAAACAGGTTATTTCGATGAATTTTATCGTTTTATCAGAGATTCGTGTAAAAGCCTTTGACCTAACTGAGATATCGCTTTGTTTTGATGTTTACATTTATATTTCTCTACTTCCATTGCGAAACAGGTTATTACATTGAATTTCATCGTCTTATGAAGTGCCCGTGTAAAAGATTTTGACGTTGGAGTTATATAGCATAAATTTGATGTTTTCACAGATATTTCGCTTCTTTCAATGCGATATACGTTATGTCATTGAATTTCAATGTTTTTTGGAGGATTCGTGAAAAATCTTTGGACCTGTGAGAGATATTCCTTAATTTTGATGTTTTCATATATATATCGTTACTTCCACTGTTTAGCTGAATTTCATTGCTTTATGAAGGATTCGTGAAAAACCTTTGACTTATATGTGCTTTCGTTAAATTTAGATGTTTTCTTAGATATTTCGCTACCCTCACTGCAAAACACGTTACTGAATTTCAACGTTTTATGATGGATTCGTGAAAAACCGCGGACCTATGTGTGTTATCACAAAATTTCAATGTTATCAAGGACGATCCTCTACTTTCACTGCGATACAAGTTAGTTAGTTGTGGTACATCGTTTTATGAACGATTCGTGGAAAAGCCGTTGACCTAAGTGTGATATATCCTAATTTTGATGTTTTCATATATATTTCGCTACTTCCACTGCGAAACATGTTATTTAGCTGAATTTCATTGTTTTATGATGTACTCGTGACAAAGCCGTTGACCTAAGTGAGATAAAACTTAATTATGGTGATTTCATATATATCTCCCTACTTTAACTCCGGATCACGTTATTTTGGATAATTTCATCGTTTTATGTAAGATACGTAAAAAAGACTTTGACCTAAGTGAGATATGACTTAATATTTATGTTATCATAGATATTTCATTGCTTTCACTGCGAAACACATTATTTAGATGAATTTCATCGTTTTATGAATGTTTTACTATGTACTCGTGAAAAAGCCTTTGACCCATGTGTGATTTCGCTTAATTTTGATGTTTCCATAGAAATTTCTCTACTTACAAGTTGTAACACGTTATTTCGTTGAATTTCATCGTTTTATGAGTGATTCCTGTAAAAGCCGTTGACTTAAGTGAATAAAGCCTAATTTTGATGTTTTCGAATATGTCACCTTACTATCACTGCGAATCACGTTATTTAGTAGAATTTGATCGTTTTATGAAAGATTCGTGAAAACGCATTTGACTTAATTGAGATATGGTTTAATGTTGATGTTTTCATAGATATATCGCCACTTTCACTGCGGAACACGTTATTTAACTGAATTTCATCGTTTCAAGGTGGATTCGTGAAATAGACTATGACCAAAACTGAGATAACGTATAATTTTTATGATTTCATAGATTCCTCACTTCTTTAACTAGGAAAAACTGTATTTCGTTGAATAATATGTATATTGAAGAAGTCGTGAGAAACCATAGATCTATGTGGGATATCGCTTAATTGTGATATTTTTATAGATATCACGGTACTTTCACTGCGATTCACGTCACCCCGTGGTATTGCATCGTTTTATTTAGATTTCGTGAAAAAGCCTGTTACCTCAGTGAGATATAGCTTAATAATGATGTTTTCATTGATAAATCGCTGCTTTCACGGCGAAAATCTTAATTCGTTGTATTTCATCGTTTTAATTAGGAATCGCAAATAAGCCGTTGACCTAAGGGAGATTACGATTAATTTTGCTGTATTCATAGATATTTCGACTGTTATACTGCGAAACACGTTATTTATTTGAATTTCGTCGTTTTATGATGGATTCGTGAAAAAACCTTCGACACAATTGTGTTATTGGTTAATTATTATGTTTTCAAACATATTTTGCTACTTTCAGTACGAAACACGTTATTTAGTAGAATTTCTTCTTAACTCTGGAGCAATCGTGTAAAAGCCTTTGACTTATGTGATATGTCGCTTAGTTATGATGTTTTCATAGATATCTCCCTGCTTTCACTGTGAAACACGTTATTAAGTCGAATTTCATCGTTTTATGATAGTTTCGTTAAAAACCGTAGACCTAAGTGAGTTATCGCTTAATTTCGATGAGATCATAAATGTTTCTCTACTTTCACTGCGAATCACGTTAGTTAGTTGTATTTCATCGTTTTATGAAGGATTCATGGAAAAGCCGTTGACGTAAGTGAGTTATCACTTAATCTTGATAATATCATACACATCTCGATTCTCTCACTGTGAAGCAAGTTACTTCGATGAATTTGGTCGTTTTTGGAAGAATTCGTGAAAAAGCCTTTGTCCTAAGTGAGAAATAGCTTAGTTTTGATGTTTTCATATATATTTTGCTACCCTCACGGCGAATCACGTTAGTTAGTTGTAATTCATCGTTTTATGAAGTATTCGTGAAAAATTTTTTGACCTAAGTGAGATATCGCTTAATTGTGATGTTTTCGTATATATTTCGATACTTTCATTGCGAAACACGTAATTTCGTTGAATATCATCGTTTTATGCAGCAATCGTGAAAATATCTTTGACCTAAGAGATAATGCATAATTGTTAGGTTTTCATAGCTTTTTCGCTACTTTCTCTGCGAAACACGTTATATCTTTGAATTTCATCGCCTCATGTGGGATTCGTGATAAAGCATTTGACCTAAGTGAGATATCAATTAATTTTGATGTTTTCATTGATATCACCCAACTCTCACAGTGTAACAAATTGTTTAGTTGATCTTCATCGTTTGGGGGATTTGTCAAAAAGCCTTTGACCTAAGTGAGATATATCTTAATTTGGATGTTTTCATAGTTATTTCGCTACTTTCACTTCGAATCGGGTTGTATCGTCGAATATCATGGCTTTGAAGGATTCGTTGTAAAGCTTATGAAATAATTATGATGTCGCTTATGTGTGATATTTACGAAGATATCACCTGACTCTCACAGCGTAACACGTTGTTTAGTTTTATGAAGTTTTTCATTTAATTTAATGAATTTCATCGTTTTATGAAGGATTCGTGAAAATGCCTTTGACCAAACTGAGATGTATCTTAATTTCGATGCATTATAAGTTATTTCATCCCATTAACTGCGAAAAACTTTATATAGCTGAATTTCTTCGTTTCATGATTGATTCGTGAAATAGCCTTTGAACTATGTGAGATATAGTTTAATTCAGATGTTTTAATAAATGTCTCCATACTATCACTGCGAATCACGTTAGTTAGTTGCATACCTTCCTTTTATATGGGATCCGTGAAAAAGCATCTGATCTATGAGAGATATCGCTTAATGTTGTTGTTTTCATTGGATATTTCGCTAATTCACTGCGTAAAACATTAATTTTTTGAATGTCATCGTTTTAAGAATAATGCGTGAAAAAGCATTTGACCTATGTGAGATATCGCTTAGTTTTGATGTTTTCATAAATGTTTCGCTTCTTTCACTGCGAAACAGGAAATTTTGTTGAAATTTATCGTTTTATGAAGTTTTCGTTAAAAATCCATTGACCTAAGTCTGATATCGCATAATTTTAATTTTATCATATATATTTCGCAACTTTCCGTGCGAAACACGTTATTTATTTCCATTTTATCGTTAAATGATGGAATAGTGAGGAAGCCGTTTACCTACGTGAGATACATCTTAATTTTAATGTACACATAGATATTTGCTACATTCAATGCGATAAACGTTATTTCGTTGCATTTCATCGTTTTTTGATGAATTCCGTAAAAAGCATTTGACTTAAGTGAGCTATTGTTTAATTTAGATGTTTTCATTGTTATTCCGCTAGTTTCAGGGCGTAAAACGTTATTTCGTTGAATTACACCGTTTTATGAACGATTCGTGAAAAGGTACTTGACATAAGTGGGATATAGCTTAATTTTGATGTTTACATAAATATTTAGCTACATCTACCGCGAAACATGTTATTTAGATGAATTTCATCGTTTTATGACGGGTTCGCGAAAAAGCCTTCGTCATAAGTAAGGTAACGCTTTATTTTGATGTTTTCTATGATGTTTGCTACTTTCACTGCGAAACACGTTAGCTAGATGTAATTCATCGTTCTATGAAGGATTCCTATGAATGCCGATGATCAAAGTGAGTTTCCGCTTTATCTTGATGTTATCATAGACATTTCGCTAATTTCTATGCGCAGCAGGTTAATTTAGTGAATTTCTTCGTTTTATGAAGGATTCGTTAAAAAGCCATTGACCTAATTGAGATATCGATTAAATTTGATATTTTCATAGTTATCCCGCTACTTTCACTGCAAAAGACGTTATTTTGTAGAATTTCATCATTTTATGTTGGATTGGTGAAAAAGCATTTGACTTAAGTGTGATATCTCTTAATTTTGATGTTTTCATAGATATCTCCCAACTTTCACTGCGAATAACGTAATATCTATGAATTTCTTCGCTTTATGAGGTTTTCATGAAAAAGGCTTTGATCTAAGTGTAGAACCGCTTACTTTGCTGTTTTCTTAAATATTTCGATAGTTTTACTGCGAAAAACGTTATTTACCTGAATTTCGTCATTTTATGAATGATACGTGAAAAAGCGTTTGACCTAAGTACGATAACGTTTAATATTAATGTTTTTAAATATCTCCCAACTTTCACTGCGAATCTCGTTATTTCGTTGAATATCATTGTTTTTTAAAGGATTCGTGAAAAAAGTTCGATATAATTGTGATATGGCTTAATTTTGATCTTTTAATATATATTAGTTACTTTCACTGTGAGTCACATTATTTTGTTGAATTTTCTCGTTTGATGAAGGGTTCGTGAAAAACCCTATGAACCTAGTGAGATCGCTATGTTTCGATGTTTTGAATGCTATTTCGCAACTTTCACCGCGAAACACGTTATTTAGTTGAAATTCATCGTGTTAAGAAGGATTCGATATAGAGCCTTTGACCTAAGTGAGATATAACTTAATTTTGATTTTTTTATGGATAACTCCTTACTTACACTGCGAAACACGTTATTTCGTGGAATTTCATGATTTATGAATGATTCTTGTAAAATCCTTTCACCTAAGTGAAATATCGCTTAATTTTGATGCTTTAATAAATATATCGTTAATTTAAATGCGAAACACGTTATTTGGCTGAATATCACAGTTTTTGAAGGATACGTTAGAACGCAGTTGACCTAAGTGAAATATCGCTAAATTTTGATGCTGTCATAGATATTTCGATACTTTCACTGCGAAAGAGGTTATTTCGATAATTATATCGTTTTATGAAGGATTCGTGAAAAAGGCATTGACCTAAGTGAAATAAATCTTAATTTTAATGTTTACATAGATATTTCGCTACTTTCTCTGCGAAACAAGTTATTTAGTTGAATATCTATCTTTTTTGGAGGATTCGTGAAATGCCACTGACTTTAGTGAGTTATCGCTCAGTTTTGATGTTTTCATAGATATCTCCCTACTTTCACTTAGAGACACTTTATTTAACTGCATCCCAGCGAAATTAGCGAAATATCTTTGATAACATCATCATTAAGCCATAACTCACTTTGGTCAATGGCCTTTTCACGAATCCATCGTAAAACGTTGAAATTCACCGAAATAAAGTGTTTCTCAGTTAAAGTAACGGGATGTCTATGAAAACATCAAAATTATCGTTAACACAATTAAGTCAACGGTTTTTCACGTATTCGTCATGAAACGATGAAACTCAAATAAATAACGTGTTTCAGACTGAAAATAGCGATATATCAATCAAAATATCAAAATTAATCGACATCTTACATAGGTCAAATATTTTTTCACGAATCTTTCATAAACCGATGAAATTCAACTTAATAAACGGTGTCGATGAGACAGTACTGAAATATCTATGAAAACATCAAAATCAATGTATATCTCACTTAGGTCAAAGGCTTTTTCACCATTCCTTCATGTAACGATGAAATTGATCGAAATAACGTGATTCGCAGAGAAGGCAGAGTGATATCTATGAAAACACCAAAATAAAGCTAAATCTCACTTAGGTCAAAGGATTTTTCACGAATCATACTTAAAAAGATGAAATTCAACGAAAAACGTGTTTCGCAGAGAAAGTAGCGAAATAACTGTTTGTCATAACAATTAAGCGGTATCTCACTTAGATCAAAAGCTTATTCACGAATTATTCATAAAATGACGAAATTAACGTAATTACATTGATTCGCAGTGAAATATAGCAGTATATCTATGATAACATCAAGATTAAGCTCAATAAAGTCACCGCAAGGTTAGCCCACTTAAGTCACCGTCTTCTTCACGAATCAATCTAAGACGATGAGATTCAACTAAATAACGTGTTTCGCAGCAAAAAGTCATGAGATATCAATGAAAACATCAAAATTAAGAGATATCTCAGATAGGTTGACGGCTTTTTCACGAATCCTTCATAAATCGATGGAATTTTAGTAATTATAATTTGTCGAAGTGAAAGTAGTGAACTACCAATGTAAACGACAAAATTAAGCGATATCTCACTTAGGTCAAAGACTTTTTCACGAATCATTCACAAAACGACGAAATTCAAAGAAATACCCTGTTTCTAAATGAAAGTAGCAGTATATCTTTGAAAACGTCAAAATTAGGAGATGTCTCACTTAGGACATAGGCTTTTTCACGAAACCTTCACATATGAATGATATTCATCCATATAACGTGTTTCGGTGTGAAAGAAGCGAGTTATATATGAAAACAGTATAATTAAGCGTTATCTCACTTAGGCCAAAGGCTTTTCTACGATTCCATCATAAAACAATGAAATTCAACTAATTAACCTGTTTTGCAGTGAAACAAGCGATATAACATTTAAAACATCAAAATTAAACGATATCTCATCTAGGTCAAAAGCTTTTACACGAGATCTTCATAAAACAATGAAATTCATCGAAATAATGTGTTTCGCAGTGTGAGTTGGGAGATATATATGAAAACATCAAAGTAAAACGAAAAATGTCTTAGTTCAAATGCTTTTTAACGAATCTTTCATAAAACGATGAAATTCATATAACTAACGTGTTTCACATAGTAATTAGCGAAATATCAATGATAACAACAAGATTAACCGATAACTTACTTAGGTCAACGGCTTTTTCACGAATCCTTCATAAAACGATGTAATACTTCTAACCATCGTGTATCGCAGTGAAAGTATAGTATCGTCTATGATAACATCAAAATTAAGTGATAACACACTTAGGTCAAAGGCATTTCACGAATCCACCAAAAACGATGAAATTCAACAAAATAACGTGTTTTGCAGAGAAAGTAGCGAAATATCTACGAAAACATAAATACAAATCGATATATCTCTTAGTTCAAAAGCATTTCACGAATCCTCCAAAAACGATAAAATTCAACTAAATAACTTGTTTCGCAGAGGAAGTAGCGAAATATATATGAAAATATCAAAACTAAGCAATATCTCGCTTAGGTCAGAGGCATATCACGAATCATCCAAAAACAATGAAATTCAACTGAATAACGTGTTTCGCAGAGAAAGTAGCGAAATAACTACAAAATCATCAAAATTAAGCTATTACTAACTTTGGCCATAGTCTTTTTCACGAATCCCTCAAAAACGATTAAATAGAACTTAATAACATGGTTCACAGTGAAAGTAGCGAAATATCAATGAAAACATCAAACTTAAGCTATATCTCACTTAGGTCATAACCTTTTACACGAGTTCTTCATAAAACGACGAAATTCCTCGAAATAACGTGTTTCGTAGGTTGGGATTCCAGATATCTATGATAACAATAAGATAAGGCGTTACTCACTTAGGTCATCGCCTTTCTGACGAATCCTTTAAAAAACGATGTAATATAACTAACTAACGTGTATTGCAGTGAAAGTAGAGAAACGCCTGTTTAACGTCAAAATTAAGTGGAAACACACTTAGGTCAACGGTTTTTCACGAATCCTTCATAAAACGATAAAATTCAACTAGATAACGTGTTTCGCAGCGAAAGTAGCGAAATATCTATGAAAACAACAAAATTAAGCTATGTCTCACTTAGGCCAACGTCTTGTCCACGAATCCTTCACAAAACGATGAAATAAAATTTAATAACATGGTTCACAGTGAAAGTAGCGGAATATCTATGAAAACTACAAAATTAAGCGACAACTCTCTTAGGTCAATGGCTTTTTCACGAATCTTTCATGAACAATGATATTCATCGAAGTAACGTGTTTCGCAGTGTAAGAAGAGAGATATATATGAAAACTTGAAAATAAAGCCAAATCTAACTTAGGTCAAAGGCTTTTTGACGAATCCTTCATAAAACGATAAAATTCAACTAAATAACGTGTTTCGCAGAGAATGTAGCGAAATATCAATGAACATATCAAAATTAAACGATGTCTCACCTAGGCCAACGCCTTTTTCTCGAATCCGTGATAAAACGATGAAGTACAACTAACTAACGTGTTTCGCTGTTAAAGTAGCGAAACAACTGTGAAAACATCTAAATTAAACGATATCTCACTAATGTCAAATGCTTTTTCGCGAAACCTTAACAAAACGAGGAAATACAACGAAATGACTTGTGACGTAGGGAAAGCAACTAGATGTCTATGAAAACATCAAAATTATGCGTTATCTCACTCAGGTCATACGCTTTTTGACAAATCATACATACAACCATGAATTACAACGAAATAACCAGTTTCGCAGCGAAAGTTGGCAGACATATAATAAAACATCAATATTAATCGACATCTGATTTAGGTCAAAGTTTTATTCACGAATCCATCATAAAGCTTTGAAATTCATCGAAATAACGTATTTCTCAGTAGGAATTGGAGGATATCTATGTAAACATCAAAATTACGCAATATCTCACTTAGGTCAAATGCTTTTACTCTAATACTTCAGAAAGCGATGTATTTCAAAGAAATTATATTTTCGACGTGAAAGTAGGGAGATATTTATAAAAACGTCAGAATTACACGACATCCGTCTTAGGTCTAATGCTTTTTCACGAATCCTCCATAAAACGATTAAATTCAACGAAATAACGTGATTCGCAGTGAGAATAGCGAAATAGCAATTAAACATCAAAATTATGCGACATCCGATTAGGGCAAATGCTTTTGCCACTGACCATTCATTAGTCGATAAAATACAGCTAAATAACGTGTTTCGCAGTGTAATTAGCGAAATATCAATTCAAACTTCATAATTAAGATGTTTCTCACTTAGGTCAAATGCATTTTCACGAATCTTTCATCAAACGAATATATACAAAGAAATAACGTGATTCGAGATGAAAGTAGGGACTTATCAATGAAAGCAACAAAATTAAGCAATCTCTCAATTAGGTCTAATGCTTTTTCACGAATCCTTCATAAAACGATGAAATTCAACGAAATAACGTGATTCGCAGTGAAAGTAGCGAAATATATATGAAAACATCTAAACTAAGCGATATTGCGCTTAGGTCAAATGCATTTTACGAAACACCGTAAAACGTTCAACTTCATATAAGTAACGTGTTTCGCAGTAGAAGTAGCGAAATATCTATGAAAACATCAAAATTAAGATATATCACACTTTGGTCAAAGGCTATTCTACGATTCCTTCATAAAACGATAAAATTCAACTAAATAACACGTTTCGCAGAGAAAGTAGCGATATGAGATTGTAAACATCAAATTTAAGATTTATTTGACTTAGGTTATTGGCTTTTTCGCGAATACTTCATAAAATGAAGAAATTCAACTGAACAACATGTATCGCAGTGAAAGTAGTGAAAAATCTACGAAAACATCATAATTATGAGTCATCTCACTTAGGCCTTAGGAGTTTTAACGAATCCTTCATAAAACAATGAAATTAAACTAAATAATGTGATTCGCAGTGAAAGTAGCGAAATATCTATTAAAGCATCAAATTTAAGCTATATCCCACTTAGGTCATTACCGATTACACGAGTTCTTCATAAAACGGTGAAATACAAAGGAATAACGTGTTTCGCAGTGTGAGATTCGAGATATCTATGATAACAACAAGATTAAGCGATAACTCACTTTGTGCAACGGTTTTTTCACGAATCCTTCATCAAACGATGTAATACAACTAACTAACGTGTTTCGCAGTGAGAGTAGAGAAACATCTATGATAACATCAAAATTTAGTGATAACTCACTTAGGCCAACGGTCTTTCACGTATCCTTCTTTTAACGATGAAATTAAGCTTAATAACGTGTTTCGCAGTGAAAGTAGCGAATTATCTATTGAAACATCAAAACTGAGCAATATCTCACTTAGGTCAAAGGCATTTCACGAAACCTCCTTAAAACAATGAAATTAAATTAAACAATGTGTTTACCAGTGGTAGTAACGATATATCTATGAAAACATCAAAATTAATATATATCGCACTCAGGTCCTATGATTTTTCTCGAATCCTACATGGAACATTGAAATTCTACGAAATAACGTGTTTCTCTGTGAAAGTAGCGAAATATATATGAAAACGTCAAATTTATGCTATATCACACTTAGGTCAAATCTTTTACACGAGCTCGTCATAAAACGATGTAATTCATCGAAATAACTTATTTCGCAGTGCGAGATTCGAAATATCTATGATAAAATCAAGATTAACCGATAACTAACATAGGTCCAAGGCATTATAACGAATCATCCATATGACCATGAAATTGAACTAAATAACGTGTTTCGCAGTGAGAGTAGCGAAATATCTATGAAAACTTCAAATTTTAGCTATATCTCAATTTTGTCAAAAGTTCTACGCGATCTCTTCATAAAACGATGAAATCAATCGAAATAACTTGTTTCGCTGAGTGAGACGGGTAATATATATGAAAACATCAAAATAACGCAAATTCCGACTTAGGACAAAGGCTTCATGAAGAATCCTTCATAAAACGACGAAATTCAAATAACAAACGTGTTTTGCAGAGAAATTACCTAAATATATATGATAACATCGAGATTAAGTGATAACTCACTTAGGTCAACACTTTTTTCACGAATCCGTCATATAACGATGAAGTACAACTAACTAACGTGTTTCGCAGAGAAAGTAGAGAAAGATCTATGATAACATAAAAATTTAGTGATAACTCACTTTTGTCAAAGGCGTTTCACGAATCTTCCAAAAACGATGAAATTCAACTAAATAACATATTTCGCCGTGAGAATTGGGAGATATCTATGTAAACTTTAATATTAAGCCATATCTCACTTTGGTCAAATGCTTTTTCTCGAATAAATCATAAAACGATGAAATACACTTAATGAACGGGTTTCGCAGTGAAATTAGCGAAATATCTATGCAAACACCAAAATTAAGCGATACCTCACTTAGGTAAAAGGCATTCCACGAATCCTCCAAAAACGATGAAAAACAGCTAAATAACGTGTTTCGCAGAGAAATTAGCGAAATATCTATGATAACATCACATTTAAGCTATACCTCGCTTTGGTCATATCCTTTTACACGAGTTCTCCATAAAACGATGAAATTCATCCAAATAACTAGTTTCGCAGTGTGAGGTTGAAGATATCTATGATAACATCAAGATTAAGCGATAACTCACTTAGGTCAACGGTTTTTCACGAATCCTTCATAAAACCATGAAATTCAACATAATAACCTGTTTCCCAATGTGAGTTTCGTGATATCTATGATAACATCAAGATTATGCGATAACTCACTTAGGTCTGCTGCTGTTTCACGAATGCTTCATAAAACGATGAAATTCAGCTTAATATATTGTTTTGCAGTGAAAGTAGTGAATTATCCATTAAAACATCATAACTAAGCAATATCTCACTTAGCCCAAAGGTATTTCACGAAACCATCGTAAAACGATGAATTGCAACAAAATAATGTGTTTCGCAGTGAATGTAGCGAATTATCTATGAAAATATCAAACATTAGCGATATCACACTTAGGTCAAAGGCATTTCACGGATCCTCGAAGGAAGATGAAATTCAACTAAATAACGTGTTTCGCAGAGAAAGTAGCGAAACATCTATGAAAACATCAAATTTAAGCTATATCTTGCTTAGGTCATAAGCTTTCACACGAGTTCTTCTTAAATCGTTGAAATTCATCGAAATAACGTGTTTCGCAGTGCGAGGTTCGAGTTATCTATGATAACATCAAGATAAAGCGATAACTCACTTAGGACAACGGCTTCTTCACTAATCCTTCATAAAACGATGAAAAATAACTAAATAACGTGTTTCGCAGTGATACTATCGAAATATCTATTATAACATCAAAATTAAGCGATATCTCACCTCGGTCAAAAGCTTTTCCACGAGTTCTTCATAAAACGATGAAATTCGTCGAAATATTGTTTTCCGCAGTGTGAGATGAGAGATATATACGAAAACGCTAATATAAAGGGAAATCTGTCTTAGGTCAAATGCTTTTTGACGAATCAAGCATAAAGCGATGATTTTCAGACAACTAACGTGATTCGCATAGTAATTAGCGATATATATATGATAACACCAAGATTAAGCGATAACTCACTTATGTCATCGGATTTTTCACGAATCCTTCATAAAACGATGTCATACAAGTAAATACCGTGTTTCGCATTGAAAATAATGAAATATTCATGTAAACATCAAAATTAAGATTTATTTCACGTAGGTCAATGCCTTTTTTACGAATCCTTCATAAAGAGATGAAACCATCGAAATAACCTGTTTCGCAGTGTGAGGTTCGAGATATCTATGATGACAACAAGACTAAGCTATAACTCACTCAGGACAACGGCTTTTTCACGTATCATTCGTAAAACTATGAAATACAACTAAATAACGTGTTGCGCAGTGAAAGAAGAGAAACACCTATGATAACATCAAAATTAAGTGATAACTCATTAGGTCAACGGATTTTAACGAATCCTTCATAAAACGACGAAATTCAACTTTATTACGAGTTTCGCACTGAAAGTAGCGAATTATATATGAAAAACATCAAATTTGAGATCTGTCTCGCTTAGGTCATATCCTTTTACACGGGTTCTTCATAAAATCTTGAAATTCATCGAAACAACGTGTTTCGCAGTGTGAGGTTCGAGATATCCGTGAGAACATCAAGGTTGAGCGAAAACTCACCTAGGTCAACGGCTTTTTCACGGATCCTTCGAAAACGATGAAAATCAACCAAATAGTTATCACGAATACTTCATAATACGATGTAATACGGGCTAAACAACGTGTATCGTAGTAAAAGTAGAGAAACATTTATGATAACATCGAAATTAAGTGATAAACCACTTTGGTCAACGGTTATTCAGGAATCCTTAATGATACGATGAAATTCAACTAAATAACTTATTACGCAGTGATTGTAGCGATATATATATGCAAACATCTAAACAAAGTGATATTGCACTTAGATCAAAAGCATTTTACGAACCATCCGTAGAACGATGAAATTCAACTAAATAACGTGTTTCGCAGTGAAAGTAGCGAGATATTTATAAAATATCCAAATTATGCTATCACTCACTTATATCATAGACTATATAACGAATCGTTCTTAAAATACCATAAATCGTCCTTAAAATACCAAAATCGTTCTTAAATAACCATAATATTCCACGTCATAATCTGTTTCGATATGAGAGTGGCGAAATATCTATGAAAACATGCAAATTAAGCGACAACTCAAGTGGGTCAAAGGCTATTCACGAAACATTCATAAAACGATGAAATTCAACTAAATAACGGGTTACACAATGAAAGTTGGATGATACATATGAAATCATGAAAATTAAGCGACATCTCACTTAGGTCAAAGGCATTTTACACGAATCTTCCTTAAAACGGTGAAATTCAACTAAATAAATTTTTTCGCCGTGAAATGAATGAAATATCTATGTGGCATCAAAATTAAGATATATCTCACATACGTCAATGTCTTTCTCCCGAATCCTACATAAAATGATGAAATTCAACGAAATAACGTGTTTCACTCAGAAAGTGACGAAATATCAAGGAAACCATCATATTTAAGCGATATTTCTCTAAGGTCATTTGCTTTTTCTCGAAACCAGCATAAAACGTTGAAATTCAACTAAATAACGTGTTACCCTGGTAGAGTTTTGGAGATGTCAATGAAAACATTAAAATTAAGCGATATCTTAGATATGTCAAAGGCTTTCTCACGATTCCTTCATAAAACGATAAGATTCAACTAATAAACATGTTGCGCATTGAAATTAGCGAAATATTTATCATAACATCAGAATTATCGATAACTCACTTATGTCACCGGCTTTTAAACGAGTAGATCATAAAACGATGAAATTAAACCAAATACAGTTTTTAGCCGTGAAAGTAGCGATATTTACGTGAAAATTTCAAAATTAAGCTTTATCTCACATTGGGCCGTGGCTTTTACACGATACCTTCAAAAACAATGAAATTCAACGAATTAACGTGTTTCGCAGTGAAAGTAGCGAAATATAACTGAAAACTTCTCAAATAAGCGATATCTTATTTAGGTCAAAAGCTTTTTCACGAATCATTCATAAATCAATGTATTTCACCTAAATAACGTGTTACGCTGTGAGTGTGGCAGATATGAATTAAAACAACAAAATTATGCGATATCTCATTTACGTCAAGGGCTTTTTCACGAATCATTCATAAAACGACGAAATTCATCGTAATAACGTGTATCGATGTGAAGGTAGCGATGTATATATGAAAACGTAAAACCTAAGCTGTTTCTTATTTAGGTCAAAGACTTTTTCACGAGTCGTTCTTAAAATTATGAAATTCTACGTAATAACGTGTTTCGCAGTGAAAATAGCGAGATATCTTTAAAACATCAAAATTAAGCGACATCTCATTTATTTCAAAGAATTTTTCTCGAATCCTTCATGAAACGATTGAAAACAACGACTTAACTTGTTTCGCAGTGAAAGTAACGAGTAATCTATGTAAACATCAAATTCAAGCGAGAGCTCACTTATGTCAAAAGTTTTTTGAAGAATGCGTCATAAAACGATGAAATTCAACGACATAACATGTTTCGCACTGAAAGTAACGAAATATATATGAAAACATCAAAATAAAGCGTTATCTCACTTAGGTCAAATGCTTTTTCAAGAATCCTTCTTAAAGGATGCAATTCAACTAAATAACGTGATTCGCTGTGAACGTGGCGAAATATCTACGTAAACTTCAAAATTAAGCTACATCGCAACTTAGGTCAATGTCTATTTTTACGAATCCTCCCATAAAACGAGTGGATTCAACTATATAACGCGTTACGCTGTGAGAGTTGGGAGATGTCTATGAAAAGATCAAAATTAAACGATATCTCACTTCGGTAAAAGGCTATTTCACGAATCCATCATTAAACGATGAAATTCAACGAAATAACGTGTTGCCCAGTGAAAGTATCGAGATATCTATGAACGAACAGAATTAAGCATTATTTCACTTATTTCAAATGCTTTTTCACGAAACTGTCATAGAACTATTAAATCCAACGTAATAACGTGTTTCGCAATGAAAGTAGTGAGAAATCTATCAAAATTGTGTGAAAACATCAAAGTTAAGAGATATCTCACTTAGGTCAAAGGCTTTTTCTCGAATAATTCATAAAACGATGATATTCATTTAAATACAGGTTCCGCGGTGAAAGTAGCGAAATATCTCTGAAAACAGGAAAATGAAGGTATATCTCACTTATGTCAAAGGCTTTTACGCGAATCCTTCATAAAACGATGAAATTCAACGAAATACCGTGTTACGCTGTGAAACTAGCGTAATTAATATGAAAACATCTAAATTAAACGATAGCACACTTAAGTGAAAGTGTTTCTCACGTATTCTTCATAAAACGATGAAATACAACGAAATAACGTGTTTCGCAGAGAAAGTATGTAAATATCTCTGCATACATCAAAATCAAACTAAATCTCACCTATGTCAAAGGCTTTTACGCGAATCATACGTAGAACGATGAAATTCAACGAAATAAAGTGTTACGATATAAAACTAGCGAAATAACTATGAAAACATCTAAATAAAACGATAGCACACATAAGTAAAAGGCCTTTTCACGGATTCTTCATACAACGCTGAAGTTCAACTAATTAACGTATTCCGCTGTGCCAGTAGCGAAATATCCTAGAAAAAATCAAAATTAAGCGATATAACACATTGCTCAAAGATCTTTTCATGATCCCTTCATAAACCTGTGAAATTCAACGGAAAGGCTTTTTGACGAATCATTGATAAAACGATTAAATTCACTTGACATACGTGTTTCGCTTAGAAATTAGCGAAATATCTCTGATAACATCAAGATTAAGCGATAACTCACTCAGGTCAACGGCTTCTTCGCGAAAACTTCATAAATCAATGAAAGTCAACTAAATATCGTGTTTTGCAGTGAAAGCACGGAAATATCTATGCAAACGTCAAAAATAAGCGGTATCTCACTTAGGTCAAATGCATTTCACGAATCCTCCAAAAACGATGAAGTTCAACTAAATTACGTGTTTCGCAGAGAAAGTAGGGAAATACCTATGAAAACATCATATTTAAGCTATACCTCGCTTAGGACATATCCTATTACACGAGTTCATCATAAAACGATGAAATTCATAAAAATATCGTGTTTCGCAGTTGAGGTTCCAGGTATCTATGATATCATCAAGATTAAGTGATAACTCACGTAGGTCAACAGCTATATCACGAATACTTCATAAAACTATGTTATACAACTAACTAACGTGTATCGCAGTGAAAGTTGAGAAACATCTATGTTTCATATGATAATTCATCAAACGATGAAATTCAAATAAATATTGGGAATCGTAGTCAGGGTAGCGAAATATCTATGAAAACAACACAACTTAGCTATATCTCAATTTTGAGAAGGACTTTTTCACGATTCCGTAATAAACGATGAAACTCACGTAAATAACTTGTTTCGCAATGAAAGCAGCGAAATATCAATGAAAACTTCAAAATCAAGTGATATCTCATGTAGGTCACAGGCTTCTTCACGAATTCTACATAAAGCGATTAATGAAAGCATCAATATTCCGCTTTATCTCACTTATGTCAAAGGCTTTAATACGATTCCTTCATAAATAATATGAAATTTATCGGAGTAACGTGTTTTGCAGTGTGTGATTCGAGATATATTGAAAAAATCAAAATTAAGCGATATCTCACTTAGGTCAAAGGCTCTTTCACGAAAACTGCGTAAAAAATGTAATTAAGCTAAATAACTTGCTTAGCAGTGAAAACAGTGAAATATGTATGAAAACACAAAAATTAAGGGATATCTCACTTGGGTAATAGGCGGTTCACGAATCCCTCATGAAACAATTAATTTCATTTAATTACGTGTTTCGCAGTAAAATTAGCGAAATCTATGAGAACATCATTATTAAGCGATATATCACTTAGGTCAAATGCTTTTACTGTAATACTTCACAAAACGATGAAACACAAAGGAATAACGTTTTTCGCAGTGAAAATACGGAGATATTTATAAACACATAAAAATTAAGTGACATCACTCCAAGGTCTAATGCTTTTTCACGAATACTTCATAAAACTATGAAATTCATGAAATAACGTGATTCGCAGTGAAAGTAGCGAAATATCAATTAAACATCAATATGTAGCGACCTCTGATCAGGTCAAAGGCTTTTTTCACTAATCATTCATTTGTCGATCAAATTCTACTTAATAAAGTTGTTCGTAGTGAAATTAGAGTAATATCTAGTTAAACTTCATAATTATAATGTATCTCACTTAGGACATATGCATTTTCACGAATCTTTCGTTAAACGATGATATATAACGAAGTAACGTGTCTCGTGTTGAAAGTAGGGAGTTATCTATAAAATCATCAAATTTAAGCTATGTCTCACTCAGGTCATTGGCTTTTTCACGAATCAATCATAGTGCGATTTAATTCTACTAAATAACGTGTTACGCAGTTAAATTAGCGATATATCTATGATAACATCAAAATTATCGATAACTCACTTAGGTTAATAACTTTTTAACAAATCGTTCATAAAACGATGAAATTCAACGAAATAACATGTATCGCAATTAAAGTAGCGAAATATCTATGAAAACATCAAAATTAAGATATATCAAACTTAGGTCTAATGCTTTTTCACGAATCCTGCATAAATTATGTGATTCATCGAAATAACGTGTTTCGCAGTGAAAGTAGCAAATTACCTATGAAATCATGAAACCTTAGCGATATCTCTCTTAGGTCAATGCCATTTCACGAATCCTCCATAAAACGATGAAATTGAACTAAATAACGTGTTTCACAGAGAAAGTAGGGAAATATCTATGCAAACATCTAAATTATGCGCTATCTCACACACTTCCTAGTCTTTCCTCGATTCATACATAAAACGCTGAAATTAAATTAAGTAGCGTGTTTCGCAGTTAAAGTAGCGAAATATCTATGAAAACATCAAAATTAAGATTTATTTCACTTAGGTCAATGGCTTTTTTACGAATCCTCCATAAAACGTTGAAATTCATCGAAATAACGTGTTTCGCAGGGTGAGGTACGAGATATCTATGATTACCACAAGAATAAGCGATAACACACATAGGTCAACGGCTTTTTCACGAATCCTTCATAAAACGATGAAATACAACATAATAACGTGTTTCGGAGTGAAAGCAGCGAATTATCTAAGAAAATATATAAACTAAGCAATGTCTCACTTAGGTTAAAGTCTTTGTCACAATTACTTCACAAATTGATGAGATTAATCGAAATAGCTAGTTTCGCTTTGAAAGTTTGGAGATATCCATGACAATATCAAATTTAAGCGACATCTCACATAGGTCAAAGGTCTTTTCACGAATCTTACATAAAACGATGAAATTCAATTAAATAAAGTTTGCTTCAGTTAAGGGAATTAAATATCTATGAGTAATCGAAGTTAAGATATATCTTACTTTGATCAAAGGCTTTTTCACGAATCATTCATACAACCATAATATTCGACGGTATATCCTGATACGCAGTGAAAGTTGCGAAATAGTTATGAAAACATCCAAATAAATCTATATCTCACTTAGGCCAAAGGCTTTTTCACGGATCCATCAAAAACGACAAAATTCAACTAACAAATATGTTTCGCAGTGAAATTAGCGAAATATTTATGATAACACTAGAATTATCGATAACTCACTTAGGTCAATGGCTTTTTCACGACTACATCATAAAACGATGAAATTGACGAAATACCGTGTTTCGCAGTGAAAGTGGCGAAATACCTATGAAAATTACAAAATTAAGCACTATTTCACATTGGGCCAAGGCTATTTCTCCATTCCTTCACAAAACGATGGAAATAAACGTAATAACGAATTTCGCAGTGAAAGTAGCGAGATATATATGCAAACACAAAATTTAGCAATATAACACTTAGGTCAAAAGCTTTTTCACGATTCCGTCATAAAACGATGAGAGTCACCGAAATAACGTATTTCGCAGTGAAAGTAGCGAGATATCTATGAAAATATCAAAATTAAGCAGTATCACACATAGGTCAAATGATTTTTCACGAATCCTCCATAAAACGATGAAGTCCAACGAAATAAAGTTTGTCGCCTTGAAAGTAGACGGATATGTATTAAAATATCAAATTTATGCGATATCTCACTTAGGTCAGAGGCTTTTACACGAATATTCCATAAAACGAAGACATTGAACTAAGTAACGTGTTTCGCAATGAAAGTAGTGGATATCATTGAAAATATCAAAGTTAAGCTATATCTCAGTTAGGTCAATGGCTTTTTCACAAATAATTGAAAAAACGATAAAATTCAACTAATTATCCTGTTTCGCAGTGAAAGTAGCGAAGTATCTATGAAAACAACCAAATGGTGCTATTTCTCACTTTGGTCATAGGCTCCATGACGTATCCTCCATAAAACGATGAAGTTCGATGAAATAAAGTATGACACAGTGACAGTAGGAAGATATTGAAAAAACATCACAATTACGCTATCTCTCACATAGGTCATATGCCATACCACGTATCCTTCTTATAACGATGATATTCCACGATATAAAATGTTTCGCAGTGATCGTAAGGAGATACCTGAGAAAATATCAAAATTAGGCGATATCACACTTAGGTCAAACGATTCATGATTGCTCCTACATAAAATGATGAAATTCAAGTAATTAAAATGTTTCGTAGTGAAAGGAGCAATATATCTATGATAACATCTAGGTTAAGCGTTAACGCAGTTTGGTCAAAGTATTTTTCAGGGATCCTTCATAAAACGATGAGATACAACTAAATAAAGTGTTTCGCAGTAAAAAGTATTGTGATACCTATGAAATACATCAAAATTAAACGATATCTCAATTATGTTAATTGATTTTTCTCGAATCATTCATAAAACGAAGAAATTATGCTATTTAATATTTGTCGAATCCAGAGTAGCGAAATATATATAAAAACACCAGAAGTAAGCGATATCTCACTTAGGTCGAAGGCTTTTTCACGTATGCGTCATAAAACAATGAAATTCACATAATTAAAGTATTCCTCAATGAAATTAGTGAAATATCTATGATAACATTAAGATTACGCGATATCTCGTTTACGTCAAACGCTTATTCTCGATTCATTCATAATTGTTGAAATTCTACTAAATAACGTTTTTCGCAGTTAAAGTAGCGAATTATATATGAAAAAACCATAATTAAGCGATAACTGTATTGGGTGAAAGGCTTTTCTGCTAATCCTTCATAAAACGATGAAATACAACTAAATAACGATTTTCGCATTGAAAGTAGCGAAATATCTACAAAATCATCATATTTAAACTATACCTAGCTTAGGTCATATCCATTTACACGAGTTCTTCATAAAACGATGAAATTCATCCAAATAACGTGATAGGCAGTGGAAGTAGCGAAATATCTGTGAAAAAATCTAAACTAAGATATAACACACTGGTGTCGTGGGCTTTTCTACGATTCCTTCTTAAAACGATAAAATTCAACTAACTAACGTGTTTTGCAGTGAAAGTAGTGAAATATCTATGTAAACATCAAAATAAGGATTTATTTAACTTAGGTAATGCCTTTTTCACGAATCCTTCATGAAACGATGAAATTCAACTTAATAAAATGTTTCGCAGTGAATGTAGAGTCATGTATATGAAAACATCAAAATTAAGATATAACTCACAAAGGTTCTATGCTGTTTCACGAATACTTGGTAAAACGATGAAATTGTTCCAAACAACGTGTTACGCTGTGAAAGTAGCGAATTATCTATGAAAACATCAAAACTAAGCGATATCTCACTTAGGTCAAAGTCATATCACGAATCCTTCATAAAACGAAGAATTTCAACATAATATCTTGTTTCTCACAGAGAATTGGGTGATGCCAATGAAAACATCATAATGAAGAGCATTATCACTTAAATCTGAGGCTTTTTCTCGAATCCTTCATAAAACGATAGTATTCAACTAAATAACACGTTTCGCAGTGTAATTAGCGTATATTTGTAAAAACAAAAAACAAAATTATCGTTAACTAACTTATAACAACGGCTTTACTACGAAGCCGTCATTAAACGATGAAATTCGAATAAAAAACATGTTTCGTAGTGAAAGTAGCGAAATATCAATGAAAACTTCAAAATTAGGCTATATCTCACTTAGGTCAAAGGCTATTACACGAATCCTTGATTAAACGATGAAATTCGGTTAAACGATTAAACTAAATTACGTTTTAGCAGTGAAAGTAGCGTAATATCTATCAATACATCAAAACTAAGATATATCTAACTTAGGACAATGTCTTTCTCTCGAATCCTCCGTAAAACGTTCAAATTCACCTGAATAACGTGTTTCGCTGTGAAAGAATCGAAATATATATGTAAACATCAATTTAAACTCTAACACTCTTAGGCCAAAGGCTTATACTCTAATACTTCATAAAGCGATGTAATTCAAAGAAATAACATGTATCGTAGTGAAAATAGCGAGATATCTTTGAAACAAAACAAAATTACGCGACATCTCACTTAGGACTAATTCTTATTCACGAAACTTTGATAAACGATGAAATTCATCTAAATAACGTGTTTCGCATTGAAAGTAGGGAGATTTCTATTAAAACCACTAAATTAACCGATATCAAACTGAGGTCAAAAATTTTCCACGAATCCTTCATAAAACGATGAAATTCAGCTAAAAAACGTTTTACTAGTGAGAGTTGGGAGATATCTATGACAATATTAAATAAAGCGGTATCTCACTTAAGTCAATGTCTTTGGTACGAATCACTCTTAAAGCCATGAATTTCAACGAAATATAGAGTTTCGTACTGCAAGTATCGAATTATCTAGGAAAACAACAAAATTAAGCGTTATCACTCCTAGGGCAATAGCTTTTTCACGAATCCTCCTTAAAATTATGAAATTCTGCTAACTAACGGTTTTCGCATGAAAGTAGCGAAATATCTATGAAAACATCAAGATTATGCGATATGTCACTTAGATCTAAGGCTTCTTCACGAATCCTTCTTAAAGCGATGAAATTCAACGAAATAACGTTTTTCGCAGTGAAAGTAGCGATATATCAATGAAAACATCAAAATTAAGCTATATCATACTTAGATCAAAGGCTTTTTCAAGAATCGCTCTAAAAACGATGAAATTCAGCGAAATAACGTGTTTCGCAGTGTATGTAGCGAAATATCAATGACAACATCAAAATTAAGATAAATCTCATCTAAATCATGGTTACTTCACGAAACAAACATGAAATAATGAAATTCAACGAAATAACTTTTTCGCAGTGAAAGTAGCTAGATATATTTGATAACTTCAAAATTAAGTTAAATCTCAGCTAAATCATGATTATTTCACGAAACAAGCATGAAACGACGAAATTCAACGAAATAGCGTGTATCGCAGTTCAAATAGCTAGATAACTATGAAAACATGCAATTTGAACTAAATCTCCGATAAATCATGGTTACTTCACGAAACATGCATGAAAGGATGAAATTCAACGAAATAACGTGTTTCGCAGAGAAAGTAGCGAAGTATATATGAAAACAACAAAATTATGCGCTGTCTCACATAGGTCGTAGGAATATTCACGAATCCTCCATAAAACGATGAAATTGAACTAAATAACGTATTTCGCAGTGAAAGTAGCGAATTATCTATGAAAACATCAAAACTAAGCGATATCTCACTTAGGTCAACGTCAAATTACGAATCCTCCATAAAACGAAGAAATTGAACTGAATAACGTGTTTCGCAGAGAAAGTAGCGAAATATCAATGACAACATCAAAATTAGGTTTTATCTCACTCAGGTCCAAGGATTTTTCACGAATCCTTCATAGAATATTGAAATTCAACGAAATATCGTGTTCCGCAGTGAAAGTAACGAAATATCTGTGAAAACGTCAAATTTTAGCTATATCTCAATTAGGTCAATAGCTTTTACACGAGCTCTTCATAAAACGATGAAATTCATCGAAACAACATGTTTTGCAGTGTGAGATGAGATATATAAAGGAAAACATAAGAAAAGAGCGATATCTGATTTAGATCAGAGGATTTTGACGAATCTTTCATAAAACAATGTAATTTTCATAACAAACATGTTTCGCAGATAAGTTAGCTAAACATGTATGATAACATCGAGATTAAGCGATAACTCACATCGGTTAACGGTATTTCAAGAATCATTCATAAAACGACGATATTAAGCTTAATAACGAGATTCGCAGTGAAAGTATCGTATTATCTATGAAAACATCACAACTAAAAGATATCTGAAATAGGTGTAAGTCACTTCACGAATCCTCCATAAGACCATGAAATTCAACTAAATAACGTGTTCCGCAGAGAACGTAGCGAAATGTATATGATAACTTCACAATTATAACCTATCCCACATGGGTCCTAGGTTTATACACGAACCCTTCAAAACCGATGAAATTGAAGTAATTAACGTGTTTCGCAGTGAAAGTAGCGAAATACATATTGAAACATCAAATTAAAACGATACCTCACTTAGGTTAAAGGCATTACACGCATCCTCCAAAAACGATGAATTTCAAATAAATAACGTGTATCACCCTGAAAGTAGCGAAATATATACGAAAACATCATAATTAATCGTTATCTCACTTAGGTCATTGGCTTTTTGACGAATCCTTAATAAAACAATGTAATTCGACGAAATAACCTGTTTCGCTGTGAAAGTAGCGAAATTTCTATGAAAACATAAATATTAAGATTTATCTAACATTGGTCAAATGGCTTTTACACTAATCCTTCCTAAAACGAAGAAATTCAACTAAATAGTGGGTTTCGCATTGATACTATCTAAACATATATTAAAACACCAAAATTTAGCGATATCTCACCGAGGTCAAAAGCTTTTGCATGAGTTCTTCATAGAACGATGAAATTCATCGAAATAACGTGTTCCGCAGTGTGAGGTTCGAAATATCTATGATAACATCAAAATTATGTGATAACACACTTAGTTCTAAGCTTTTCACGAATGCTTCATAAAACGATAAAATTAAACTAAATAACGTGTATCGCAAAGAAAGTAGCGAAATGTCAATGAAAACTTCAAAATTATGCGCTATCTCACATAGGTCCTAGGCTCTTTCACGATTCCTTCATAAAACGATGAAATTCAACTTAATAACGTGTTTCGCAGTGAAAGTAGCGAATTATCTAAGGAAACATCAAAATTAAGCGATATCTCACTTAGGTCGAAGGCATTTCACGAATCCTTCATAAAACATTGAAATTCAACGAAATGACGTGTTTAGTAGTGAAAGTAGCGAAATATCAATGAAAACATCAAAATTAAGCGATATCTGACTTAGGTCAAAGGTTTTGTCACGAATCCTTTGTAAAACAATGAAATTCAAAGAAATAACGTTTTACGCAGTGAAAGCAGGGAAATATGAATGAAAACATCAAAATTAAGCTATTTCCGACTTAGATCAAATGCTTCTGCACGAATTTTTCTTAAAACCAATAAATACAACGAAATATCGTGTTCGTTGTGAACGTAGCGATATATTTATGAAAACGTTAAAATTAGGCGATATATCACTTATGTCAAATGCTTTTTCGCGAATCATTCATAAAACGATGAAATTCTGAGAAATAACGAGTTTCGCAGTGAAAGTAGTGAAATATCTATGTAAACATTACAGTTAAGCTATATCTCACTAGGTCAATTGCTTTTTCCCGAATCTTTCATATAATGATGAAATTAAACTAAATTTGGTGCTTCGCAGTGAAAGTAGCGAAATAGCATTCAAAACGCCGAAATCAAGCGATCTCACTAGGTTCATAGCGGTTCTCACGAATCCTTCATAAAACGATGAAATTCAACTTAATAACGTGTTTCGCTGAGAAAGCAGCGAAATATCTATGGAAACATCAAATTTAAGCTATATTTCACTCAGGTCATAACGTTGTACACGAGTTCGTCATAAAAAGATGAAATGCATCGTAATAACGTGTTTCGCAGTGTGAGATTTGAGATATATATGAAAACATCAAAATGAAGCGAAATCTGTCTTAGGTCATGGCTATAGGACGAATCCTTCATAACACGATGAAATTCAGATAACTAACGTGTTTCGCATAGAAACTAGCGAAATATCTACGATAACATCAAGTTTAAGCGATAACTCACTTAGGACAACGGCTTCTTCTCGAATCATTCATAAATCGATTTAATACAGCTAAATAACGTGTATCGCAGTGAAAGTAGAGAAACATCTATGATAACTTCAAAATTATGTGATAACTCACTTAGGTCAACTGTTTTTCACGAATCTTCATAAAACGATGAAATTGAACTCAATAACGTGTTTCGCAGTGAAAGTGGGGAGTTATCTATGAAAACATCACAATTATGCGATATCTCAATTAGGTCAATGGCTTTTACACGAATCCTTCAAAAAACGATGAAATTCAACGAAATACTGTGTTTCGCAATGAAAGTAGCGAAATATTTATGAAAACGTCACATTTAAGCTATATTTAACTTATGTCAAAAGCTTTTACACGAGCTCTATATAAAACGATGAAATTCAACGAAATACTGTGTTTCGCAGTGAGATGGGAAATATATATGAAAAACACAAAATTAAGAGGTATCTCACTTAGGTCAAATGTTTTTTCGCGAATCCTTCATTAAACGATGAAATCAACGAAATAACGTGTTACGCTGTGACACTAGCGGAATAACTATGAAAACATCTAAATTAAACGTTAGCACACTTAAGTGAAAGGCTTTTTCACGGATTCTTCATAAATGATGAAATTCAACGAAATAATTTCGCAGCGAAGATATCTATTGTCTATAAATACATCAAAATTAAGCGAAATCCCTTAGGTCAAGGGGTTTTTCACAAATCCTTCATAAAACAATGAAACACAACTAAATAACGTTTGTCGTAGTGAAAATAGCGAAATATACATGAAAACTTCGAAACTAAACTCTATCACAATAAGGTAAAATGCTTTTTGTCGAAACCTTCATTAAACGATGAAATTTAACTTAATAACATTTTTCGCAGTGAAGGAAGCGAATTATCAATGGAAACATAAGAATTAAACTGTGTCTCACTTACGTCAAAGGATTTTTACGAATCCATCATAAATCTATAAAATTCATCGAAACAACGCTTTTCGCTGTGAAAGCAGAGAAATATCAATGAAAACATTTAAATTAAGCAATATCTCTGTTAGGACAATAGCTTTTTCACGAATCTTTCATAAAACGATGAAATTAATCGAAAAAACGTGTTTCGCAGTGAAAGTAGCGAAATATCTATGAAAACATCAAAATTAACATATATCACACATAGGGCAAATGCTTTTCTTCGATTCCTTCATAAAACGATAAATTTCAAATAAATAACGTTTATCGCAATGAAAGTATTGAAATATCTATGTAAAAATCAAAATTAATATTTCTTTAAATTAGGTCAATGCCTTTATAACGAATCCTTCATAAAACGGTGAAATTCTTCTAATTAACATATTTCGCGGTGAAAGGAGAGAAATATATATGAAAACATCAAAACTAAGATGTAACTCACAAAGGTACTAGTCTTTTTCACGAATACTTCATAAAACGATGAAATTGAACCAAATAACGTGTTTCGCTTTGAAAGGAGAGAAATATCTATGAAAACATCAACACTATGCGATATCTCACTTAGGTCAGAGGCATTTCACGAATCCTCCAAAAACGATGAAATTCAACTAAATAACGTGTTTCGCAGAGAAAGTAGCGAAACATCAATGAAAGCATCAAAATGAAGCGCTATATCACATAGATCCTAGGCGATTACACGAATACTCCATAAAACGATGAAATTGAAATAAATAACGTGTTTCGCATTGAAGAAGAGGAATACCTATAAATACATCAATATTATGCAATAACTCGCTTAGGTCAACGGCTTTTTCACGAAGCCTTCATAAAACGATGAAATACAACTAAATAACGTGTTTCGCAGAGAAAGTAGCGAAATATCTATGGAAATATCATATTTAAGCTATACCTCTCTTTGGTCATATCCTTTTACACGAGTCCCTCATTAAACGATGAAATTCATCCAAATAAAGTTTTTCGCAGCGTGAGGTTAGAGATATTCTTGATAACATCAAGATTAAGCGATAACTAACATAGGTCAACGGGTTTTTCACGAATCCTCCATAAGAACATGAAATTCAACTAAATATCGTGTTTCGCAAAGAAAGAAGCGAAATGTCAATGAAAACTTCGAAATTATACTCTATCTCACGAAGGTCCTAGGCTTTTTCACGAATCCTACATAAAACGATGAAATTCAAAGAAAAAACATGTTTCGCAGTGAAATTAGCGAAACATCTATGATAACATCAAAATTAAGTGCTAACACACTTAGGTCAACGGTTTTTAACGGATCATTCATAAAACGATGAAATTATACGTAATGATGTGTTTCGCAGTGTAAGTAGCGAATTATCTATGAATACATTAAAACTAAGCGATATCTCACTTAGTTCAAAAGCATTTCACGAATCCTCCATAAAAATATGATATTGAAAGAAATAACGTGTTTCGCAGAGGAAGTAGCGAAATATCTATGAAAACATCAAAATTAAGATATGTCTCACTTATGCCAACGCCTTTTTCACGAATACGTCACAAAACGTTTAAGTAAAACTAACTAGCTTTTTTCAATGTGAAAGTAGCGAAACATCTGTGAAAACATCCAAATTAAACGATATCTCACTTAAGTCAAATGCTTTTTCGCAAAACCTTCATTAGTCGAAGAAATTCAACTAAATAATATCTTTCGCTGTGGAAAATACCATAAATAGATGAGAACATCAATATTAAGATATATCTCACACAGGTCTAAAGATTTTTCACGAATCCTTCACAAAACGAAGAAATAATACTAAATAACATGGTTCACAGTGAAAGTAGCGGAATATCAATCAAAACACCTAAATTAAGCGACATCTCACTTAGGTGAAAGGCTTTTTCGCGAATCTTTCATAAAACGATGTAATACAACTGACAAACGTGTATCGCAGTGAAAGTAGAGAAATATCTGTGAAAACATATAAATTAATCGATATCTCACTTAAGTAGAAGGCTTTTTCACGAAATCTTCATTAATCGAAGAAATTCAACTAAATAAAATGTTTTGCAGTGAAAGTAGCGAAATATCTATGAAAGAATCAAATTTAAATTATATCTCACTTAGGTCATAACATTTTCCACGAGTTCATCATAAAACGATGAAATTCATCGTAATACTGTGTTTCGCAGTGAGAGATTCGAGATATCTATGATAACATCAACATTAAACGATAACTCACTTAGGTCTACGGCTATTTCACGAATCCCTCATAAATTATGTAATACAAATACCTATCGTGTATGGCAGTGAAAGTAGAGAAACATCTATGTTTCATATAATAATTCATAAAACGATGAAATACAAATAAATATTGGGAATCGAAGTCAGGGTAGCGAAATTTCTATGAAAACGTCACAACTAAGCGCTACCTAATTTAGGGCAAATGCTTTTTCACTAATCCTTCATAGAACGATAAAATACTCCTAAATAACGTGTTTCGCATAGAAATTAGCGAAATATCTCTGATAACATCAAGATTAAGCGATAACTGACTTAGCTCAACTACTTATTCTCGAATCCTTCAAATAACGATGAAGTACAACTAACTAACGTGTATCTCAGTGAGAGTAGTGTGATTTATATGAAACCACGAAAATTAAGCGATATCACACTTAGGTCGATCGCTTTTTCCCGACTCCTTCATAAAACGATGAAATACAACTAACTAACGTGTTTCGCAATGAAAGTAGCGAAACATCCATTGAAACTTCATAATTAAGCGATATCTCACATAGGTCAAATGCTTTTACTCTAACACTTCATAAAACGATGTAAATCAAAGAAATTACGCTTTTCACAGTGAAATACGGAGATATCTATGAAAACATCAAGATGAAGCGATATCTCCCTTAGGTCTAAGTTTTTTTCATGCATCCTTCATTAAATGATTGAATTCTACGAAATAACGTGTTTCGCAGTGAAAGCAGCTATTATCCTTGAAAACATCAACATTAATATGTATCTAAATTTGATCAATGCCTTATTCACGTATCCTTCATAAAACGATGAAATTCGAAGAAATAACGAGTTTCGCAGTGAAAGAATGATGACATCTATGGAAACATCAAAATTATGCCATATCTCACTTATGTTAAAGGCTTTTTCACGGATCCTTCATTAAACGATGGAATTTTACGAAGTAACGTGTTTCGCTTTGAAAGTAGCTGTCATCTATGAATACATCAATATTAAGCTTTACCTAAATTAGACCAAAGGATTTTTCACGTATCCTACATAGAACGATGATATTAAACGAAATAACCTGTTTCGCAGTGAAAAAATGGAGATATCAAAGAAAACATCACAATAAAGCGATATATCAATTATGTCAGATGCTTTTTCGTTTATCCTTCAAAAAACGATGAATACATATTAATTAACATGTTTCGCACTGAAAGTAGCGAATTATATATTTAAACAACAAATTTAATCTGTATCTCACTCAGGTCCAAGCCTTTTACACGTTCCCTTCATAAAACGAGAGAATTCACTGGAGTAACGTGATTCGCAGTGTGTGATGGAAGATATCAATGAAAACATCAAAATGAAGCGACATCTGACTTAGGTCAAAGGCTTTTTCACGAATCATACGTAAAACGTTGAAATTTAACTAAATAACGTGTTTCGCACTGAAAGAAGTGTGATACCTATGGAAACATCATAATTAAGCGATATCTCACTTAAGTCACTGTCTTTTTCTCGTATCCTTCATAAAAGGATGGAGTTCTACGAAGTAACGTGTTTCGCATTGAGAGTAGCTCTTATCTATGAAAACATCAATATTAAGCTGTATCTAAATTAGATCAAAGGGTTTTGCACGTATCCTTCATAGAACGATGAAATTCAACGAAATAACTTGTATCTCAACGATAGTAGGGAGGTATCTCAGAAAACATCAAAATTTATACATATCTCACTTAGATCAAAGGCTTTTCCACGAATCCTATATAAAACGATGAGATTCATATAATTTACGTGTTTCCCAGCGAAATTAGCAAAATAACTATGTAAACATAAACATTAATTTATAACACACATAGGTCAATGTCTTTTTCACGAAACCTCCATAAAACGATGAAATTCATCGAAATAACGGGTTTCGCAGTGTGAGGTTCGAAATATCTATGATAATATCAAGATTAAGCGATAACATACTTAGGTCAACAGCATTTTCACGAATCTTTCATAAAACGATGAAATACAACTAAATAACGTGTTTCGCAGTGAAAGAAGAGAAACATCTATGATAACATCAAAATTAAGTGATAACACACTTAGTTCAACGGATTTCAATCAATCCTTCATAAAACGATGAAATTCAACTTAATAACGTGTTTCGCAGTGAAAGTAGGGAAATATATGTGAAAACATCTAAATTATGCTCTAACTCAAACAGGTCCTAGTCTTTTCACGATTCCTCCATAAAATTTTGATATTGAACTAAAAAACGTGTTTCGCAGTGAATGTATCAAGATATACATGAAAACATCAAAACAAAGCGATATCTCTCTAAGGCCAAAGGCATTTTACGAATCCTCCATAAACGATCAAATCAAACTAAATAACGTGTTTCGCAAAGAAAGTAGCGAAATCTCTATGAAAACATCATATTGAAGCTATACCTCGCTTGGGTCATATCCTTTTACACGTGTTCTTCTTCAAACGATGAAATACAACCAAATAACGTGTGTCGCAGTTTGAGGTTCGAGATATACATGATAACATCAAGATAAAGCGATAACTCACTTAGGTCAACGGTTTTTCACGAATCCTTCGTAAAACAATGAAATTCAACATAATAATTTGTATCGCAGTGAAAGTAGCGAATTATCTATGGAATTAGCAGTTCTAAGCGTTTTCACGAATTCTCCAAAAAGGATAAAATTCAACTAAATATCGTGTTTCAAAGTGAAATTCGCGAAATATCGATGTAAACATCAAAATTAAAATATATTTCACTCAGGTCAATTGCTTTTTTACGAATCCTTCATAAAACGATGTAATTCAGCTAAATAATGTTCTTCGCAGTGGATGTAGCGAAATATCTGTGAAAACGTCAAAATTAAGATATATCACACTTATCTCAAAGTCTTTTCTACGATTCATTCATAAAACGATAAAATTCAACTAAATACGTTTTTCGCAGTGAAAGTATAGAAATATCTATGTAAAAATTAAAATTAATGTTTCTATTCACTTAGGTCAATGGCTTTTTCACGAATCCTGCATAAAACGACGAAATTCGTCTAAATAACATGTTTCGCAGAGAGAGCAGCGAATTATCTATGAAATATCTAAGCTAAGCGATATTTCACTTAGGAAAGAGGCATTTCACGTATGCTCCAAATACGATGAAATTCAACTAAATAAAGTGTTCGCAGAGAAAGAAGCGTAATATCTATGAAAACATCAAATTTAATCTCTATCTCACTTAGGTCATAACCTTTTACAAGTGTTCTTCATAGAACGATGATATTCATCGAAATAGCGTGTTTCGCACCGTGAGATCCGAGATATCTATGATAACATCAAGATTAAGCGATAACTCAAATAGGTCAACGGATTTTTCACTAATCCTTCGTAAAACGGTGAAATTCAAATTAATAACGTGTTTCAAAGTGTAAGTAGCGGTAGATCTATGAAATCATACAAATTATGTTTTCTCTCACATAGGTCATAGGCTTTATAACGAATCCTTCAAGAAACGTTGACATTCGACGATATAACGTGTTTCGCAGTGAAAGTAGGGAGATATCTATGACAACATCAAAGTTAAGCGATATCACAATTAGGTCAAAGGCTTTTTCATGGATCCCTCATAAAACTATGAAATTCTACTAATTTTTGTGTTCAGGAGTGAAAGTAGCGGAATGTCTGTACAAATATCAATATTAACCGTTATCTCACTTAGGTCAAATGCCTTTTCACGAATCTTTCATAAAAAGATGAAATTTAACTAAATAACGTTTTTCGCTGGGAATGTAGCGAAATATCAATGAAAACATCAAAATTTAGCGACATCTCGCTTAGGTCAAGAGCTATGTCAATAATCCTTCATAAAACGATGAAATTCATTTTATTAACCTTTTTTCGGAGTGAAATTAGCGAAATATTTTTGACAACATCATAATTACCGATAACTCACTTGAGTTAACGGGCTTTTCACGAATCCTGCATTAAACGATGAAATTAGACCATATAACGTGTTTCGCAGAGAAAGCGCAAAATAACAATGAAAACATTTCAATTTAGCAATATCCCTCTTAGGTCAAAAGGTTTTTCTCGAATCCTTCATAAAACGATGAAACTCAACTAAATAACGTGTTACCCGTTCAGAATTGGGAGATATCTATGAAAACATTAAACTTAAGGTATATCTCATAAGGTCAAAGACTTTTTTAACGAATCATCCATAAAACGATGTAATACAGCTAAATAACGTTTTCCGCGGTTAAAGTAGCGAGATATCTAAGACAACATGCAAATAATGCTGTATCTCACTTAGGTCACCGGCTTTATCACGAATCCTTCAAAAAACGATGAAATTCACCTAAATAATGTGTTTCGCAGTGTAAGTAGCAAATATCTAAAAAAATTTCAAAACAAAGCGATATCCTACTTTGTTCAATGTCTTCTTCACGAAACATTCATAAAACGAAAAAATTCAACGAAATAACGTTTTTCACAGAGAAGCTGCGAAATGTCATTTAAAAAATCAAAACTAAACAATATCTGTCTTTGGTAAAATGCTTATTCACGATTCTTTCATAAATGGATTAAGTTCAACGAAACAACATGTGTCGCAGTGAATGAAGGGAGATATTTACGAAAACCTCAAAATTAAGCGATATCTCAATTAGGTCAAAGGATTTTCCTCGAAACTTTAATGAAACTATAAAATTCAACTGAAAAACGTGTTTCGCTATCCAAATATGGAGATATCTAGGAAAACATCAGAATTGAGATATATCTCATAAGGTCAAAGAATTTTTTAACGAATCCTTCATAAAACGATGAAATACTGCTAAATAACGTTTCCGCAGTTAAAGTAGTGAGATATCTATGAAAACATCCAAATTATGCTATCTCTCACTTAGGCCATAGTCTTTATAACGAATATGTCATAAAACGATGATTTTCAGAGATATAACATGTTTTGCAGTGAAAGTAGGGAGATATTTATGAAAACATCAAAATTAATCGATATTTCAATTAGGACAAAAGCTTCTTGACGAATTCTTGAAGAAACGACGAAATTCAGGTAAATAACGTGTTTCGCAGTAAAACAAGCGTAACATATAAGAAAACAGCAATATTAAGCGGAATCTCACTTAGGTCTACTGCCTTTTCGCGATTCCTTCTTAGTGAGATGAAATTCAACGAAATAACGTCTTTCGCTGTGAAAGTTGGGAGACATTCATGAAAACATCAAAGTTAAGAGACATTTCACTTTGGACAAAGTGTTATTCACGAATACATCATTAAACTATGAAATTCAACGAAATTGCGTTTTAGGTATTGGGAATTGGGGGATATATATATATGCATCAGAATTAAGCGACATCACACTTAGCTCAATGGCTCTTTCACGAATTATTCATATAACAAAGATATTCAACGAAATAACGTGCTTCGCAGTGAAAGTTTGGTGATATCCATGAAAACTTCAAAACTAAGCGATATCTCAATTAGGACTAATGCTTTTTCGCGAATCCTTAATAAAACGATGAAATAAAATTAATTAACATGTTTCGCAGTGAGAGTAGCGAAATATATATAAAACATCAAAATAAATCCGTATCTCACTTAGGTCCAAGCCGTTTACACGTTTCCTTCATAAAATGATGAAATTCAACAAAATAACGTGTATGGCAAGGAGAGTAGGGAGATACCTATGAAAATACAAAATTGAGCGATATCACACTTAGGGAAAACGATTTTTCACGAATGCAATAAAAATAAAATAACTTGATACGCAGTGAAAGTAGCGAAATATCAATTAAACATCAAAATTAAACGAGATCTCATCATGTCAACGGCTTCTGTCACGTATCTTTCTTTAGTCGAAGAAATTCATCTGAATAACGTGATTCGCAGTGAAATTATCGAAATATCTATTTAAACATCATAATTAAGCTATATCTCACTTAGGTCAAATGCATTCTCACGATTCTTTAATTAAACGATGATATTCAACGAAATACCTTGTTTCGTAGTGAAAGTAGCGAGTTATCTATGAAAACATCAAAATTGAGCTATGTCTCACTTACGTCAAAGGCTCCTTCATGAATCCTTCATAATAAGATGAAATGCAAGTAATTAAAGTTTTTCTTAGTGAAGTTATCTATTACGTTTGAAAATGTCAAAATTAAGCGATATATCACTTCGGTCTAAGGCTTTTTCACGAATCATTAATATAACGAATATATTCAACGAAATAACCTGATTCCCAGTGAAAGTTGGGGGACACATATGAAATCATCAAAGTTAAGGGACATCTCTCTTAGGTCAATGTGTGCTACACTAATCCTTCAGTAAACTATGAAATTCGACGAAATAACGTTTTTCGCTGTGGGCGTTGGGAGATCTTTCACAGGCATCAATATTAAGCGATATCGCACTTAGGTCAAAGTCGTTCTAACAAATCCTACAAAAAACGATGAAATTCAGCTGAACAACGTGTTTCGCAATGAAATTTGCTAAATGTCTATGATAACAACAAAATTAAACGACATCACACTTATGTCAAAGGCTTTTCGACGAATATCTCATTATACGATGAAAATCAACTTAATAAACTGTTCCGCAGTGACAGTATTGAAATATTAATGAAAACATCAAAATTACGGTATATCTCACTTTGGTCAAAGGCTTTTTCACGAAACAATCATAAAACGATTGAATTTATGTTAAAACCTTTTCCGCTGAGAAAGTAGCGAAATATATATGAAAAACATCAAAATTAAGCGATATCTCAATTAGGTCACAGGCTTTTACACGAAGCCATCATAAAACGATGAAATACAACTAAGTTAGGTTTTCGCAGTAAAACCAGCGAAATATCTACGCAAACATCAAAATAAAGCGATATCTCGCTTAGGTCAATGGATTCTTCTCCAATCTCACAAAAAACGATGAAATTCACCGAAATAACATGTTTCGCAGTGAGAGTTGGGAGACTTTTATGAAAACATCAAATTTAAGCGACATCCCAATTAGGTCAAATTCTTATTCACGAATCCATCATGAAAAGGTGAAATTCTACGGAATAACGTATTTGTCAGTGTGAATTGGGAGATATCCATGGAAACGTCAAAATTAAGCGATATCTCACTTAGGTATCTCAAAGGCTTTTTCATGAATCCTTTATAAAACGATGAAATTCCACGACATAACCTGTTTCGCAGTGTAAACATAAAACCTAAGCTGTTTCTCGTTTAGGGCCAAGGCTTTTCTAAGAAAGCACCAAATTCAAGCTATATCTCGCTTAGGTCATGACCTTTTACACGATATCTTCATAAAACGATGAAATTCATCGAAATAACGTGTCTCTCAGTGTGAGATTCGAAATATCCATGATAATATCAAGATTAAGCGATAACAAACTTAGGTCAACGGCTTCTTCACGAATCCTTCATAAAAACAATATAATATATCTAACTAACCTGTTTCGCAGTGAAAGTAGAGAAATATCTATGGTAACATAAAAATTAAGTGATAACTCACTTTGGTAACGATCTGTCAGGAATCCTTAATAAAACGATGAAAATCAACTTAACGTAGTGTTAAGTAGTGAAAGTAGTGAATTATCTATTTAAACATCAAAACTAAGCAATATCTCACATAGGCCAAAGGCATTTCACGAAACATCGATAAGACGATGAAATGAAACTAAATAATGTGTTTCTCAGAGAAAGTAGAGAAATAACTCTGAGGACTTCAAATTTAAGCCTTATCTCACTTAGGTCATAACCTTTTACACGAGTTCTTCATAAAACGATGAATTTCGTCGAAATAACGTGTTCCGCAGTGTGAGGATCGATATATCTATGATAACATTGAAATCATGTGATAACACACTTAGTTGTAAGGTTTTTCACGAATCCTTCATAAAACGACGAAATGCAACTAATTAACGTGTTTCATAGTGAAATTATCTAATATGTATGCAAATATCAAAATTAAGCAATATTTCACTTCGGTAAATGGCTTTTCCACGAATCCTTCATAAAACGATGTAATTCAACGAAATTAAGTATTTCGCAGTGAAGGAAATAAGATAATTATGAAAACATCAAAATTAAGCGATATCTCAAACAGGTCAAAGTCATTATCACGAATCCTTCATAAGATCATGAAATTCTGCTAAATAACGTTTTTCGCAGTGTAAGCAGCGAAATATATAAAAAAACACCAAAATTAAGCAATATCTCACTTAGAACAAATACATTTTCACGAATCTTTCATATAACGATGAAATTCAGCGAAAAGACATATCCCGCTGAGAGAGTTTTGCAATGTCTGTGAGAACATAAGAATTTAGATATATCTCAAATAGGTCCTAGGCTTTTTCACGAATACTTCATACAACGATGAAATTGAACTAAATAACATGTTTCGCAGTGAAAGTAGCGAAACATCTAAGAAAAAATCAAAACTAGACGATATCTCTCTTAGGTCAAAGGCATTTCACGAACTCGTCATAAAAGGTTGAAATTAAATTAAATAAGATGTTTCGCAGTGAAAGCAGCGTAATATCTAAGAAAACATCTAAGCTAACCGATATCTCACTTAGGTCAAATATTGATGTTTTCTTAGATATCACCGACTTTCGCAGCGAAACAAGTTATATCGTCGTATATCAACGTTTTATGAAGGATTCGTGATAAAGACCATGACCTAACTGAGATATAGCATAATTGGGATGTTTTCCTAGTTATCCCGCTACCTGTACTGCGAAACACGTAATTTAGTTGAATTTCATCGTTTTATCAAGGATTCGTGAACTGCAACTGACATAAGTGAGATATCGCTAAGTTTTTATGGTTTCATAGATATTTCGCTACTTTCACTGCGAAACACGTTATTCATTTCAATTTCATCGTTTTATGAATGATTTGTGAAAAAACCTAGTTCCTATGACAGATAGTGCATAATTATGATGTTTTCATAGATATTTCGCAACTTTCTCTGCGAAACACGTTATTAAGTTGAATTTAATCGTTTTATGAAGGATTCGTGTACAACCGTTAACCTTAGTGAGTTATCACTTAATTTTGATGTTATCATATATGTTCCTCTACTTTCACTACGATAAACGTTAGTTAGCTGTGATACATCGTTTTATGAACGATTCGTGAAAAAGTCGTTCTCTTAAGTGATTTATCACTTAATTTTGTTGTTACCATAGATGTTTCTCTACTTTCACTGCGAAATGCGTTATTTAATTGTATTACATCGTTTTATGAAGGATTCGTGAAAAAGCCGTTGACTTAAGTTCGTTATAGCTTAATCGTGATGTATTCATAGATACCTCGAACCTCACACTGCCAAACACGTTATTTCGTAGAATTTCATCGTTTTATGGAGGATTCGCGTAAAAGCCTTTGACATAAGTGAGATATAGATTAATTTTGATGTTTTCAGATATATTTCGCTACTTTCACCGCCATACACATTATTTAGATTAATTTCATCGATTTAAGAAGGATTCGCGAAATAGCTTTTGACTAAGAGAGATGTGCCTTAATATTGATATTTTCATAGTTGATTCGTTACTTTCACCGCGAACACGTTAGTTGGTTGTATATTATCGTTTTGTTAAGGTGTCGTGAAAAAGCCATTGATCTAACTGAGATATATCATAATTTTGTTGTTATCGAGATATTCAGCTGCTTTCACTGCGAAACATGATATTGAGTTGATTACATCGTTTTATGAAGGATTCGGGAGAACGCCGTTGACCTAAGTGAAATATCGATTAATTATGATGCTTTCATAGATGTCTCCCAACTTTCACTGCGAAAAACGTTATTTCGGTGAATCTCTTCATTTTATGATGGAATCGTGTAAAAGGCTTCGACCTAAGTGAGATACAGATTCATTTTGATGTTTTCATAGATATTTCTCTACTTTCACTGCGAAACATATTAATTAATATAATTTCATCGTTTTATGAATGATTCGTGAAAATGCCTTTGATCTAATTGAGATATAGCTAAATTTTGGTGGTTTCATAGATAGTAGCTTCTATCACTGCGAAACACGTTATTCGCTGCATTTCAACGTTTTTCTTAGAATTCATCAAAAAGCATTTGATCTAAGTGAGATATAACTTAATTTTGATGTTTACTAAGATATTTTGGCTCATTCCCTGCGAAACACGTAATTTCGTTTAACTCCATCGTTTTATGTAGTTTCCTCGAAAAAGTCTGTTACCTAAGTGAGATGTAGCTTAAATATGATGTTTTCATAAATGTCTCCCAACTTTCACTGCGAAACACGTTGTTTCTCTGAATTTCATCGTTTTATGAAGGATTCGTGAAAAAGGCGATGACCTAAGTGTGATATCGCTTAATTTTGTTGTTTTCATATATATTTCGTTACTCCCACTGCGAAACACTTTATTTAGTTGTATTTAAAGTTTTATGAAAGATTCGTGAAAAAGCCGTTGACCTAAGTGAGATCATTCTTATTTCCAAAGTTTACAAAGATATTTCGCTACTTTCACAGCGAAATAAGTAGTTTCGTAGAATTTCATCGTTTTATGAAGGATTCTATAAAAGCCATTGACATAAGTGAGATACAGCTGAATTTGGATGTTTTCATAAATATGTCGTTACTTTCACGTTGAAACACGTTATTTAGTTGTATAACATCGTTTTTTACTGATTCGTGAAAAAGCTTTTGGCCTAAGCGAGATATCGATTAATATTGATGTTTACAAACGTATCTCCCAATTCTCACTGCGAAATACGTTATTTCATTGAATTTGATCGTTCACTGTATGACTCGTGTACAAGCCTTTGACCTACCTGATATACAGATTAATTTTGATGTTTCATAGATATCTCCCTACTTTCACTGCGAAATACGTTATTTCTTTGAATTTCATCGTTTTATGATGGCTTCATGAAAAAGCATTTGATCTAAGTGTGGGACCACTTAAATTTGCTGTTTGCTTAAATGTTTCGATCGTTTTACTGCGAAAAACGTTATTTATCAGAATATCGTCGATTTATGTATGATTCGTGAAAAAGCGATAAACCTAATTGCGATACCGTTTAATATTGATGTTTTTATAAATATCTCCCTACTTTTACTGCGAAGAACGTTATTTCGCTGAATATTATTGTTTTTTAAAGGAATCGTGAAAAAGTGTTCGATATAATTGAGATATGGCTTATTTTTGATCTTTTAATAGATTTTATCTACTTTCTCTGAGTGACACATTATTTCGTTAAATTTCCTCGTTTGATGAAGGGTTCATGAAAAACGCTATGAGCCGAGTGAGATCGCTAAATTTCGATGACTTGAATACTATTTCCCTACTTTCACCGCGAAACTCGTTATTTAGTTGAATTTCATCGTTTTTTGAAGGATTCGAGATAAAGATTTGACCTAAGTGAGGTATAACTTAACTTTGATTGTTTATGGATAACTCACTACTTTCTCTGCGAAACTCGTTATTTCGTGGAATTACATGTTTTATGAAGGATTCTCGTAAAATCCTTTTACCTAAGTGAAGTATCTCGTAATTTTGATGCTTTAATCGATAGCTTGTTACTTTAACTGCGAAACACATTATTTCGCTGAATATCAGCGTTTTATGAAGGACTCGTGAAAACGCCGTTGACCTAAGTGAAATATCTCTTAATATTGATGCTGTCATAGATATGTCTCAACTTTCACTACGAAACCCGTTATTTCGTTGAATTTCATGTTTTATTATGTATTCGTGTAAAAGCCCTTTATCTAAGTGAAATGTCGCTCAATTTTGTTACTATCATAGATATCTCGTCACTTTCACTGCGAAACACGTTAATTCGTTGAATACGAACCTTTTATGAAGGATTCGTGAGAACGCCGTAGACCTAAGTGAGATATAGCTTAATTTTGGTCTCATCATAGTTATTTCGCTACTTTCACTACGAAACACGATATTTCGTTGAATTTCTGGTTTTATGAGAGATTCGTGAAAAAGGCATTGACCTATGTGTGATATCAATTAATTTTGAAGTTTTCATCTATATCTCACAACTTTCACTGCTGAACACGTTATTTAGTTGAATTTCATTTTTTTATGAATGATTCATGAAAAAGCCTTTGACCTAATCGAGACATAGCTTATTGTGACGTTTTCATATATATCACACTTCTGTCACTGCGAAACGCGTTATTTCGTTTAATTTCATCGTTTAATGAAGGATTGGTGAAAAAGCATTTGACTGAAGAGAGATATCGCTTAATTTTGATGTTCTCAGAGATATTTCGCTACTATCATTGCGTATAACGTTATTTAGCTGAATTTCATCGTTTTATGGATTATTCGTGAAAAAGCCATTGACCTAGGTAATGTATCTTTTAATTTAGATGTTTTCTTAGATATTTCAGCCTACTTTCACTGCGAGACACATTATTTAGATGAATTCCATCGTTTTATGAAGTATTCGTAAAAAGGCATTAACCTAAGGAAGATTTCGCAAAATTTTCATGTTTTCGTAGATATTTCTCTTCTTTCATTGCGAAATACGTTAATTATTATAATGTCATTATTTATGAAGGCCTTGTGAAATAACCGTTCACCTTTGTAAGGTAAACTGTAATTTCGAAATGTGCATGGATATTTCGCTTATTTCATTGCGAAACACGTTATTTCGTGAATTTCACCGTTTTATGAAATATTCGAGAAAAGGCATTTGACCGAAGTGAGATATCGATTTATTTTGAAGTTTTAATAGATATTTCGCTACTTTTACTGCGAAAGCGGTTAATTCGTTGAATTTCATCGTTTTATGTTGGCTTCGCGAAAAAACTTTTGACCTAAGTGAGATATTTCCCAATTTTGATGTTTACAGAGATATTTTGCTACTTTCTCTGTGACACACGTTATTTAGTTGAATATCATCGTTTTGTGAAGGATTCGTGATGAAGCCTCTGAAATAATTGAGAAACAGCATAAATTTGATATTTTCATAGATATCTTGCTACTTTCACTGCGAAACGCGTTATATATTTCAATTTCATTGTTTTATGCAGGATTCGTAAAAAAGCCTTGGATCTAAGTGAGATGTAGTTGATATTGATGATTTCATGGATATTTCGCTACCTTCACTGCGAAACAGTTTATATAGTTGAATTTCATCATTTTATGACGGATTCCTGAAAAAGCGTTTGACCTAAGTGAAATATCTCTTAATTTTGATGCTTTCATAGTTATCTTGATACTTTCACTGCGAAACACGTTATTTCGTTGAATTTCATCGTTTTATGTAGGAATCGTGAAAAGGCCGATGACCTATGTAAAATATCGCTTAATTTTAATGCCGTCATAGATTTCTCGCTACGTTAGCTGCGAAACACGTTATTTCATTGAATTTCCTCGATATATGTCATATACGTTAGAAAACCTTTGACGTAAGTGAGATATCGCATAAATTTGAAGTTTTCATAGATATCTTGCTACTTTCACAGCGACAAACGTCTTTTCGTACAAATCCAGTTCTGACGGATTCGAGAAGAAGCCTTTGACTTAAGATATATCGCTTAGTTTTGATATTTCGTAGATAACACTGTACTTTCACTGCGATTAACGTTATTTCGTTTATTTTCATCGTTTTATGATTGGTTCGTGAAAAAGTCTTTTACCTAAGTAAAATATCGCTTAAAGTTTATGTTTTTATAGTTATCTCGCTACTTTCACTGCGAAACAGGTTATTTCGTTGAATTCCATCGTTTCATGCATATTTCGTGAATTAACCATGGTTTAGGGAGATTTAACTTAATGTGATGTTATCAAAGATATCTAGCTACTTTCACCGCGAAACACGTTATTTCATTGAATTTCATCGTTTCATGTATGTTTCGTCAAAATAACCATGATTTAAATGAGATTTAACTAAATTTTAATGTCTTCATAAATAACCAGCAACTTTCACATCGAAACACGTTACTTCATGGAATTACATCGTTTCATGAATGGTTCGTGTAATAAGCTGGATTAACCGTATATTTAGTTTAATTTTGATGTTTCCATATATATCCAGCTACTTCCAATGCGAAACACGTTATTTCGTAGAATTTCATCGTTCTTGAATGTTTTGTGAAATAACCATGATTTAGCGGTGATTTAACTTAATTTTGATATTTTCAAAGATAACTAGCTACTTTTACTGCGAAACACGTAATTACGTTAAATATCATCGTTTCATGCATGTTTCGTGAAATAACCATGATTTAGCGGAGATTCAGCTGAATTTTGATTTAATGGAGGCATCTCCTACTTTCACTGCGAAACACGTTATTACGTTGAATTTCATTGTACATGCATATTTCGGGATTTAACCCTTATTTAGCTATGATTTTGCTTTATTTTGATGTAGTAATAGATATCGCGGTACTTTCACAGCGATACACGTTATTTCGGTTATTTTCTTCGTTTCATGATGGGTTCGTGAAAAAGTCTTTTACCTAACTAAAATATTGTTTAATTTTGATGTTTTCGTAGACATCTCGCTACTGTCACTGCGAAACATGTCATTTCGTTTAATTTCATCGTTTTATGAAGGATTCATTATTAAGCCCCTTATCTAAGTGAGATAACTCTTAATATTGATATTTTCATAGGTATCCCGTTACTTTCACTGCGAAACACGTTATTTCGTTGAATTCAATCGTTTTATGAAGTATTCGTAAAAAAGCCCTTGACCTCAGTGAGATACTGCTTAATCTTGATGTTTTGATAGTTATAACGCTACTTTCACTGCGAAAACGTAATTTAGTTGAATTTCATCGTTTTATTAAGGATTCCTGAATAAGCATCTTAACTATGTATGATATCCCTTAATATTGATATTTTCATAAGTATCCCGTTACATTCACTGCGAAACACGGTATTTCGTTGAATTTCATCGATTTATGAAGGATTCGTGAAAAAGCGTTAGATCAATGTGTGATTTCGCTTAATTGTGATGTTTTCATAGATATCTATGGACTTTCACTGCGAAACACGTTATTACGTTGTATTTCATCGTTTTATGACGTATACGTGAAAAAGCCTTTAGCTTAAATGAGATATCGGTTACTTTAGATGTTTTTAGATATATCGCTACATTCACTGCTAAACGGGTTTTGAATCTGTAATTCATTATTTTAAGAATGATTGGTGAAACAGTCTTTGACTACAGTGAGATGTCTCATAATTTTGATGTTCTCGTATATATTTCGCTACCTTCACTGGAAACATGTTATTAGATTGAATTTCATCGTTTTATGAGGGATTCGTGAAAAAGCATCTGACCTAGGTGTGATGTCGCTTAATTTTGTTAAGTTATTAGATATCTCGTTACTTTCACTGTGAAACAAGTTATTAAGATTAATTTCATCGTTTTATGAAGGATTCGTGCCGAGGCATTTGACCTAAGTGAGATAACGCTTTGTTTTGATGTTTTCATTTATATCACGCTACTTTCACTGTGAAACACGTTATTTGAATGAATTTCATAGTTTTAAGCAGGATACATGAAAAAGGCATTGGCCTAAGTGAAATATTGTTTAATTTCTGTGTTCAAAGATATTTCGCTACTTTCACTGCAAAACACGGTATTTCGTTGGATTTCATTGTTTTATGAAGGATTCGTAAAAATCCTAGGAACTAAGTTTGATATAGCTTAATTTTCATGTTCTCCAAGATATTTCGCCACTTTCAAAGCGAAACTAGTTGTTTAGGTGAATTTCATCGTTTCAAGGATGATTCGTAAAATCCCTTTGACCTAAGTGTGATATAGCTTAGTTTAGATGTTTTCATAGATATTTTCCTGCTTTCACTGCGGAGCATGTTGTTTAGTAGAATTTCAAAGTTTTGTGAATGATTCGTGAAAAAGCCATTGACCTAAGTGAAATAAATCTAAATTCTGATTTTTACATAGGTATTTCTCTACTTTCACTGCGATACACGTTACTTAGATGAATTTTATCGTTTTATGAAGGAATCGCAGAAATGTCTTTTACCTAAGTGTGGTATATCTTAGTTTTGATGTTTCCATAGATATTTTGCTACTTCCACTGCGAAACAAATTACTTTGAATTTCATCGTTTTATGAAAGTTGCGTGAAAAAGCCTTTGACCTAAGTGAATTATCGCTTAATCTTGATACCATCATAGATATCTAGAATCTCACACAGCGAATCACGTTATTTCGATGAATTTCATCGTTTTAAGAGCTCGTGTAGACGGTTATTGCATAAGTGAGATATAGCTTAAATTTGATGTTTTCATTAATATATCGCTACTTTCTCTGCGAAACAGGTTATTTAGTTGAATTTCATCTTTTTATGGAGGATTAATAAAATGCCATAGTCCTAACTGTGATATCGCTTAATTATGTTGTTTTAATAGATATATCGCTATTTTCACAGCGAAACACGTTAGTTAGTTGACTTTCTTGGTTTTATGAATCATTATTGAAAAAGCCAATTGACCAATGTTAGATATAGCTTAATATTGATGTTTTCCTAGATATTTCCCTACTTTCGTTGCGAAACTAGATATAGTTGAATTTCATCGTTTTATGAAGAACTCGTGTAAAAGGATATGACCAAAGTGAGATATAGCTTAAATTTGATATTTTCAGGGATATTTCTCTACCTTCTCTGCGAAACACGCTATTTAGTTGAATTTCATCGCTTAATGCAGAATTCGTGAAAAAGCCTCTGACCTAAGTGAGATAGAGCTTAGTTGTGATGTATTCATTGATATTTCGCTACCCTGAATGCGATACCCATTATTTAACTGAATTTCAGCGTTTTATGAAGGATTCGCGATAAAGCCTCTGACCTAAGTGAGATGTCGCTTAATTTAACGTTTCCATAGATATTTCGCTAGATCCACTGCGTAACACGTTAGTTAGCTGTATTACAGCGTTTTAGGGATGATGCGTGAAAAAGCATTTGACCTAAGTGAGATATCGCTTAGTTTTGCTGTTTTCATAGATATTCCGCTGCTTTCACTACGAAACACTATATTAAGTTGAATTTTATCGTTTTATGAATTATTCGTAAAAAATCCATTGACCTAAGTGGAATATATGTTTATTTTGAAATTTTCCAAGATAATTCGCGACTTTCACTTCGAAAAACGTTATTAAGTTGAATTTCATCGTTTTATGAAGGATTGCTGAAAAACCTTTGACCTAAGTGAGTTATCACATAATCTTGATGTTAACACAGATATTTAGCTAATTTCTCTGTGAAACACGTTTGTTATGTGATTTTCATCGTTTTATGTGGGATTCGTCAAAAAGCCGTTGAATTATGTGAGTTATCGCTTAATCTTGATGTTATCATTGATATCCCGAACCTCACACTGCGAAACACGTTATTTCGATGAATATCTTCCTTTTATGAAGAACTCGTGTAAAAGGTTATGACCTAAGTGAGATATAGCTTAAATTTGATGTTTTGTTAGATATTTCGCTACTTTCTCTGCGAAACACGTTATTTAGTTAAATTACATCGTTTTATGAAGGATTTGTGAAAAAGCCACCGACCTAAGTGAGATATAGCTTAGTGGTGCTGTTTTCATTGATATTTCGCTACCCTCACCGCGATACCCATTATTTAGTTGAATTTCATTGATTTATGAAGGTTTCGTGAAAAATCTTTGGACCTGTGTGAGATATATCTTAAGTTTGCTGTTTTCATATATATTTCGCTACTTTCACTGCGAAATACGTTATTTACATGAACTTCATTGTGTTTGGAGTATTCGTGAAATGCCTTTGACCTAAGTGAGATATCCCTTTATTTTGATGTTTTCATAGATATTTCGTTAAATTCAGTTCGAAACGAAACACGTTAATTAGTTGTATTCCATCGTTTTGGATTACTCATGTAAAAGCCTTTGACCTAAGCGAGATAGAGCTTAGTTTTGTTGTTTTCATAGATATTTCGCTACCCTCACAGCGATACACATTATTTAGTTGTATTTCATCGCTTTATGAAGGATTCGCGAAAAAGCTTTTGACCTGAGTGAGATATCCCTTAATTTTGGTGATTAAAAGATATATCGCTACTTCAACTGCATATCACGTTATTTCGTTGAATTTCTTCGTTTTATGAAGGTATCATGAGAGAGTCTTTGACCAAAGTGAGATTTCGCTTAATTTTGATGCCTTCGTACGTATCTCTCTACTTACACTGCGAACTTGATATTTCGGTGAATTTCATCGCTTTATGAAGTATTCGTGAATAAGCTTTTCACCTATGAGAGATAATGCTTAATTTTGATGTTTTCTTTGATATCTGGCAATTTGCACTGCGAAACACGTTATTTCGTTTATTTCCAACGTTTTATGGAGGTTTCGTACATGCCATTTTCCTATGTGAGATATTTCATAGTTTTGATGTTTTCATAGCTAATTCACTACTTTCACTGCGAAATACTATATTAAGTTGATTTTCATCGTTTCATGAATGATTCGGGAAGTACCGTTGACCTAAGTGAGTTATCACATAATTTTGATGTTACCATAGATTATTCTCCACTTTCACTGCGAAACACGTTAGTTAGTAGCATTACATTGTTTTAGGAAGGATTCGTTAAAATGAAGTTGACTTATGTGAGTTATCGCGTAATCTTGAATTTATCATAGATAACTCGAACATCACACTGCGAAACACGTTATTAATATGAGTTTCATCGTTTTATGAAGAGCTCGTGTAAAAGGTTATGACCTAAGTGAGATAAAGCTTAAATTTTATGTTTTCATAGATATTTCGCTACTTCCTCTGCGAAACACTTTATTTTGTTCAATTTCATCGAAATTGGAGGATACGTGAAATGCCTTTGACCTAAGTGAGATATCGCTTAGTTTTGATGTTTTCATAGATATTACTCTACTTTCACAGCGAAACACGTTATTTAGTTCAATTTCATTTAGTTTTATGAAATATTCGTCAAAAAGCCTATTACCTTTGTGAGTTATATCTGATTTTTGATGTTTTCATAAATATTCCTCTACTTTCGCTGCAAAACATGTTATTTAGTAGAATTTCATCGTTTTATGAAGGATTCGTGATAAAGGCATTGACCTAAGTTAAATAAATCTTAATTTTGGTATTTACATAGATATTTCAGTACTTTCACTGCGAAACACGTTATTTATTTGAAATTTACCTTTATATGAAGCAATCGAAGAAAAGCCTTTGACCTAAGTGTGATATATATTAATTATGATGTTTTCATTGATATTTCGCTACCTCCACTGCGGAACACGTTATTTAGTTCAATTTCATCGTTTTATGGAGGATTCGTGAAATGGCTTTGACCTAAGTTTGATATACCTTAATTTGGATGTTTTCTTAGATATTTCGCTACTTCCTCTGCGAAACACGTTATTAAGGTGCATTTCATCGTTTTACGGAGGTTTCGTTAAATGCCTTCGACCTGAGTGAGATAACGCTTAGTTTATGAGTTTTCAAGGATATTTCGCCACTTCACTTCGAAAAATGTTATTTAGGTGAACTTCATCGTTTTATGGAGGATTCGAAAAATGCTTTTGCTCTAAGTGAGATATCGCTTTGTTTAGATGTTATCATAGATATTTGGCTGCTTTCACTGCGAAACATGTTACTTAGTTGAATTTGATCGTTTTATTTAGGATTCGTGAAATGCTTTTGGCCTAAGAGTGATATCACTTTGTTTTGAATATATCACAGATGTTTCCCTACTTTCACTGCGAAACACGTTATTTAGTTGTATTTCATTGTTTTATGAAGGACTCGTGAAAAAGCCGTTGACCTAAGTGAGTTGTCGCTTAATGTGGTTGTAATCACATCTCGAACCTCACACAGCGAAACATGTTATTTCGATGAAATTCATCGTTTTACGAAGCACTCGTGTAAAAGGATATGAACTAAGCGAGATATAGCTTAAATTTGATGTTTTCATAGATATTTCACTACTTTCTCTGCGATACACGTTATTTAGCTGGACTTCATCATTTTTGGAGTATTCGTGGATCCCCTTTGACCTAAGTGAGTAATCGCTTATTTTTGATGTTTTCATAGATATTTCGCTATTTTCTCTGCGAAACATTTTATTTAGTTGAAATTAGCATTTATGAAGGAATAGAAGAAAAGCCTGTGACCTAAGTGTCATATATTTTAATTTTGATGTTTTCATAGATATTTCGCTACTTCCACTGCGAAACACGTTATTTAGGTGAATTTCATCGTTTTACGGAGGATTCGTAAAATGCCGTTGACCTAAGCGTGCAATCGAATCGTTTAATTGTTTTCATAGATCTTTCGCTGCTCTCACTGCGAAACACGTTATTTAGTTGTATTTCATTCTTTTATGAAGGTCTCGTGAAAAAGCAGTTGACCTAAGTGTGTTGTCTTTTAATCTTTATGTTACCGTAGATAACTCGAATCTCACACCGCGATACAAGTTATTTAAGTGAATTTTATCGTTTTAAGATTGATTCGTTATGAAGCCGTTGACCTAAGTCATATATTTCTGAATTCAAATGTATACATAGGTTTTCGCTACTTCCACTGCGAATCACGTTATTTAGGTGAATTTCATCATTTTATGGAGGATTCGTAAAATGCCTTTGACCTAAGTGAGATATCGCTTAGTTTAGCTGTTTTCATATATTATTTGCTACTTTCACTGCGAAATATGTCATTTAGTTGAATTTCTTCCTTTTATGAAGGATTCGTGAAAAAGCCATTGCCCTCAGTGAAATAAATCCGAATTATGATGTTTACATAGGTATTTCGCTACATTCACTGCGAAATACGTTAATTAGTTGTATTTACTGTTTTATTAAGTAATCTTAGAAATGCCTTTGACCTAAGTGTGATATATCTTAATTTTGATGTTTTCAGATATATTTGGCTACTTTCGCTGCGAAACACGTTATTCAATTGAAATTAGCGTTTTATGAAGGAATAGAAGAAAAGCCTGTGACCTAAGTGTCATATATTTTAATTTTGATATTTGATAGATATTTCGCTACTTTCACAGCGAAGCACGTTATTTCATAGAATTTCAGGCTTTTATGAAGGATTTATGAAAAATCTTTAGACCTGGGTGAGATACAATTTAATTTATATATTTTCAAATATATATAGTTACTTCCACTGCGAAACACTTTTTATACATAAATTTCATTGTTCTATGAAGGATTCGTGAAAAATCCGTTGTCCTAAGTAAAGTATATCTTCATCTTGATATTATCATAAATATTTCGTTAATTTCAAAGCGAAAAACGTTAGTTATGTGAATTCCTTCATTTTATGAAGGATTTCTCGTAAAGCCTTTGACCTAATTCAGATTTCGCGTTATTTTGATGTTTACATATATATCTCCCATCACACACAGCGAAACATGTTATTTCGATGAATTTCATCGTTTCATGAAGAACTCGTGTAAAAGGATTTTACCTAAGTGTGATATAGATTAAATTTTAGTGTTTTCATAGATATTTTGCTGCTCTCACTGCGAAACACGTTATTTCGTTGAATATCATCGTTTTATGAAGAATTCGTGAAAAACCGTTTACCTAAGAGAGATATAGCTTAGTTTTGACGTTTTCATATATATTTCGCTACTTCCAATGCGAAACACGTTATTTAGTTCAATTTCATCGTTTTATGAAGTAATCGTGAAAACCCTAGGACTTATGTGAGATAGCGCATAATGTTGGTGTTTTCATAGATAATTCTCCACTTTCACTGCGAAACATGTTATTTAGTTGAATTTCATCGTCTTATGAAGAATTCGTGAAAAACCGTTGACCTAAGAGGGATATCGCTTAGTTTTGACGTTTTCATAGATATTTCGCTACTTCCAATGCAAAACACGTTATTTAGTTCAATCTCATCGTTTTATGAAGTTTTCGTGAAAAAGACTAGGACCTATGTGAGATAGCGCATAATTTTATTTGTGTCATACATATTTCCCTAATTTCACAGCGAAACGGATAATGTAGATGTATTTCAAAGTTTAATGAATGATGCGTGAAGTGCCTTTGACTTGAGTGAGATATCGCTTAGTTTTGCTGTTTACATAAATATTTCGCTACTTTGACTTCGAAGCACATTTTTTAGTTCAATTTCATCGTATTAGAAAGAATTCGTGAAAAAGCATAGAACCTTAGTGAGTAACATCGTAATTTTGATGTTTTCATAAATATTTCCCTACTTTCACTGCGAATAACGTTATTTAGTTGAAATTCGTCATTTTATGAAGGATTCATGTAAATATCATTGACTTAAGCTAAATAAATCATAATTTTGATGTTTAGATAAATATTTCACTACTTTGACTGCGAAACACGTTATTTAGTTGAAGTTCATCGTTTTTTGAAGAACTCGTGTAAAAGGTTATGACCTAAGTGAGATATAGCTTAATTTTGATGTTTACATAGATATTTCGCTACTTCCTCTGCGAAACACGCTATTTAGATGAATTTCATCGTTTCTGGAGGATTCGTGAATTGCCTCTGACCTAAGTGAGATATCGCTTAGTTTAGATGTTTTCAGAGATATTACTCTTCTTTCACTGAGAAACACATTATTTAGTTGTATTTCATCGTTTTATGAAGGATTCGTGAAAAAGCCGTTGGCCTAAGTGAGTTATCTCTTAATATTCATGTTATCAGAGATATCTCGAACCTCACTGCGAAACACGTTATTTCGATGAATTTCTTCGTTTTATGAAGAACCCCAGCAAAAGGATATAACCTAAGCGAGACATAGCTTAAATTTGATGTTTTCATAGATCTTTCGCTACTTTCTCTGCGATAGACGTTATTTAGTTGAGTTTCAGCGTTTTTGGAGGATTCGTGAAATGCCTTTGTCATAAGTGAGGTATCGCTTATTTTTGATGTTATCATTGATATTTCGCTACTTTCACTGGGAAACACGTTATTAAGTCCAATTTCATCGTTTTGTGAAGAATTTGTGACAAAGACTGTGATCCAAGTGTGGTATGGTTTAATTTTGACGATTTCTTATATATCTCCCTACTTTTACTGCGAAACACGTTATTTATTTGAATTTTATCGTATTATGATGAAATACAACTAAATGACGTGTTTCGCAGTGAAAGTAGACAAACATATATCATAACATCACAATTAAGTGAAAACACCTTTAGTTCAACGGATTTTAACGAATCCTTCATAATACGATGAAATTCAACTAAATAACATGATTCTCCGTGAAAGAAGCGAAATATCTATGAAAACATTAAAATTATGCGCCATCTCACAGAGGTCCTAGGCTTTTTCACGAACACTTCATATAATGATATTGAACTAAATAACGTGTTTCGCAGTGAAAGTAGCGAAATATCTATGATAACATCAGAAATAAGCGATAACACACTCAGGTTATAGGCTTCACTTCGATTCAATCATAAATAGATATATTTCGACTAAATAACGTGTTTCGCAGTGAAAGTAGTGTAATATCTATGTAAATATCAAAACTAAGATTTATTTAACTTAGGTCAACGGCTTTTTCACGAATCCCTCATTAACATTTAAATTCCAACTAAATGACGTGTTTCGCAGTGAAATTAGAGAAACATCTATGATAACATCAAAATTAAGTCCTAACACACTTAGGTCAACGGTTTTTCACGCATCCTTCATTAATCGATGAAATTATCTTAATGACGTGTTTGCAGTGTATGTAGCGAATTATCTATGAAATCATTAAAACTAAGTGATATCTCACTTAGGTCAAAGGCATTTCACGGATCCTCCATAAAACGATGAAATTGAACTAAATTACGTGTTTCGCAGAGAGAGTAGGGAATTATATATGAAAACATCTAAATAATGCGCTACCTCACGTTGGTCCTAGGCTATTTCACGAATCCTACATAAAACGATGAAATTGAACTAAATAACGTGTTTCGCAGAGAAAGTAGCGAAATATCAATGAAAGCATCAAAATTATGCGCTATCTCACATAGGTCCTAGGCTTTATCACGAATCCTACATAAAACGATGAGACTGATCTAAATTACGTGTTTCGCAGTGAAAGAAGCGAGTTATCTATGAAAACATTAATACTAAGCGATATCTCACTTAGTTCAAACGCTTTTTATCTATTCCTTCCTAAAACAAGGAAATTCGACGAAATAACGTGTTTCGGAGTGAAAGTGCCAAAGTATCTTCGAAAACTTCAATATTAATTTATATCTCACTTAGATCAAATGCTTTTTCACGAATACTTAATAAACGGATGAAATGCAACGAATAACGTGTTTCGCAGTGAAAGAACGGAGATATCTATGAAAACATCAAAATGTAGCGATATATCACTCAGGTCAAATCATTTTTCACGAGACCCTCATAAAACGATGAAATACAACTTAATTACGTGTTTCGCAGTAAAACTAGCGAAATATATATGAAAACATCATTCTTAAACGATATCTAACTTAGGTCAAATGCTTTTACTTTGATACTTTACAAAACAATGTAATTCAAAGAAATAACGTTTTTCATAGTGAAAGTAGGGAGATGTTCATAAAAACATCAAAATTACGCGTCTTCGCTCGTAGGTCTAATGCTTTTTCACGAATCCTTCATGTAACGATGAAATTCATGAAATAACGTGATTCGCAGTGAAAATAGCGAAATATCAATTAAACATCAAAATTAAGCTACATCTGATCAGGTTAAAGGCTTTTGTCACGAATCATTCATTAGACGATGAAATTCAAATAAACAACGTGTTTCACAGTGAAATTAGTGAAATATCTATTTAAACTTCATAATTAAGATGTATCTCACATAGGTCAAATTCGTTTTCACGAATCTTTCATTAAACGATGATAAACAACGAAATAACGTGTTCGCAGCGAAAGTAGCGAGCTTTAAATGAAAACATACAAATTAAGCGATATCACACTTAGGTCAAAGGCTTTTACACGAATACATTTTAAAACCATGAAATCCAAAGAAATAAAATTTTTGGCGATGAAAGTATCGAGGTAATTATAAAAACATCGAAAGCAGGAGTTATCTCACACAGGTCAATCGATTATTCACGAATAATTCATAAACGATGAAATTCAACTAAATAACGTGTTTCGCAGTGGAAGTAGCGAAATTTCTATGAAAACATCAAAATTAAGCGATATCTCACGTAGGTCTTAGCATTTTTCACGCACCCTTCATAAAATCATAAAATTCAACTAAACAACGTGTTACGCTGTAAAAGTCGCATAATATCTATGAAATCATCACAACTAAGCGATATCACAATTAGGTAAAATTCTTATTCACGAATCGTACATAAAACGGGAAAATACAACGAAATAACGTTTTTCGCATAGAAAGCAGAGAAATATCAATGAAAACATCAAAATTGATCCTTATATTCTAAGCTCAGATGCTTTTTCACGGATCGTTCATAAAACGATGAAGGTCAACGAAATAACGTATGACGCAGTGAAAGCTTGAAGATATCTATGAAAACATCAAAATTTTGCGATATTTCACTTAGGTCAATGGCTTTTTCACGAATCATTCAAAAACGATTAAATTCATCTAATTAACGAGTTTCGCAATGAAAGTTTGGAGATATATATGAAAGCACCAAAATTGAGCAATATCTCACTTTGTTGAAAGGCTTTTTCACGTGATCATCACAATACGTTGAAATTCAGCGAAAAATCTTGTATCGTAATGAAAGTAGCGTAATCTCTATGAAAACATCAAAATCAAACTATACCTCAATTCGGTTTACGACATTGTCACATATACTTCCTAAAATGATGAAATTCAACAAAATAACGTATTTCGGAGTGAATGTAACGAGATATCAATGAAACATCAAAGCTAAGCGATATCTCACTTAGTTCAAAGGCATTCCCCGTATCCTCCAAAAACAATGAAGTTCAAGTTAATAACCTGTTTCGCAGAGAAAATAGCGAAATATCTATGAAAGCATGAAAATTTAGCTATGTCATACTTTGGCCAACGTCTTTTTAATGTATTCTTCATAATACGATGAATTTCAACGAAATAACTTGTTTCGTACTGAAAGTAGCGGGATAACCGTGAAAACATATAAATTAAGCGATAAATCAATTTGGTCAAAGGCTATTACACGAATCCTACATAAAAAAATGAAATTTAGCTGAATAAAGAGTTTCGCAGAGAAAGTAGGGAAATATCTATGAAAACATCAAATTTAAGCCATATCTCACTTAGGTCATAACCTTTTAAAAGTGTTCTTCATAAAGCGATGAAATTCTACGAAATAAAGTGTTCCGCAGTGTCAGATTCGTGTTATATTTGAAAACATCAAGAATAAGCAATAACACAGTAATGTCAATGGCTCTTTCGCGAAACGTACGTAATCGATGGAATACAACTAAATAACGTGTTTCGCCGTGAAAGTAGAGAAACATCTATGAAAACTTCTAAATTATGTGATATCCACTTAGGTCAAAAGTTACTTCACGAATCCTTCATAAAACGATGAAATTCATCTAAAAAACGTGTTACGCTTTGAGAGTTGGAAGATATGAATGAAAACAACAAAATGAAGTAATATTTCACTCAGGTCAAATGCTTTTTCACGAATCCTTCATAAAACGATGAAATCCTACGAAATAACGTCTGTCACAGCGAAAGTAGGAAGATAAATGTGAAACATCAAAATAAAGACATATCTCTTTTAAGTTAAATGCTTTTTATCGAATCTTTCATAAAACGATTTCATTCAAATAAATAACGTGTTTCGCAAAGCAAGTAGTGTGATATTAATGAAGACATCAAAATTAAGCGATATCGCTCTTAATTCAAATGCTTTTTCGCGGATCCTTAATAAAACATTGAAATTCCACTGAAATAACGTATTTCGCAGTGCAAGTCGCGAAATATCTATGAAAACATCATAATAATCGTTAACTCATTTTGGACAACGGCTTTTTTACGATTCTTTCACAATATGATGAAATTAAATTAAATAACGTGTTTCGCAGTGAAGATAGCCAAACGGCAATGAATATTTCAAAATTAATCGATATCTCACTTACGTCAATGGCTTTTTCACGAATCTTCCTTGAGACCATGAAATTCAAGGAAATACCGTGATTCGTAGTGAGAGTAGCGAAATATCTATGATAACATTAAAATTAAACTATATCTATCTTAGATCTTAGGCTTTTCCCACGAATCTTTCATAAAACGATGAAATTCAACGTAATAAAGTGTTTCGCTGAGAAAGTAGCAATATAGCTATGAAAACATTCACCTCAAAGCACGCTATTTCGTTGAATTTCATCGTTTTAAGAGGGATTTGAGTCAAAGACGTTGACCTAAGTGATGTATAGTTTAATATTGATGTTTTCATATATACTCCGCTACTTCCACTGCAATACAATTTATTTCGTTGAATTTTATCGTTTTATGATGGATTCTTTAACAAGCGTTTGAACTAACTGAGATATAGCATAATTTAGATGTATCCATACATATCTCGCCTTTTTCACTGCGAGACATGTTGTTTCGTTGTATTTCATCGGTTTTTGATGGATTCGTGAATAAGCCTTTGACCTAAGTTAGATATAGCATAATTTTTATGTCTATATATATATCTCCATACATTCATTGCGAAACACGGTATATCGTCGAATATCATCGTTTTATGAAGGATTCGTGAGAAATCCTATGACCTAAGTGAGAAATAGCATATTTTGTATGTTTTCATAGATATCTCTCTACTTTCACTGCGAAAAGCGTTATTTAGCTGAATTTCATCGTTTTATGGAAGATTCGTGTAAAAGCATTTGACGTAAGTGTGGTATCGCTTAATCTGGTTATTTTCATTGATATTACGCTACTTGCACTGCGAAAATGTTATTTTGATGAATTTCATTGTTTTATGAAGGATACGTGAATAAGCCTTTGACCTACGAGCGATGACGCGTAATTTTGATGTTGTTATGAACATCTCCCTACTTTCACTATGAAAAACGTTATTTCTTTGAATTACATCGTTTTGTAAAGTATCAAAGTAAAAGCATTTGACCTAAGTGAGATATCGTTTAAGAATGATGTTTTCATATATATTTCGCTAGTTTCACTGCGAACCATGTTATTAAGCTGTATTTCATCGTTTATGAATGATTCGTTAAAAAGCCGTTGACCTAAGTGTGATATTGCAAAATTTTGTTGTTTTTATAGATATCTCCCAACTATTACTCCGTACCACGTTATTTCGCTGAATTATTTCATATTATGGGGGATTCGTGTAAAAGCCTTTAACCATAATGAGATATTGTATAATTTTGTTGCTTTCATAGATATTTCGCAACTTTAACTTCGAAACACATTATTAAGTTGAATTTCAGAGTTTCATGAAAGATGCCAGAAAAAGCCATTGACCTGAGTGAGATATAGCTTAATCTTGACGTTTACATAAGTATTTCGCTACTATCTCTGCAAAGAAAGGTTATTTCGTAGAATTTCCATCCTTTTTCGTAGGATTCGAGGAAATGCATTTGACCGTATTGAGATATCGCTTAATTTTGATGATTTCGTAGATATCCAACAACTCTCAATGCGTATCAATAATTTCGTTGAATTTCTTCGTTATAAGATGGATTGGTCTGAAAGCATTTGACCTGAGTAACATATAGCTTAATTTTGATGTTTTCATAGATATTCCGCTACTTTCCATCGAAATAAGTTATTTAGTTGAATTTCATCGTTTTATGAAGGATTCGAAAAAACCCTTTGGCCAAAGTGAGATATCGCTTAGTTTTGAAGTTTTCATAGATATTACGGTACTTTTACTGTTGAACACTTTTCTTAGATGAACTTCATCGATTTATGAATGATTCGTGAAAAAGCCTGTGACCTATGGGAGATATTGCTTAATTTTTATGTTTGCATACATGTTACGCTACTTTCACTGCGAAACACGTTAGTTAGCTGTATTTCATTGTTTTATGAAGGTGTCGTGAAAAAGCCGTTGACGTATGTGCGATATATTTCAATTTTGCTGCTTACATAGATATTACGATTGTTTCACTGAGAAACACTTTATTTAGTTGAGTTTCTTCTTTTTATGTAGGATTAGTGGAAAAGACTTTTGACCACGGTGTGATTAATTTTAATTTCAATGTTTTCGTAGATATTACGCTACTCTCTCTCTGCGAAACACGTTATTTAGGTGAATTTCACCGTTGGAAGAAGGATTCGTGAAAAATCTTTTGACCTTAGTGAGATATGGCTTAGTTGGGATGTTTTCATATATATTTCAGCGCTTTCTCTAAAAACAGGTAATTTATTTGAATTTAATCGGTTTATGCAGGTTTCGCGAAGAAGCCTTTGACTTGAGAACGATATCGCTTAATTTAGTTGATATCACAGATGATACGCTACTTTCACTGCGAAACATGTTAGTTAAATGTGTATCATCGTTTTATGAAGCATTCGTGAAGAAGCCGTTGATCTAAGTGAGTTGTCGCTTAAACTTGATGTTACCATAGATATTTATCTCATTTCTCTGCGAATCACGTTTGTTATTCAACATTCATCGTTTTATGAAGGATTCGTCAAAAAGTCTTTGACGTAAGTGAGTTTTCGCTTTATTTTGATGATTTCATTTATATTTCCCATCTCATACTGCGAAACAAATTATTTCGGTGACTTTCATCGTTTCATGAAGAATTCGTCAAAAATTTTTTGACCTAAGTCAGGTTTCCCTTAATTTTGACCTTTTCATATATATTTCCCATCTCACGCTGCGAAACACGTTATTTCGTAGATTTTCATCGTTTCATGCATCTTTCGTGAAATAACCCTGGTTTATCGATAATTTTGATCAATTTTGATGTTTTCATAATTATCTTGTTACTGTCAGTGCGATACAAGCTCTTCCGTTGAATTTTGTCGTTTCATGCATGTTTCGAGAAATAACCATGACTTAGCAGAGATGTACCCTAATTTTGATGTATTCACAGATATCCTGCTACTTACTCTGCCAAACACGTTATTTCGTTGAATTTCATCGTTCCATGCATGTTTCGTGAAATAACCATGATTTATCGGAGATTTAGCTCAAATTGGATGTTTTGATATTTATCTAGCTACTTGAACTGCGGTACTAGCTATTTCGTTGAGTTTCGTCGTTTCATGCATGTTTCATGAAATAATCATTATTTAGCGGAGATTTAACTTAATTTTGATGTTTTCAAAGATATCTAGCTACTTTCAATGCGAAAAAACTATTTCGTTGAATTTCATTGTTCATGTTTGTTTCGTGAAGTATCCGTGATTTAGATGAGATTTAACATAATTTTGATGATGTCTTTGATATTTCGCTACCTTCGCTGTGAAACACGTTATTTATTTCAATTTCATCCTTTTATGAAGGGTTCGTAGAAAATTCGTTGACCTATGTGAGTTAACGATAATTACGATGTTTTCATAGATATTTAGCTAGATACACTGCGAAACACGTTATTTCGCTGAATTTAATCGTTTTAAGAAGGATTCTTGAAAAAGCGTTTGACCTAAGTATGATATAGCTTAATTTTGATGTTTTCATTGACATATATCTACTTTCACAGCGAAAAACGTTCTTTCGTTGAATATCATCGCTTTAAGAATGATTCGTGAAAATGCCTTTGACCTAAGTGAGATATCGCTTAATTTTGATGTTTTCATAGATATTTCGCAACTTTTATGCGAAAATCGTAGATAGCAGATTTTCATAGTTTTATGGAGGATTCGCGAAAAAGCTATTGCCCCAAGTTAGATATCGCTAATTTTTGATGCTTTTATTGATATTTCGCTACTTTCACTACGAAACACGTTATTTATTCGAATTTCATCTATTTATGACGTCTTCGTATAAAAGCCGTTGTTATAAGTGAGTTAACGACAATTTTCTTGTTTTGACAGATATTACGCCAATTTCACTGCGATACACGTTTTCGAATTTCATCTATTTATGACGGCATCGTATGAAAGCCGTTGTTATAAGTGAGTTAACGACAATTTTCTTGTTTTGACAGATATTGCGCCAATTTCACTGAGATACACGTTTTTTGGTTGAATTTCATTGTTTTATGAAGGATACGTGAAAAAGACTTTGATCAAATTTGGATTCAGCTTAATATTAATGTTTTCATTGATAATAGCTACTTTCACTGCGAAACTCGTTGCTTCGTAGAATTCCATCGTTTTATGAAGGATTCGTGAAAAAGCCGTCGACCTAAGTTAGATATCGCTTTATTCTGATGTTTCATATATATTTCATATATATTTCGCTACTTTCCCTGCGAAACACGTTATTTAGTTGAATTTCATCTTTTTTGGATGATTCGTGAAATGCCTTTGGTCAATGTGATTTAGGGCACAATTTTGATGTTTTCATAGTTATTTCTCTACTTCCTCTGCGGAACATGTTATCTAGTTGAATTTCATCGTTCTATGAAGTATTCGTGATTAAGCCACTGACCTAAGTGAAATTAACATTAATTTTGATGTTTACATAGATATTTCGCTACTTTCACTGCTAAACACGTTAGTTAGTTGAATTTTATCGTTTTATGAAGTAATCCTAGAAAAGCCATTGACCTAAGTTTGATAGATCTTAATTTTGATTTTTTCTTAGGTATTTCGCTCCTTCCACTTCGAAACACGTTATTTAAGCGAATTTCATCGTTTTTTGGAGGATTCGTGAAATGCCTTTGACCTAAGAGAGATATCGCTTAGTTCTGATGTTTTCATTGATTTTTCGCTACTTTCACTGCGCCACATGTAATTTAGTGGAATTTCATTGTTGTATGATGGTTTCGAGAATAAACCTTTGAACTATGGGAGATACGTCATAGTTTTTCTGTTTTCACATATATTTCGCAAGTTGAATGCGAACCACGTTATTTATTTGAATATCGACGGTTTATGAAGGATTCGTGAAAAAGCCTTTGACCTAATTGAGATATCCCTTTATTTTGTGGTTTTCACAGATATCTCCAAATTCCCAATGCGAAGTATGTTATTTCGTTGTATTTCGACGATTTATGAGTGATTCTTGAATAAGACTTTGAACTTAGTGAGATCAATCTTAGTTTTGATGCTTTCATAGATATCTCGCTACTTCATTGCGTAACACGTTATTCCATTGAATATCAGGTTTTATGAATGATTCGTGTAATAGCCATTCACCTAAGTTAAATAACGCTTAATTTTGATGCAATCATGGATATCTCGTTACATTCACAGCGAAACAGGTTATTTCATTGAATTTCATCGTATTATGTAGGATTCGTTAAACCGCAGTTTAACTAAGTGAAAAATCGATTAATTTTAATGCATACATTGATATCTCGCTACTTTGACTGCGAAACACGTTATTTCGTTGAATTTCATCGTTTCATGCATGTTTAGAGAAATAACCATGCTTTAGCGGAGTTGTAACTAAATTTTGATAGTTTCTAAGATATCTAGCTACATTGACTGCGAATAAGTTTTTACGTTCAATTTCATTGTTTCACGTTTGTTTCGAGAAGTAACCATGATTTGGATGAGATTTAGCTTACTTTTGATATTGTCATTCCGCTATCTTCACTGTGAAACACGTTATTTATTTCAATTTCATCGCTTTATGAAGGATTCGAAAAAGACCAGTTGACCAAAAATATTTAACGATAATTATGATGTTTTCATAGCTATTTCGCTACTTACACTGCGAAACACGTTATTTCGCAGAAGTTCATCGTTTTAAGAAGGATTATTGAAAAAGCCTTTGACCTAAGTGAGATATAGCTTAATTCTGATGCTTTCATTGATATTTCGCTACTTTCACTGCGAAACACGTTATTTCGATGAATTTCATTGTTTTATGAAGGATTCGTCAAAAAGCCTAAGATCTAATTGAGATAACGTTTAATTTTGATGTTATCGTAGATATTTCGCTACATTCACTGCGAAACACGTTAGTTAGTTGAATTACATCATTTATGAAGGATACGTGAAAAAGCCGTTGTCCTACGTGAGTTATCGCTTAATCTTGAAGTTATCATAGATAACTCGAATCTCACAATGCGAAACAAGTTATTACGATGAATTTCATCGATTTATGAAGTACTTGTGTTAAAGGTTATGGCCAAAGTGAGATATTACTTAAATTGGATGCTTTCATAGATATTTCGCTTCTTTCACTGCGAAACACGTTATTTAGTTGTATTTCATCGTTTTATGAAGTATTCGTGTACAAGCCGTTGAACTAAATGAGTTATCGCTTCATCTTGATGTTATCATAGATATCTCGAACCTCACACTGCGAAACAGGTTATTTGGATGAATTTCATCGAGTTATGAAGATCTCGTGTAAAAGCATATGACCTAAGCAAGATATAGCCTAAATTTGATGTTTTCATAGATATTTCGCTACTTTCTCTGTGAAATACGTAATTTAATTTAATTTCATCGCTTTTCGAGCATTCGTGAAATGCATTTGTCCTAAGTGTGATATCGCTAATTTTTGATGTTTTCATAGATATTTCGCTACTTTCACTGCGAAACACATTATTTAGTTGCAATTCATCGTTTTATGGAGGTTTCGTTAAATGCATTTGACCTAAGTGAAGTATTGCTTAGATTTGATGTTTTAATAGATAATTCACTACTTTCACTCCGAAACACAGTATTAGACTGTTTCTCATCGTTTTATGAACGATTCGTGACAGACCGTTGACCTAAGTGTGTTATCGCTTAAGTTTGATGTTATCATCGATATTTCGAATCTCACACTGAGAAGCTAGTTATATCGACGAATTTCATCGTTTTATGATCATATCGTGTAAAAGGTGATGACCTAAGTGAGATATAGCTTATACGTGATGTTTTCATAGATATTTCGCTACTTTCTCTGCGAATCAAGTTATTTAGTTGAATTTCATCGTTTTTGGAGGATTATTGTAATGCCTTTGACTTATGTGAGATATCGGTTAGTTTTGTTGTTTTCATAGATATTTCACTAATTTCACTGCGAAACAAGTTATATAATTCAATTTCATCGTTTAATGAATTATTCGTGTAAAAGCTAGGACCAATGTGAGATTGCGCATAATACTGATGTCTTCATAGATATTTCTCTACTTTCACCGCGAAACAGGTTATTTAGATGAATTTCTTCGTTTTATGAAGTATTCGTGAAAAAGCCAGTGACCCGAATGATATATACCAAAATTTTGATTTTTACATGGATATTTCGCTACATTCACTGCGAAACAAGCTATTTAGTTGAATTTTTTCGTTTTATTAAGGACTCGCTGAAAAGCCTTTGACCTAATTGTGATATATCTTAATTTTGTTGTTTTCATAGATATTTCGCTGCTTTCACTGCGATACATGTTATTTTGTTGAATTTCATCGTTTTATGTAGGATTCGGGTAAAAGTCTTGACATAAGTGAGATATAGCTTAATTTTAATGTTTTCATATATATTTCGCTACTTTCACTGCGTAACACGTTATTTCGTTGAATTTCATTGTTTTATGTAGGTTTCGCGTAAAATCCTTTGACATAAGAGAGATATAGCTTAATTTTGATGTTTTCATAGATATTTCGTTGCTTTCATCGCGGAACACGTTATTTTGATTAATTTCATCTTTTTAGGAAGTGTCCGTGGAAAAGCCGTAGACCTAAGGAAGATGGTGCTTAGTTTTGATGTTTTCAGAGATATTTCGCCACCCTCACTGCGATACATATTTTTTAGTTCAAATTCATGGCTTTAAGAAGGATTCGCGAATAAGCTTTTGACCTAAGTGATATAACACTTTAATTTGATGATTTCATAGATGTTTCGTTACTTTCACTGCGAAACACGTTTGTTAGTTGTATTTCTTCGTTTTACGAAGGTGTCATGAAAAAGCTCTTGACCTAAGTGAGGCATATCTGAATTTTGGTGTTCACAAAGTTATCTCGCTAGTTTCAATGCGAAATATTTTATTTAGTTGAGTTGCTTCGTTTTATGAAGGATTAGTGAAAACGCCTTTTGACCACATTGAGATAATTCTAAATTTTGATGTTATCAACTATTTTACGCTACTTTCTTTGCGAAACAGATTATTTCGTAGAATTTCACAGTCTTATGAAGGATTCGTGAAAAAGACTTTGACTTAAGCGAGATATATCTTAATTTAGTTGTTTTCATAAATATTTCGTTAGTTTCACTGCGAAACACGTTATTTTGACGGAATTTCATCGTTTTATGAAGGATTCGATATAAAGCCTTTGACCTAAGTAAGATATAGCTTAATTTTGATGTCATCATAGATATCTCCAATCGCACACTCCCAAACACGTTATTTCGTTGAATTTCATCGTTTTAAGAAGGATTGGTGTAAAAGCTCTTGACCTAAGTGAGATATATCTTAATTCTGATGTTTACATAGATATTTCGCTACTTTCACTGCGAAACACGTTTTTTAGTTGAATTTCATTATAATATGAAAGATGCGTGTAAGAGCCTCTGACCTAAGTGAGATAGAACTTAATTATGCTGTTTTCATGGAGAATAGCTTCTATCTCTGCGAAGCACTTTATTTCGTTGAATTTCAACGTTTTATGAATGTTTCGTGAAGAAGCATATGACCTAAGTGAGATAGAGCTTAATTTTGATATTTTCATAGTTATTCCGCTACTTTAATAGCGATACATGTTATTTAGTTGAATTTCATTGATTTAATATACGTTCGTGAAAAAGCCTTTGAACTAAGTGAGATAAAGGTCTATTTTTGTGTTTTCATTGGTGTCTCACTACTTTCACTACGAAACACGTTATTTTGTTTTAGTTCTTCGATTTGTGAAAAAGCATTTGACCTAGGTGATTTGGCTATTATTTTATATGTTTTCATAGATACATCCCAACTCTCACAGCGTAACAGCTTATGTAAATGAGTTTCATCGTTTCATGAAGGATTCGTGAAAAGGCCATTGACCTAAGTGAGTTATCGCTTAATGTTGGTGTTAACATTGATATTTCGCTAATTTCGCTTGTAAACACTGCGAAATATGAATGAAAACATCAAAATTAAGGTCTTCCTCACTAAGATCAAAGGCTCTTTCCAGAATCCTTCATAAAACGATGAAATTTACCGAAATAACGTGTTACACACAGTGAGCTGGGTGATACATATGAAATCAACAAAATTAAGCGATATCTCATTAAGGTTAAATGCTTGAACACGAATCCTCCATAACACGAAATAATTCAACGAAATAACGTGGTACGGGGTGATAGTTGGGAGATAACTATGAAAACACCAAAATTTTGCAATATCTCACTTAGTTCAACTGCTTTATAACGAATCACTCATAAAACGATGAAATACAGCTTAATAACATGGTTCGCAGTGAAAGTAGCGAAATATCAACGAATACATCATAATTAAGCGTTATCTTACATAGGTCTTAGGCTTTTTGACGAATCCTTCATAAAACAATGAAATTCAACGAAATAACGGTTTCGCAGTAAAAGTAGCGAAATATCTATGAGAGCATCAAATTCAAGCTATATCTCACTTAGGTCATTACCTTTTACACGATTTCTTCATATAACAATGAAATTCATCGAAATAACGAGTTTCGCAGTGTGAGATTCGAAACATATATGATAATATCAAGATTAAGTGATAACTCACTTAGGTCAACGGCTTTTTCACGAATCACTCATAAAGCGATGTAATACAACTAACTAACGTGTATCGCAGTGAAAGTAGAGAAACATCTATGGTAACATCAACATTACTCACATAGGTCAACTCTGATAACTCACTTAGGTCAACGGTCTTTCACGAATCCATCTTAAAAGATGAAAATCAGCTTAATATAGTGTTTCGCAGTGAAAGTAGTGAATTATCCATTAAAACATCAAAACTAAGCAATATCTCACTTAGGCCAATGGCATATCACGAAACCTCAATAAAACGATTAATTGCAACTAAATAATGTGCTTCGCAGTGAAAGTAGCGGTATATCTATGAAAACATCAAACATTAGCGATATCACACTTAGGTCAAAGGCATATCACGAATCCTCGAAAAACGCTGAAATTCAACGAAATAACGTGTTTCGCAGAGAAAGTAGCGAAATATCTATGAGAACATCAAATTTAAGCTATATCTCTCTTAGGTCATATGCTTTTACACGAGATCTTCATAAATAGTTGAAATTCATCGAAATAACGTGTTTCGCAGTGTGAGATTCGAGATATCAATTATAACATGAAGATTAAGCGGTAACTCACTTAGGTCAACTGTTTTTCACGAATCCCTCATAAAACGATAAAATTCAACTAGATAACGTGTATCGCAGAGAAAGTAGCGAAATATCTATGAAAACCTCAAAATTAAGCGACATCTCACTTAGTTCAATGCCTTTTTCACGCAACTTTCATAAAACGATGAAATTCATCGTAATGTCGTGTTTCGCAGTGTGAGAAGATACATATGAATACTTCAAAATAAACTGAAATCGGGCTTCGGTCAACGGCATTTTGACGAATCCTTCATAAATCGATGAAATTCACATAACTAACGTTCTTCGCATAGAAATTACCGAAATATTTATGATAACATCAAGATTAAGCAATAACTCAATTAGGACAACGGCTTTTTCACGAATATTTCATAGACATTAAAATTATACTAAATAATGTGTTTCGCAGTGGCAGAAACGATATATCTATGAAAACACCAAAATTAAGATTTATCTCACTCAGGTCCAAATCTTTTTCACGAATCTTTCAGACAACGTTGAAATTGAACTAAATAACGTTTTTCGAAGAGAAAGTAGCGAAATATCTTTGAAAACAACGTATATAAGCTATATCTCAATTAGGTCCTAACCTTTTACACGAGTTCTCCGTAAAACGAAGAAATTCATCTAAATAACGTGTTTAGCAGTGTGAGATGAGAAATATATATGAATTAATCAAAATAAAGCGATATCTGAATAAGGTCAAAGGCATTTCACGAATCCTCGATAAAACGTTGGAATTAAACTATCTAACGTGTTTCGCAGTGAAATTAATGAAACATCTATAAAAATTAATACTAATATGTATCTAATTTGGTTGACAAGCTTTTCCCCGGATCCTTCATAAAAAGATGAAATTCAGCTAAATAATGTGTATCGTAGTCAGGGTAGCGAAACATCGATGAAATCATCGCAACTAAGCTCTATCTCACTTAGGTCAACGGCTTTATCACGAATCATTCATAAAACGAAAAAATTCAACTAAGTGACGTGTTTCGCAGTGAAAGTAACGAAATATATATGAAAACCTCAAAATTTCGCGTTATCTCGCTTAGGTCATAGGCTTTTTCACGAATCCTTCATAAAACGATGAAATACAACTAAATAACGTGTGTCGCAGTGTAACGTTCGAGATATCTCTGATAACATAATAATTAAGCGATAACTCACTCAGGTCGACGGCTTTTTCTCGAAACATTCATAAAACGATGAAATACAACTAAATAACGTGTTTCGCAGTGAAAGTTGAGAATCATATATGATAACATCAAAATTAAGTGTTAACACACTTAGGTCAACGTTTTTTCCCGAAACCTTCATAACACGATGAAATTCAACTTAGTAACGTGTTTCGCAGTGAAAGTAGCGAATTATCTATGAAAACGTCAATACTATGCGATATCTCACTTAGGTCATTGGCTTTATCACAAATCCTTCATAATACGATGATATTCGACGATATACCGTGTTTCGCCGTGAATGTAGTGAGATATATATGAAAACATTAAAATTAAGCAATATCACACTCAGGTCAAAGGCTTTTTCACAAATATTTCATAAAACGATGAAATTAAACTTAATAACGTGTTTCGCATTGTAATTAGCGAAATATCATTAAAAATAATAAAATTAAGCTACATTTCTCATAGGTCAATGTCTTTCACACGAATTCTTCATATAATGATGAAATTCAGCGAAATAACTATTTTCGCACAGAAAGTGAAGAAATATCAAGGAAACCATCATATTTAAGCGATATTTCTTTAAGGTCATGAGCTTTTTCTCGAAACCAGCATAAACCGATGTAATTCAACTAAATAACGTGTTACCCTTTGAGAGTTTTGGAGATGTCAATGAAAACATTAAAATTAAGCGATATCTCAGATAAGTCATAGGCTTTCTCTCGAATCCTTCATAAAACGATAAGATTCAACTGTTAAACATGTTGCGCATTTAAATTAGCGAAATATTTATCATAACATCAGAATTATCGATAACTCACTTAGGTCAACGGCTTTTAAACGAGTACATCATAAAACGATGAAAATAAACCGAATACCGTGTTTCGCAGTGAAAGTAGCGCTATTTACATGAAAATTTCAAAATTAAGCTTTATCTCACATAGGGCCATGGCTTTTTCACGATTCCTTCGGTAAGAAATGAAATTCAACGAAATAACGTGTTTCGATGTGTGAGATGGGAGATATATATGAAAACATCAAAATAACGCGAAATCTGACTTAGGTCAAAGGATTTTCGCGGTATCATGCATAAAACGATGGAATTCACATAACTAATGTTTTTCACTTAGAAATTAGCGAAATATCTATGATAACATCAAGATTATGTGATACTTCACATAGGACAACGGCTTTCTCGTGAATCCTTCATAAAACAATGAAATACAGCTAATTAATGAGTATCGCAATGGAAGTAACGATATATATATGAAAACAACAAAATTAAGTTGTATCTCTCTCAGGTCTAAAGACTTTTCATGGTACCTTCATAAAACATTGAAATTCAATGAAAGAACGTGTTTCGCAGTGAAAGTTGGTACACATATATTGAATCCTCAAAATTAATCGATTTCTCACTTAGGTGAAAGTGTTACTCACTTATCCATCATAATAGGATGAAATTGGACGAAATAACGTATTTCGCCGGGCAAGTAGCTAAATATCTCTGAAAACATCAATACTAATCTATATGTCACTTATGACAGAGGCTTTTACGCGAATCCTTCATAAAACGATGAAATTCAACGAAATAACCTGTTTCGCAATGGAAGTAGAGAGATACCTATGTAAACATTGGATATAAGAAATATCTGACTTAGGTCCACGGCTTTTTCACGAATCCTCCATAATACGATAATATTCATGTAAATAAAGTGTTTCGCAGTGAAAGTTGGTAGACATTTAAGAATACTTCAAAATTAATCAACATCTCACATTGATATTAGGTTTTTCACGACTTCTTCAAAAAACGAAGATATTCAACAGGAATAACGTGTTTCCCAGTTAAAGAAGGGAGATATCTATGAAAAGAGCAAAATTTAGCGATTTCTCGCTTAGGTCAAACGCTTTTTCACGATTCCTTCTAAAACAATGAAATACAACTAATTTTCATTTTCGATGTGAAAGTAGCGAAATATCCAGGAAAACATCGAAGTTAAGGGATATCTCGCTTAGGTCAAAGGCTTCTTCACTAAACATTCATAAAATGATAAAATTCAACGAAATAAATTTTTCCGCATTGAAAGCAGCGCAATATCCATGAAAACAGCAACATTAAGCTGTATTTCACTTAGATCAAAGGTTTTTTCACGACTCCTTCATAAAAAGAAGACATGCAACTGACTAATGTGTTTCCCAGTGAAAGTAGTGTGATATCAATGGAAATATCAAAATTAAGATATATCTCACTTAGGTCAAAGGCTTTTTCACTAATCGTTCATAACACGAAGAAATTCATCAAAATAACGTGTTTCGCAGTGAAAGAATGGTGATATCTATGGAAACATCAAAAGTAAGTCATATCTCACTTAGTACAAAGGCTTTTTCACGAATCCTTCATACAACGATGGAATTCTTAGAAATAATGTGTTTCGCAGTGAAAGTATCTATTATCTATGAAAAAATAAGTATTAAGCTGTAACTAGATTAGATCAAAGACTTTTTCACGATCTTATCTTTCATATAACGATGAAAGTCAAAGAAATAACGTGTTTCGCAGTGATAGAATGGAGATAATAATGAAAACATCACAATTAAGCGATATCACACATAGGTCAAAGGCCTTTTCAAGAATCAACCATAAGACGATGAAATTCAACGATTTAACTGGTTTCGCAGTGAAAGTAGCGACGTATATATAAAAATACCATAATTGAGAGATATCACACTTACGTCAAAAGCTTTTTCACGAATCGATCATGAAACGATGAAATTCATTGAAATAAACTGTTTCCCAGTGTAAGAATCGAGATATCTGTTAAAACATGAATTGTAAGCGAAATCTCACTTAGGTCCAAATCTTTATCACGAATAAGTCATAAAACGGTGAAGTTCAGCGAAATAACGTGTTTCGCATTGAAAGTACCGAGATGTCTATGAAAATATCAGAATTAAGCGTCATCACAATCAGGTCAAATGCTGTTTCACGAATCCTTAACAAAACGAGGAAATACAACGAAATAACATGTGGCGAAGGGAAAGCAACTTGATGTCCATGAAAACAACAAAATTATGGGTTACCACATTTAGGTCGAAGGCTTTTTCACGTATCATACATAGAACGCTGAATTTCAACGAAATGACGAGATTCGCTGTGATAGTAGGGAAATTTATATGAAAACCTCAAAATTATGCGATAACTCAATTAGTGTCATCGGCTTCTTTACGACTCCATCATAAAACGACGAAAATCAAATAAATAACGTGTTTCTCTGTAAGGCAGCGTGACGTCTATGAAAACATCGAAATTAAGCAATATCTCACTTAGACCAAAGGATTTCTCACGAATACGTCATAAGACGATGAATTTAACAGTAATAACGTGTTTCGCAATGAAAGTAGCGAGATATCAAAGAAAACAACAAAATGAAGTAATTTTTCACTTAGTTCAACGGCTTAGTAACAAACCCTTCATAAAAAGATGAAAAGAAACGAAATAACGTTTTTCGCGGTGAAAGTAACGAGATATCTATGAAAATATCGAAATTAAACGATATTCCACTTAAGTCAATCCCTTTTTCACGAATCCTTCTTCAAACAATGAAATTCATTGAAATAACGTGATTGACAGTGACAGTAGCGTTATATAAACGAAAGCATCAAAATTAAGCGACATTTCACTTAGGTAAAAGGCTTTTTCATGAAACCATAATAAAAGGTTGGAATTCAACGAATTAACGTTTTTCTCAGTGAAAGTAACGAGATATCTAATCACTTAACAAAATAAGGCGATTTCACACCTAGGTCAGATGCTTTTACACGAATCGATTATAAAACAATGAAATTCATCGTAATAACATGTTTCGCAGTGAAGGTAGCGAAATATAGATGAGAACATCTAAATTAAGAGGCATCTCACTGTGGTCAAAGACCCTTTCACGAATCCTTCTTAACATGATGAAATACAAAGGCAAAACACGTTCAGCAGTGAAAGTTGCAACATATATATGATAACATTAAGATTAAGCGGTAACTCACTTACGTCAACGACTTTTTCACGAATCCATCACAGAACGATGAAGTACAACTCACTAACGTGTTTCGCAGTGAAAGTAGCGAAATATCTGTGTGAAAATCTAAATTATGCGATATCTCACTTAGGTCAAAGACTTTTTCTCGAAACATTCATAAATCGACGAAATTCAACTAAATAAACGTGTTTTGCAGTGATAGCTGCGTAATATCAATGAAAACATCAAAACTAATCGATATCTCAATTAGGTCAAAGGCCTTTTCACGAATCCTTCATAAAACGATGGTATTCAACGAAATAACGTGTTTCGCAGTGAAAGAATCAAGATAACTATGAAAGCATCAAAATTAAGAGATATTTCACTTAGGTCAATCGCTTTTTCAGGAATCCGGCATAACACGATGAAATTCAACTATATAAACTGTTTCGCAGTGAAGGTAGCGAAATATCTATGAAATCATCAGTATCAACTACATCTCATTTAGATCCAGGCTTTTTTACGAATCCTGCATAGAACAATGGAATTGGAATAAATAACGCGTTTCGCACTGAAGGTAACAAGATATCAATGAAAATATCAAATTTATGCTATTTCTCAATTACTTCGGAGGCTTTATCACGAATCCTCCACAAAACGATGAAATTCAACTAAATAACGTGTATGCATGACAAAGTAGCAAAATATCGCTGCAAACATCAAAATTGAGATATATCTCACTTCGGTCAAGAGTTTTTCCACGATGCCATCATAAAACGATGAAATTCAACGAAATAACCTCTTTCGCAGTAAAAGTAGCGAAATATCTATTAAAACTTCAAAATAAATCGATATCTCACTTAGGTCAAATGCCTTTTCTCGATTACTTCATAAAACGATGAAATCCAGCGAAATAACATGTTTCGCAAAGAAAGTCGTGAGATATCTATGAAAACATCAGATTTAAGCGTCATCATACTTAGGTCAAAATCTTATACAGGAATCTATCATAAAACGATGAAATTCAACGAAATAACCTGTATCGCAATGAAAGTTGTGATATATATGAAAACATCGAAATTAAGCGAAATCTCACTTAGGTCAATATATTTTTCACGAAATTTTCATAAAACGATGAAATTCAACTCAATCACGTCTTTCGCATTGTAACTAGCGAAATATCTGTGAAATTATCCAAATAAAGCGATATCTCACTTAGGTCAAATGCTTTTTCTCGAATTATTCATAAAACCATGGACTTCAGCGAAATAACGTTTTTCGCAAAGGAAGTGAAGAAATATCTATGAAAAATTCAATATTAAGCGATATCTCACTTAGGTCAAAGGCCTTATCACGAATCCTTCATTGAACATTGAAGTTCAACGAAATAACGTGATGCTCAGTGAAAGTAGCGAAATAACTATGAAAACGTCAAATTTAAGCTATATCTCACTAAGGTCAAAATCTTTTACACGAGCTCTTCATAAAACAATGGAATTCATTGAAATAAATTGTTTCGCAGTGTGAGATTCGAGATATCTATGGTAGCTTAAAGATTAAGCGATAACTCACATAGGTCAAAGGCTTTACAACGAATCCTTCATAAAACGATGTAATACACCTAACTAACGTGTTTCGCAGTGAAAGTAGCGAAATATCTACGAATACATCATAATTAAGCGTTATCTCACTTAGGTCTTAGGCTTTTTGACGAATCCTTCATAAAACAATGAAATTCAACGAAATAACTTGATTCGCAGTGAAAGTAGCGAAATATCTATGAAAGCAACAAATTCAAGGTCCATCTGACTTAGGTCATAACCTTATACTCGATTTCCTCATAAAACGATGAAATTCATCGAAATAACGTGTTTCGCAGTGTGTGGATCTAAATTTCTATGATAACATCAAGATTAAGCGATAACTAACTTAGGTCAACGGCTTGTTCACGAATCATACATAAACCGATGTAATATTAGTACCTATCGTGTTTCGCAGTGAAAGTATTGAAACATCAATGGTAACATCAAAATTAATTCATAACACACTTAGGTCAACTGACTTTAACGAATCTTTCATAAAACGATGAAAATCAGCTTAATATAGCGTTTCGCAGTGAAAGTAGTGAATTATCTATTAAAACATCAAAATTAAGCATTCTTTCACTTAGGTCAAAGATTTTTTCACGAATCCTCCATAAAAAGATGTAATTCAACGAAGTAAGGTGTTTAGCAATGAAATAGCGAAATATCTATGAAAACATCAATATTAATCTAAACCTCAGTTACGTTAAAGGCTTTGTCACAAATCCTTCATAAAACGATGAAATTCAACTAAATAAGTGGATGCGTACTGTAAGTAGCGAAATATATATGAAAACATCAAAATTGTGCTGTACCTCACTCAGGTCTAAGACTTTGTCACTAATCCTTCATAAAACGATGAAATACATTGTAATACGCTCTTCGCAGTGAAAGAAGGGAGCTATCTGTGAAACCATCACAATTAATCGCACTTAGGTCAATTGCATTTCACGCATCCTCCATAAAACGGTGAAATTGAACTAAATAACGAGTTTCGCAGAGACGGTAGCGAATTATCAATGAAAACATCTAAATAATGCTCTATCTCACAAAGGTACAAGGCTTTTTCACGCATGCTACATAAAACAATGAATTAGAACTAAATAATATGGTTCGCAGCGTAAGCAGTGAAATATATATTAAATCGTAAAAACTAAGCGATAACTCACATAGGTCAACGGATTTTTCACGATTCCTTTATAAAACGAAGAAATACAACTAAATACGTGTTTCGCAGTAAAGTAGGGAAACATCTATGATAACATCAAAATTAAGTGATAAATCACATAGATCAACGGTTTTTTGCGCATCCTTCATAAAACGATGAAATTGAACAAAATAACGTATTTCGCAGTGAAAATAGCGAATTATCTATGAAAACATCAAAACTAAGCGATATCTCACTTAGGACAAAGGCATTTTACGAATCCTCCATAAAACGATGAAATTCAACTGAATAACATGTTTCCCAGTGAAAGCAGCGAAATATCTATGAAAACATCACAAATAAGCTATATCTCAATAGGTCAATGGCTTTATCACGTATCCTACATAAAACGATGGAATTAAACTAACTAACGTGTATCTCTGTGAAAGTAGTTCAATATCTATGAAAACATCGAAATTAAGCTATATTTCACTTAGACCACAGCGTTTTTACGAATCATTCATAAACCGAGGAAATTATAGGAAATAATGTGTTTCCCAGTGAAACTAACTAATATCAATTAAAAGATCAAAATTAAGTTGTATCTCACTTATATTAGACGCTTTTTCACTTATCCTTCATAAAACGATGAAATTCAACGAAATTACGTTTTTCGCAGTGAAAGCAGCGAAATATCTATGATAACATCAAACTGAAACTATAAAGCACTAGGTCAATGGCTTTTGCAGGTATCGTTCGTAAAACGATGGAATTCAACTAAATTACGTGTTTCGCAGTGAAATTAGCGAAATATCTATGATATCATCAAGATTAAGCGATGACTCACTTATGACAACAGCTTTTTCACGAATCCTTCATTAAATGATGAAATTCAACTAAATAATGTGTTTCGCAGGCAAAGAGGCAAAATATATATGAAAATATAAATATTAAGGGATATGTCACTTAGGTCAAAGGCTTTTTCACGAATCTCGCAAAAAACGATGAAATTCAACTAAATAACATATTTCGCAGTAAAGTAGCGAAATATATATGAAATTACAAAAATTAAGAGATATCTCACTTAGGCAACGGCTTTTTCACGAATCCTTCATGCAACGATGAAGTACAACTGACTAACGTGTATTGGAGGGAAAGTAGCGAAACATCAGTGATATATATTAATTATGCGATATTACATTTAGGTTTACGGTTTTTCACGAATCCTTCATAAAACGATTAAATACAACTCAATAACGTGTTTCGCAGTGAAAGTAGCGAATTATCTATGAAAACATCAAGAGAAAGCGTTATCTCACTTAGGACAAAGGCATTTCATGAATCCTCCATAAAACGATGAAATTGACCTAAATAACGTGATTCGCAGTGGAAGTAGCGAAATATCTATGAAAACATCAAAATTAAGATATATCACACTTAGGTCAAAGGCTTTTCTTCGATTCCTTCATAAAACGATATATTTCAACTAAATAACGTGTTACGCAGTGAGTGTTGGGAGATATCTAAGAACCATAAAGATTAAGCGATATCTCAGTTAGGTTAAATGCTTTTTCAGGATTACCGTATAAAACGATGAAATTGAACTAAATAACGTGTTTCGCTGTGAAAGTAGAGAATATCTGTGAAAACATCAAAACTAAGCGATATCTCTCTTAGGTAAAAGGCATTTCACGAATCTTCCAAATACGATGAAATTCAACTAAATAAAGGGTTTCGCAGAGAAAGTTGCGAAATAGCTATGAATACATCAAATTTAAGCTTTATCTCACTTAGGTCAAATCCTTTTACACGAAATCTTCCTAAAATGATGAAATTCATGGAAACAACGTGTTTCGCATTGTGGTTCGCGATATGAATGTTAACATCAAGATTAAGTGACAACTCACCTAGAGCAACGGCTTTTTCACGAGTCCTTCATAAAACTATGAAATGCAATTAAATAACGTGTTTCGCAGTGAAAGTAGAGAAACACCTATGATAAATTCAAAATTAAGTGCTAACACAATTATTAGAACGGTTATTAACGAATCTTTCAAAAATGTATGAAATTAAACTTAATGACGTGTTTCGCAGTGTAATTAGCGAATTACCTATGACAACTAGAAAACTAAGCGATATCTCACTTAGGTCAAAGGCATTTCACGATTCCTCCATAAATCGTTGAAGTTGAACTAAATAACGTGTTTCGCATAGAAAGTATGGAAACACCTACGAAAACATCTAAATTATGCGCTATCTAACGTAGGTCCTAGGCTCTTTCACGAATCCTACATAAAACGATGATATTGAACTAAATAACGAATTTCGCAGTGAAAGTAGCGTAATATCTATGAAACCATAAAAACTAAGCGATATCTCTCTTAGTTCTGAAGCATCTAACGGATCCTACATAAAACGATGATATTCAACTAAATAACATGTTTCGCAGTGAAAGCAGCGAAATATCTATGAAAACATGAAAATCATGCGCAATATCACATAGGACCTAGGCGTTTTCACGAATTCTTCATAAAACGATGATAATGAACCAAATAACGTGTATCGCAGTGAATGTAGAGAAAAATCTATGAAAACATCAAAAGTAAGCGATATCTCACTTAGGTCAATGGAATATCAAGATTCCTCCAAATACGATGGAATTTAACTAAATAACGTGTTTGAAGAGAAAGCAGTAAAAATCTATTAAAACACCATATATAAGCTATACCTCGCTTAGGTCATATCCTTTTACACGACTTCTTCATAAAACGATAATATTCACCCAAATAACGTGTTTCGCAGAGTGAGGTTCGAGATTTCTATGATAACATCAAAATTAAGCGATATCTCACTTAGGCCAAAGGCTTTTTCGCGAAACCTTCACAAAACGATGAAACCCTACTAAATTACGTGTTTCGAAGTGAAAGTAGCGAAATATATATACAAACACCAAAATTAAGCGATATCTCGTTTACGTCAAAGGCTTATACTCGAACACTTCGTAAATGAGGAAATTGAACAAAAAAACTTGTTTCGCTGTGAAGATTGCGCAATTTCTATAGTAACATAATAATTAATATATAACTCACATGGGTCAATCGATTTACATCGAATCCTTTATTAAACGATGAAATTCAACGAAATAACGTGTATCGGAACGAAAGTAGGTAGGTATCTATGAAAACATGAAAATTAAGACATATCTCACAGAGATCAAACGCTTTTCCACGTATCCTATATAAAACGATGAGATTCATATAATTACACTGCGAAAAACGTTATTTCGATGAACTTTATCGCTGTATGATGGATTCGTGAAAAAGCCTATGACCTAATTGTGATATCTATAAATTTTGATGTTTCCATCGGTATCTCACTACTATCACTGCGATACACATTATTTAGTTGAATTTCGTTTTTTTATGAAGGATTCGTGAAAAAGCCTTTGACCTAAGTGCGATATAGGTTATTGTGATGTTTTCAGAGATATTTCGATACTTTCACCGCGAAACACGTTATTTAGATGTATTTGATCGTTTTAGGAACTATTCGTGAAAAAGCCTTTGACCTAAGTGAGAGAGAGTTTAGTTTTGATCTTTTCATAGATATTTCGCTACTTTCACCGCGAAACAAGTTATTTAGATGTATATCATCGTTTTAAGTAGTATTCGTGAAAAAGCCTTTGACCTAAGTGAAATTAGAACATAGTTTTGATGTTTTCATAGATATTACGCTACCCTAACTGCGATACACATTATTTAGATGAATTTCATCGTTTCATGAAAGATTAGGGAAGAAGTGTTCGACCTAAGTGAGATATCCCTTAATTTTGATGTTTTCAGAGGTGTTTCGTTACTTTCACTGTGAAACACATTATTTAGTTGAATTTCATCGTTTTTATAGTATTCGTGAAATGCCTTTGACCTAAGTTAGATAAAGCTTAGTTTTGATGTTTTACTAGTTATTTCGCTACTTTCACTGCGAATCACAGTATTTAGTTCAATTTCATCGTTTTATGGAGGATTCGTGCTAAAGCCTACGACCTATGTGAGATTGCGCATCATTTTTTCGTTTCCATAGATATTTTGCTACATTCTCTGCGAAACACGTTATTTATTTGTATTACATCGTTTTATGAAGGATTCGTGATAAAGACGATGACCTAAGTGAGTTATCGCTTAATCTTGGTGTTGTCATAGATATATCGCTAATTTCTATGCGAAACACGTTAGTTATCTGAATTTCATCGCTATATGCTGGATTCGTAAAATGCCTTTGACCTAAGATTTCCCTTTATTTTGACGTTTTCATATATATCTCACATCTCCCACTGCGAAAAAACATTATCTCGATGAATTTCATCGTTTTATGAAGAGCTCGTGTTAAAGCGTTTGAACTAGGTGAGATATCGATTAATTATGATGTTTTAATAGATATTTCGATAGTATCACTGCGAAACACGTTATTTAGTTGAATTTTACCGTTTTGATGAAGGAATCGTAGAGAAGCCTTTGAACTTAGTGTGACATATTTTAATTTTGGTGTTTTCATAGATATTTTGCTACTTCAATTGCGAAACACGTTAAATAGGAGAATTTCATCGTTTTATGGAGGATTCGTAAAATGCATTTGAGCTAATTGAGACATCGCTTAGTTTAAGTGTTTTCATAGAAATATCGCTTCTTTCACTGCGAAATACGTTCTTTAGTTGACTTTCTTAGTTTTATGGAAAATTCGTGAAATCCCTTTGATCAAAGCGAGATATCGCTTAGTTTTGAAGTTATCATAGATGTTTCTATTCTTTCAAGGCGAAACGCGTTATTTTGGTGAATTCCATCGATTTATGAAGGTTCCGTAAAATGCCTTTGACCTATGTGACATATCGTTTAGTTTAGATGTTTTCTTAGATATATAGCTTTTGAAAACATTGTGATAAAACATAATATTAATGTTTTCATAGATAATTCGCTACTTTCACTGCTAGACAGGTTATTAAGTTGAATTTCATCGTTTTATGAAGGATTCGCTAAAATCCGTTGACCTAAGTGTGTTTTCACTTAATTTTGATGTTATCATAGATGTCTCCCTACTTTCACTGCGAAAAACGTTATTTCGGTGAATTTCATCGTTTCATGAATAATTCGTCAAAAAGCCGTTGACCTATGTGAGTTATCGCTTAATCTTGATGTTTACATATATATCTCGAACCTCACACTGCGAAACACGTTATTTCAATGAATATTACCGTTTTATGAAGGATTCGTGAATAAACCGCTGACCTTTGTGGGATATTTCTTAATTCTGATGTTTACATGGCTATTTCGCTACTTTCACTGCGAAAAACATTATTTCGTTTAATTTCATCGATTTCTTTGGATTTGCACAAAGCCTTTGACCTTAGCGAGGTAAAATTTTAAATTTGATGATTCCACACATATTTCGCTACTTCCACTCCGAATCACGAAATTTAGTTGAATTTCATCGTTTTATGGAGGATTCGTGTAAAAGCCTTTCACCTATGTGAGATATATATTCATTTTGGTATTTTCATTGGTATTTCTTTACTTTTACAGCGAAACACGTCATTTCGTTGAATTTCATCGTTTTATGAAGGATTCGTGAGAAAGCCTTCGACCTAAGTGAGATCACTTTTAATTCTGATGTTTTTAATATATTTCTCAACTTTCACTTCGTAACACGTTATTTCGTTGAATTTCATATTTTTCTGAAGGATACGTGAAAAAGAGAGTGACCTAAGTGAGATATAGCATAATTTTGGTAATTAAATAAATATATCACTACTTTCTCTGCGAAACACGTAATTTCGTTGAAATTCATCGTTTTATGAAGGATTCGTGAAAAAGCTTTTGTCCTAACAGAGATAATGCTTAATTTAAATGTTTTCATTGATATTTCTCTGCTTTCACAGCGAAAAGCGTTGTTTCGATGTATTTTATCGATTTATGATTGATTCCTAAAAATCCTTTGACGTAAGTGAGATACAGTTTAATTCTTATGTTTTCATTGATAATTCGCTTCTTTCACTGCGAAAGATGTTATTAAGTTAAATTTCATCGTTTAATGAAGGTTTCGACAAAAAGCATTTGACCTTATTGTGATAGAGCTTAGTTTTCAAGTTTTCATGTACATTTCGCTACTTTAACTACGATAAACGTTATTTAGTTGTGTTTCATCGTTTTATGAAGGATTTGTGAAAATCCCCTTGACTTATGGGATTTCGTTTAATTTTGATGTTTTTATAGAAAATAGATATCTTCGCTGCGAAACACACTATTTCGTTGAATTTCATCATTTATGAAGAATTCGTGAAAAAGCCTTTGACTTAAGTGTGCTATCGTTTAATATAGATGTTTTCATAGTTATTTCGCTAGTGTCACAGCGTAACTCGTTATTTCGTTGATTTCATCGTTTAATGAAGGATTCGCGAAAAAACTTTTGACCTAAGTGAGATATCTCTTAATTTTGTGTTTTTCATATATATTTCCCATCTCACACTGCGAAACAAGATATTTCGATGAATTTCATCGTTTTATATAGAGCTCGTGTAAAAGCTTTTGACATAAGTTAAATATAGCTTAAATGTGACGTTTTCATAAATATTTCGCTACTTTCATTGCGAAACACAGTATTTCGTTGAATTTCATCGTTTTTTGAAGGATTCGTGTAAAAGCCATTGACCTAATTGAGATATCGCATAATTTTGATGCTTTCATAGATAACTCCCCACTTTCACTGCGAAACACGTTATTGAGTTCAATTCCATCGTTTTATGAAGATGCGTGAAAAACAGTTGACCTAAGTGAGTTATCACTTAATTTTGAAGTTATCATAGATGTTTCTCTACTTTCACTGCGATACACGTTATTTAGCTGTATTAAATCGATTTATGAATGATTCGAGAAAAAGCCGTTGTCCTAAGTGAGTTATCGCTTAAACTTGATGTTATCGTATATATTTCGCTGATTTCTATGCGAAACACGTTAGGTATCTGAATTTCATCGTGTTATGTAGGATTCGTCATATAGCCATGACCTAAGACAGATTTCGCTTCATTTTGATGTTTTCATATATATCTCCCATCTCAAACTGCGAAACACGTTATTACTATGCATTTCATCTTTTTATGACGAACTCGTGTAAACCGATATGACCTGAGTAAAATATAGCTTAAATTTGATGTTTCCATAGATATTTCGCTATTTAACAGCGAAACACGTTATTAAGTTGAATTTCATAGTTTTATGAAGGATTCATGAAAAAAGCTATGAACCTAGTGAGATCGCTTGATTTCGGCGTTTTGAATGCTATTTCGCTACTTTCACCGCGAAGCACCAAATTCAGTTTAATTTTATCGTTTTATGAAAGATTCGGGAAAAAGCAATTGACCTAGTGAGATATAGCTTAATTGTGATGTTTACATAGATATTTCACTACTTTCACTGCGAAACTCGTTATTTCTCAGAATTTCATCGTTTTATGTAGTATTCGCGAAAAAGCATTTGACATAAGTGATATATCGGCTAATTTTAACGTTTTCATAAATATTTCGCTACTTTCACAACGAACACGATATTTCGTTGTATTTCTTGGTTTTAAGAAAAATTCGTGCAGAAGCATTTGATCTAAGTCGGATATAGCTTAATTTTGATGTTTTCATTCATATTTCCCTGCCTTCACTGCGTAAAACGTTATTTCTTTGAATTTTATTGTTTTACTTAGGATTCGTGACAAAACCTTTGACCTAAGTCAGATATCGCTTAATTTTGATGTTTTCATTGATATTTCGCTACTTTCACTACTAAACACGTCATTTCGTTGAATTTCAATGTTTTATGAAGGATTCGTGAAATGCCTTTGACCTAAGTGAGATATCGCTTAATTTTGATGTTTCCATAGATAATTCGCTACTTTCACTGCGAAGCACGTTATTTAGTTGAATTTCATCGTTTTATGAAGGAACCGTGAAAGAGCCTAGGACCTATGTGAGATAGCGCATAATTTTGAAGTTTTCATTGACATTTCGCTACTTTCTTTGCGAAACACGTTATTTAGATTAATTTTATCGTTTTATGAAGGATTCGTGAAAAACCTTAGAACTAAGTGTGTTATCACATAATTTGGATATTATCATAGATATTTCGACCCTCACACTGCGGAACACGTTATTTCGATGAATTTCATCGTTCTATGATGAACTCGTGCAAAAGCTTTTGACCTCGGTTAGATGTCGCTTAATTTTGTTGTTTTAATATATGTTTCTGTAGTATCAATGCGAAACATATTATTTAGTTGAATTTCTTCGTTTTAGGAAGGATTATTGTAAAAGCTATTTGACCAATGTTAGATAAATCTTAATATTGATGTTTTCACAGATATTTCGCTACTTTCAGTGCGAAACAGGTTATTTCCTCGAATTAAGTTGTTTTATTAAGGATTCGTCAAAAAGCCTATGACCTAAGTGAGATAACGATTAATTACGATGTTTTCGTATATATTTCGCTACTTTCAGGGCGAAACACTTTATTTATTTGAAATTCATCGTTTTTGGAGGATGCGTGTAATGCCTCTAACCTAAGTGAGATATCGTTTTGATATGATGTTTCAATATATATTTCGCTACTTTCACAGCGAAACACGTTGTTTGGTACAATTTCATAGTTTTATCAAGTATTCGTGAAACAGCATAGAACCTTTGTGAGTTATATCTTAATTTTGATGTTTTCATATACATGTCTCTACATTCACTGCGAAACATTTTATTAAGTTGAATTTCATCGTTTTATGAAGGATTCGTGAAAAAGGCATTACCTAAGTTAAATAAATCTTAATTTTGATGTTTACATAGATATTTCACTGCTTTCACAGCGAAACACGTTAGTTAGTTGAATTTTATCGTTTTAAGATGGAATCGTAGAAAAGCCTACGACACCAGTGTGTTATATCTTAGTTTAGATGCTTTCACAGATATTTCGCTACTTCCACTGCCTAACAGGTTATTTGGATGAATTTCATCGTTTTATGAAGAACTCGTGTAAAAGGATATGACCTAAGCGAGGTATAGTTTAAATATGATGATTTCATAGATATTTCGCTACTTTCACTGCGAAAACGTTATTTAGTTGTATTTCATCGTTTTATGAAGGATTAGTAGAAAAGCATTTCACCCAATACAGATATCGCTTAATTATGGTTTTTTCATATATAATTCTCTACTTTAACTGCGAAAAACGTTATTTAGTAGAATAACAACAATTATGAAGGAATCGAGAATAAGCGTTTGACGTAAACGAGATATCGCTTAATCTTAATGTTATCATAGATATTTCACTAATTTCATTGAGGAATACGTTAATTATATGAATTTCATCGTTTTATGACGCATACGTGAAAAGGCTTTGACCTAAGTGAGATATCGCTTACTTCTTATGTTTTTATATATATTGCGCTACTCTGTATTCGACAAATAGTAATAAGCATAATTTCTTCGTTTTATGAATGATTCGAGAAAAATCAATTAACATAACCGAGATATCGCTTTATTTTGATGTGTTTCATAGGTATCACACTACTTTTAACTGCGAAACACTTTATTTAGTTGTATCTCATCGTTTTATGAAGGATCCCTGAAAAAGACGTTGATCAAACTGCGTTAACGCTTAATCTAGATGTTATCATAGATATATTGCTCCTTTCATTACGAAACACTTTAATTACTTGAATTTAATCATTTTGTGTAGGAGCAATCATGAATCGTTTGACCTAAGTGTGATATCGCCTAATTTTGATATTTTCACATGTATCTCCTTACGTTCACTGCGAAACATTTTATATCGTGGAATATCATCGTTATATGAAGGATACGTGGTATGGCCTATGACCTAAGTGAGAGATAGCGTAATTGTGATGTTTTTTCAATATCTTCCTACTGTCACTGTGTCACACTTTATTTCATCGAACATCATCGTTTTGTGGAGGATACGTCATACAGCCTATGACCAAAGTGAGAAATAGCACCATTTGGTTGTTTTCATAGATACGTCGCTACTTTCACTGCGAAACAGGTTATTTAGTTGAATTTTATCGTTTTATCAATTATTTGTGAAAAAGCCATTGACCTAACTGAGATATAGCTTAATTTTGATATTTTCAAGGATAACGACTACTTTCATTGCGAAACACCTTACCTAGTTCAATGTTTTCGTTTTATGGAAGATTCGTGTAAAAGCCTCTGACCTAAGTGGGAAAGCGCATAAATTTGATATTTTAATAGATATCCGTCTTCTTTCAAGGCGACAATCTTTATTTCGTTGGACTTCATCGTTTTATGGAGGATTCGTGAAAAAGCTTTTGACCTAAGTGATATATTGCTAAATTTTGTGTTTGCATAAATATCTCGCTACTTTCACTGCGAAATTCGTTATTACGTTTATTTCCATCGTTTTGTGAAGGAATGGAGAAATAGCCTTGTCCCAATGTGAAATAATTCTTAATTTTGTAATTTTCATAGGTATTTCGCCACTTTCACTGCGAAACACGGTATTTCGTGAATTTCATCGTTTTATGATGTAGTCTTGAAAAAGCCATTGACCTAAGTGAGTTATCGATAATTCTGCTGTTATCATAAATCTTTCGCCAATTTCACTGCGAAACATATTTGTTAGTTGAATTTTGTCGTTTTTGATGGATTCGTGAAAAAGCCTTTGGCCTAATTGGGAAATAGATTTATTTGGATGTTTTCATAACTATTTCGCTACTTTCACTGCGTATCAGGATATACCGTCGAATATTATTGTTGTATGAATGATTCGTGAAAAAGCCTTTGATCAAAGTAAGATATATCTTAACTTCGATGACTCATAGACATTCAATTCCTTTAACTGAGGCAAACTTTATTTAATTGAATTTCATCGTTTTATGTAAGATTCGTGATAAAACCTTTGACCAATGTGAGATGTCGCTTAAATTTGATATTGTCATGTATACCTCCAAACTTTCACAGCGTAACTCGTTATTTCGATGAATCTCATCAATTTGTGAAGTAATTGTGACAAAGACTTTATCCTAAGTGAGACATTGCTTAGTTTATATATTTTCTTAGATATTTCGCTGCTTTCACTCCGAAACACGTTATTTCGATGAATTTCAACGTTTTATGAAGGATTCGTAAAAAAGCCATTGACCTAAGTGAAATAAATCTTAATTTTGATGTTTTCATAGATATTTCTCTACTTTCACTGCGAACCATGTTATTTAGTTCAATCTCATCGTTTTATGAAGTATACGTGAAAACGCCTAGGACCTATGTGTAGTAGCTAATAATTTTGGTGTTTTCATATATATTTCGCTGCTTTCACTGCGAATCATGTTATTTAGTTGAATTTTGATCGTTCTTGGAGAATTCGTGAAATGCCTTTGACCTAAGTGTGATATCGCTTTGTTTTGATGTTTTCAAAGATAATTCGCTACTTCCACTGCGAAACACGTTATTTAGGTGAATTTCATCGTTTTATGAAGGAACCGTGAAAGTGTCGTTGACCTAAGTGAAATAAATAATAATTTTGATGTTTACACAGATATTTCGTTGCTTTCTCTGCAAAACACGTTATTTAGTTGAATTTCAGCGTTTTAAGGAGGATTGGCTTTTTCCTAAGTGAGATATCGCTTAGTTTTGATGTTTTCATAGACAATTCGCTACTCTCACTGCGAAACACGTTATTAATTTGAATTTCATGGTTTTATGATTAATTCGTGAAAAAGCCTCTGACCTAAATGAGATAGAGCTTAGTTGTGATGCTTTCATAGATATTTCGCGACCGTGCCTGCGATTCCCAGTATTTATTTGAATTTGATCGTTTTATGAAGGATCATATGAATCATAGATATTACACTACTTTCTATGCGAAACACGTTATTTAGATTAACTTCACCTTTTTATCGAGGATTCGTGAAATGCCTTTGACCTAAGTGATATATTGATTAGTTTTGATGGTTTCATAGATATTTCGCTACTTTCTCAGCGAAACATGTTATTTAGTTGAATTTCATCGTTTATTGGAGGATTCGTGAAATGCCTCTGACCTAAGTGAGATTTCGCTTAATTATGATGTTTTCTTAGATAATTCGTTACTTTCTCTGTGAAAAACTTTAGTAAGTAGAATTACATCGTTTTATGAATTATTCGTAAAAAACCGTAGACCTAAGTGTGTTATCACTTAATTTTGATTTCATCATAGAAGTTTCTCTACTTTCACTGCGATACACGTTAGTTACTTGTATTACATCGTCTTATGAAGGTTTCGACAAAATGCCTTTGACCTTTGTGAGATATACCTTAATTTTGATGTTTCCATAGATATTTCGCTACTTTCTCTGCGAAATACGTTATTTCGTTCAGTTTCATCGTTTTATGATGGATTCGTGATTAACACTTTCACCTAAGTGTGAAGTCGAATAATTTTGGTGATTCAATATATGTCTACCAACTTTCACGGCGAAACACGTTTTTCGCTGAATTTCAACGTTTTATGAAGGATTCGAGAAAAATCCTTTTACCTATGTTAGATACAGCTTTATTTTGATGTTTTCACAGATATCACGCTGCCTTCTCTGCGAATCACGTTATTTCGATGAATTTCTTCATTATATGAAAGATTGGGGATAACGCCTTTGACCTTAGTGAGATATCGCTTTATTTCGGTGATTTCTTTAAAATCTCTATACTGTCATTGCGAAACACGTTATTTTGTTGAATTTCGTTACTTTATGAAGGATTCGTGAAAAATCCTTTGATCTAAGTGAGATACAGCTTATTGTGGTGTTTTCATATATATCTCACTTAAGTCACTGCAAAACGCGTTATTTCGTTGAATTTCATCGTTTTATGAAGGATTCGTGAAAAGCACTTTGACCTAAGGATGATATCGCTTAAATTTCATGTTTTCATAGATATTTCGCAACTTTCAATGCAAAACAGGAAATTTTGTTGAATTTCATCGTTTTATGAAGGAATCGTGGAAGAAACTTCTCATCTAAGTGAGATATAGCTTAAATTTGACGTTTTCATATACGTTTCGCTAATTTTACTGAGAAACATGTTATTTCGTTGAATTTCTCTGTTCTATGAGGGATTCGAGAAAAATCTATGGACCTGATTGCGATATATCTTAATTTTGATGTTTCCATAGATATATCATTACTGCCACTGCGAAACATATTGTTTAGTTTAGTTTCATTGTTTTAAGGAAGTTTCGTGAAATGCCATTTCCCTAAATGCGATATTGCTTAGTTTTGAAGTTTTCATTTATAGTTGGCTACTTTTCCTGCGAAACACGTTATGACGTTGTATTTCAGCGCTTTATGAAGCATTCGTGAAAAACCGTTGACCTAAGTGAGTTATCACTTAATTTTGAAGTAATCATAGAAGTTTCTCTACTCCGACTGCGAAACACGTTAGTTAGTTGTATTACATCACTTTATGAAGGATTCGTGAAAAAGCCGTAGTTGTAAGTGAGTTATCGCTTGATCTTGATGTTATCATAGATATCTCGAATCTCTCACTGCTAAACAGGTCTTTTCGATGAATTTCATCGTTTTATGAAGAACTCGTGAGAAATGTAATGACCTAAGTGAGATACAGCTTAAATCCGATGCTTTCATAGATATTTCGCTACTTTCACTTTGAGACAAGTTGTTTCATTGCTTTTCACCGTTTTATGAAGGTTTCTTGAAAAAGCGTTTTATCTAATCGAGAAAGGACTTAATTTTGATGCTTTCAGATATATCTCGCTACTTTCACTGCGAAACACGATATTTAGTTGAATTTCTCGCATTATGAAGGATAAGTGAAAAAGCCAATGGACAAATGTTAGATTAATCTTAAGTTTGGTTTTTTCATAGATATTTCGGTAGTTTCCATGCGAAACAGGTTATTTCGCGGCTTTCATCCTTTTATGAATTATTCGAGTAAAAGATTTTGACCGAAGTGGGATATCGATTTATTTTGATGATTTGAGATATATTTCGCTAGTTACATTGCGAAAGAACTTATTTAGTTGAATTTCATCGTTTTATGAAGATTTCGTGAAAAAGCATTTGGCTGAAGTGAGATATAGATTAATTATGATGTGTTCTTCTGTAACTCCCAACTTTCACTGCGTAACACTTTATTAATGAATTACATCGTTTTATGAATATTTCGTGAAAAAGCCTTTCACCTAAAGGAGGTACTGCTTGATTTTGATTTATTCAAATATATATCGCTAGTTTTACTGCGAAACACGTCTTCAGTTGATTGTCATCGTTTAATGTATGATACGTGAAGAAGCGTTTGATATAAGTGAGATACAGCTAAATATTGTTCTTTTAATATATATTAGTTACTTTCACTTCGAAACACATTATTTCGTTGAATTTCCTCGTTTTATGAGGAATTCGCAAAAAGCCTTTTATCTAACTGATATATAGATTAATATTGATGTTTTCATAGATATCTCCCAAATTTCATTGAGAAACAGGTTATTTTACTGAATTTCATCGTTTTATGCACTATTGGAGAAAAAGCCAATGACCTAAGCGAGAAATCGCTTAATTTTGACATTTTCATTATTATTTCGGTACTTTGACTGTGAAACAGGTTATTTCGTTGAATTTCATCGTATTATGCAGGTTTCGTGAAAAAGCCTTTGACCTAAGTGAGATGTAACTTAATTTTGATGTTTACAGCGATAGTTTGCTACTTTCACTGCGATACGCGGTATTTAGTTGATTTACATCGTTTTATGAAGGATTCGTGAAAAAGCCCTGGACCTAAGTTAGATAACGTTTAATTTTGATGTTTTCATTGATAATTCGCTACTTTCACTGCGAAACACGTTATTAAGCTGAATTTCATCGTTAAATAAGGATTCGTGAAAGACCGTTGGCCTAAGTTAGTTATCACTAAATTTTGATGTTATCATAGATGTTTCTCTACTTTCACTGCGAAACGCGTTAGTTAGTTGTATCACAACGTTTTATGAAGGATTCGTGAAAAAGCCGTTGAACTAAGTGAGTTATCGCTTAATCTTGTTGTTATCATAGATATCTCGAATATCACACAGCGAAACACGTTATTCCTTTGAATTTCATGGTATTGCGAAGAACTCGTGTAATCGGTAATAACCTAAATGGGATATAGTTTAAATTTGATGCTTTAATAGATATTTCGCTACTTTCACTGCGAATCACGTTATTTCGTTGAATTTCATTGTTTTATGAAGGATTCGTTTTATGAAGGATTCGAATCCTAAGGCCTAATTGAGATAAAGCATAATTATGATGTTTTCGTAGATATTTCTCTACTTTCACAGCGATACACGATGGTTAGTTGTATTACATCGTTTAATGAAGGACTCGTGAAAAACCCGTTGACCTAAGTGAGTTATCGCTTAATCTTGTTGTTATCTTTGATGTTTCGCTAATTACTATACGAAACACTTTAGTTATCTGAATTTCATCGTTTTATGAAGGATTCGTTAAAAAGCATTTGAACTTAGACATTTTTCGTTTTATTTTGATGTTTTTCATATATATCTCACAACTCACACTGCGAAACATATTATTTCCATGAATTTCACCGTTTTACGAAGATCTCGTGAAAAAGCCTTTGACCTAAGTGAGATATCGCTATATTTTGATGATTTCATAGAATTCTCGCTATTTTCATTGCGAAACACGATATTTTGTTGAATTCCATTTTTTTTATGAAGTTTTCGTGAAAAATTCTGTGACCTAAGTGAGATATAGCTAATTGCGGTGTTTTCAAATATATCTCACTTCAGTCACTGCGAAACGCGTTATATCGTTTAATTTAACCTTTTTTTGGAGGATTCGTGAAAAAGCCTTTGTCTAACTGAGTTATCGCTTAATTTAGATGATTTCATAGATATTTTGTTACTTTCACTGGGTAAAATGATATGTCGCTGCATTTCATCGTTATATGAAGGATTGGTGAAAATGACTTCGACCTATGAGAGATATCGCTTTATTTCGATGATTTCATAGAAATCTCGATACTTTCATTGCGAAACAGGTCATTCAGTTGGATTTAAACGTTATATGAAGGATTGGTGCAGAAGCCTTTGAACAAAGTGTTATATACCTTGATTTTGATGTTTTCATAGATATTTCAGCACTGTCACAACGACACTGTTTATTAAGTTGAATTTCATCGATTTATGAAAGATTCGTGAAAAAATATTTGACCTATATGAGATGTCGGTTAATTTTGATATTTTCATTGATATTTTGCTACTTTCAGTCTGAAACACGTTATTTATTTGTGTGTCATCGTTTCTTGACGAATACGTGAGAAACCGTTGACTTAATTGAGTTAACGATAATTTTGATGTTTTCATAGACATCCCGTTACTTTCACTGAGAATCACGTTTCTTCGCTGAATTTCATCGTCTTATGAAAGATACGTGGTAAAGCCTTAGACATAAGTGAGAATGCGCTTAATTTTGATGATTACATATGTATCACCCAGCTCACTGTGGGTAACACGTTATTTCGGTGAATTTCACCGTTTTATGAAGGATTCGTGAAAAGGCCATTGATCTAAGTGAGTTATGTATTAATGTTGATGTTAACAATGATATTTCGCTAATTTCGCTGAGATTCAGTTAAATAAAGCGTTTCTCAGTGAAAGAAGGCAGTTATCTATGAAAACTTCAAAATTTAGCGACATCTCACTTAGGTCAAAGTCTTTTACTAGATTTCTTCATAAATAAGGAGTAATTCAACTAAATAACTTGTTTCGCAGTGGAAGTAGCGAAATATCTATGAAAACATCAAAATTATGCGCTATATCACATAGGTCCTAGGAGTTTTGACGAATACTTCATAAAACGATGAAATTGAACTAAATAACGTGTTTCGCAGTGAAAGTAGAGAAATTTCTAAGATAACAGCAAACCTAAGCGATAACTCACTTAAGTCAAAGGCATTTCACGAATCCTCCAAAAAAGGTAGATATTCAACTAAATAACGTGTTTCGCAGAGAATGTAGCGAAATATATATGTAAACTTCAAAATTAAGATTTATTTCACTTAGGTCAATGCCTTTTTCACGGATCGTTCATAAAACGATATAATTACCGAAATAACCACTTTCGCAGTGAAAGTAGCGAAATATCTATGACAGCATCAAGATTTAGCGATATTTCACTTAGGTCCAATGCGTTCTCAAGCGTCCTTCATAAAACTATGATATTAAGCCATATAACGTGTTTCACATTTAAAGTAACGAGATATATATTAAAGCATCAAAATTAAGCGATATTTCACTTAGGTTTAAGGATTTTACAAGAATCCTTCATAAATCATGAAATTCCACGGAATAACGTGATTCGCAGTGAAAGTAAGGAGTTATCCATAAAAAAATTAAAATTAAGTTATATCTCACTTAGGTCAAAGGCTTTATCTCGAATCCTTCTTAACACGATGAAATTCAACTAAATAACGTGTTTCGCGGTGAAAGTTGCGAAATAGCATTCATAACATCGAAACTTAGCAATCTCACTATGTTCATAGCGTTTTGCACGAACCGTTCATGAAACGAGAAAATTCAACGAAATAATGTGACTCTCAGTGAAAGTAACTAATATATATTAAAAGATCAAAATTAAGCCATATCTCAATTATATCGAACTCTATTTCACGAATCCCTTAAAAAACAATGATATTCAAGAAAATAACGTGATTCGCAGTGAAAGTAGGGAGATATTTACAAACATCAATATTAAACGGTATCGCACTTTGGTCAAACGCTTTCTCACGAATCATTCATAAAACGACGAAATTCAGGTAAATAACGTTTTTCGCAGTAAAACTATCGAAATATTTAAGAAAACAGCAAAATTAAGCGGTTCTACATTTAGATCAAATACTTTCTCATGAAAACCTCATAAAACGATGAAATTCAAAGATATAACGTTTTTCTCAGTGAAAGCAGGGAGGTATCCATGAAAACATCAAAACTAAGCGACATATCAGATAAGTCAAAGGCTTTTACACGATTGCTTCGTAGTTAAGATGTAATTCTACTAAATAACGTGTTTCGCACTGAAAGTAGTAAAATAAGTTGAAAACATAATAATTAATCTATAACAAAATTATGTCGAAGGTTTTTTCACGAATCCATCATAAAACGACGAAATTCAAATAAATAAAGTGTTTCGCAGTATAACAGTCGACATATCTATGAAAACAGCATAATTAAGCGTAATCTCCCTTAGGTCAACGGCTTTTACGCGATTCCTTCTTAAAACGACGAATTACGTTTAAAACGAAATAACGTTTATCGCCGTGAAAGCAGCGATATGTCAATGAAAACATCAAAATTAAGCTATATCTCACTGAGGTCACAGGCTTTTTCACGAAATCTAAATAGAACGATGAAATACCACGTGATGACGTGAATTGCAGTGAAAGTACAGAGATATCTATAAAAACATCACAATTAAGCGATATCTCACATAGATATATGGTTTTTCACGACTTCTTCAATATACATAAAATTCAACGAAATAACGTTTTTCCCAGTTAAAGAATGGAGGTATCTATGAAAACATCAAAATTATACATTATCTCAGTTAGGTCAAAGTCTATTTCACGAATCCCATTTGAAACGAAGAAATTCAGTTAAATAACGTGTTTCGAAGGGGAAGTGGAGATATATCTATGAAAACATCAACATTAAACGATATCTCAATTAGGTCAAATGCGTTTTCACGCATCTTACATAAGGCGATCAATTTCTACTAAATAACGTGATTCGTAGTGATGGTAGGATGACATGTACGAAAACATCAAAATTAGGCTTTATTCACTTAAGTCAACGGCTTTTCAGAAATCACTCATAAAACGATGAAATTCAACGAAATAACGTGTTTCACCTTGTAAGTAGAGAAATATCTAGGGAAACATGAAAATCAAGCGAAGTCACGCAAGGTTCAAAGGCTGTTTCACGAGTACATAATAAAACATTCATAAAACGATGAAATTCAACTGAATAACATTTTTCTCAGTGAAAGCAGCGAAATATCTATGAAAACATCAAAACTAAGCGTTATCTCACATAGATCCTAGGCGTTTTCACGAATACCTGATAAAAGAAAGTAGTTAAACGAAATATAGTGTGACGCAGTGAAAGTAGGAAGATATCTCTGAAAACATCTAAATAAATCGTCACCACACTTAGGGCAAAGTCTTCTTCAAGAATCCTTCTTAAAACGATGAATTCCTACAAAATAACGTGTTTCGCAGTGAAAGTACCGATATATCTATGTAAACGTAAAAATTAGGATATAGCTCACTTATCTCCAAGGCTTTTTCACGTATTCTACATAAAACGATGAAATTCAACGAAAAATCATGTTTCGCAGTGAAGGTAGCGAAATATCTATTAAAGTATTAAAATTAAGCATTATCTCAATTTGGTGAAATGCTTTTCCACGAAACCTTCATAAAACGATTAAATCAACAGGTTTCAAGTGTCTCGCAGTGAAAGTAGGGAGTTATCTATGAAAACATCAAAAGCAACCGACATCGCACTTAGGTCAAACGCTTTTTCACGAACCTATCATAAAAAGATGTAATTCTACGACGTAACATGTTTTGCAGTGAAAGTAACGTAATATCCATGAAAACATCAGAAATAATCGATATCTCACTTAAGTAAATGGCTTTTTCAGGAATCCGTCATAAAACGAAGAAATTCAACTAAATATCGTGATTCCAAGTGAAAGTTGAGGGATATCTATGTAAATTACATAATTAATCGAAATCTCACTTAGGCCATAGGCTTTTTCAGGTATCAATCATAAAACGATGAAACCCAACGAACTGACTTATTTCGCCGTGAGAATTGAGAGATATTTATGTAAACATCTATATTAATCTGTATCTCAATAATTTCAAATGCTATATAACGAATCCGTCATAAAACCATAATATTCGACGATATAACGTGGTTCGCAGTGAAGGTCGCGAAATAACTATGAAAACATCATAATTAAGCTATATCTCTCTTAGAAAGAAGGCTTTTTCACGAATCCTTCATAAAATGTAAAATTCAATTAATTAACATGTTACGTAGTGAAATTTGCGTAATACTTATGATAACATCAGAATTAACGATAACTCACGTAGGTCAACGGCTTTTTCTCGTATACATCATAAAATGATGAAATTCTACCAAAAAACGTGTTTCGCAGAGAATGTAGCGGGATATTTATGAAAATTTCTAAATTAAGCTTTATCTCTGATAGGTCCAAAGACCTATTTTTTCACGAATCCTTCATAATACAAAGAAATTCTGTTAATTTACGTTTACCGCAGTGCAAGTAGCGAAATATCTATGAAAACATGAAATTTAAGAGGTATCACACATATTTCAAATGCCTTTTAACGAATCCTACATAAAACGATGAAATTCATCGAAATAACGTGTTTCGCATAGTGAGGATCGAGATATCTATGATAACATCAAGATTAAGCGATAACATACTTAGGTCAACGGCTATTTAACGAATCATTCATAAAACGATGAAATACAACATAACAACGTGTTTCGCAGTGAAATTAGCGAAATATCTATGCAAACACCAAAATTATAATTTATATCTATGTGGTCAGTGGCTTTCTTCACGAGTCCTCCATAAAACGATGAAATTCAACTAAATATCGTGTTTCGCAAGTGAAAGTAGGGCATATGTATGAAAATATTAAAATTCAGCTAGATCTCACTTTGGTCAAAGGCTTCTACACGAAACATGCATAAAACGATGATAATCAATGAAATAACGAGTTTGGCAGTGACAGTTGGGAGATATCTCTGAAATCATCAAAATAAAGAGATATCTCAATTAGGACAAATGCTTTTTCACGAAGCCTTCATAAAACGACGAAATTCATATTAATAACGTATATCGCAGTAAAACTAGCGGAATATCTATGAAAACAGCAACATTAGGCGGTATTACCCTTAGGTCAAAGGCTTTTTCACGAATCCTTCATAGAACGATGAAATTCATCTAAAAAAACGTGTTTCGCAGTGAAAGTAGCGAAAAATATGTGAAAACATCAAAATTCAGCTCTATCTGACATAGATCAAACGCTTTTTCTCGAAACCTTCATAGAACGTCAAATTCAACGAATTAACGTGTTTGGAAGTGAAAGTAGCTATAATCTATGAACACATCAAGATTAAGCGACATCTCAATAACGTCGATAGATTTTACCTGTATCATTCATAAGACTATGAAATTCAACGTTATAACGTTTTTCGCAGTGAAAGTAGGGATATATTCATGGAAACATCAAAATTAAGTGATATCACGTTTAGGTCAAAGACTTTTTCACGAAATATTCATAAAACGATGAAATTCTACTAAATTACCAGTTTCAGAGTGAAAGAAGGGAAATATCTATGAAAAGACCAATATTGAGCTTTGTATCACTTAGAATAAACGCTTTTTCACGAATCCCTCATAAATCAATGAAATTCACCTAATAAACCTGAATCGCAGTGTAATTAGCGACATACCTATGGAAACATATCAATTAAGCGATAACTCACTTAGGTCAAAAGCTTATTCACGAATCCGTCATAAAACGATGAAAGTCACCGAAATAACGTGTTTCGCAGTGAAAGTAGCGACATATCTATGGAAAAATCAAAATTAAAACATATATCACTTACATCAAATGCTTGTTCACGAATCCGTCATAGAACTATGAAATTCAGCTAAATAATGTGTTACGCAGTGGAAGTAACGATATATCTATGAAAACAACAAAATTAAGATATATCTCACTCAGGTCCAAAGATTTTTCACTAATCCTTCATAAAACGATGAAATCAACAAATGAATTGTTAAACAGTGAGAGTTGGGTGATACCAATGAAAACAACAAAATTAAGCAATATCTCAATTTGGTCAAAGGCTTTTTCACGAATCCTTCGTAAAACTAAGAAATTTATAAGAATAACGTCTTTCGCAATGTAAGTAGAGATTTATCAATGGAAACATGAGAATTAAACTGTATCTCACTTTATGCATAGGCTCTTTCACGAATCATTCATAGTACGTTGAAACTCAACGAAATTACTTGTTACTAACAGAGAGTTGGGTGATACCTGTGAAAACTTCAAAATAAAGCGCAGTCTCACTTAAGAGTAAGGTTTTTCTCGAATCCCTCATAAAACCATAAAATTCAACTAATTAACAAGTTTCGCTCTGAAATTACCGAAATATTTATGATAACATCAAGATTAAGCGATAACTCACTTTTGTCAGCAGCATTTGCATGTTTATTTCATTAAATAATGATATTCTGCTAAATAACGTGATTCGCAGTGAAAGTTGCGAATCATATATGACAATACAAGAATTAAGCGATATCACACTTGATCAACTGCTTTTCCACGAATTCTTCATTAAAACGATGAAATTCAACTAGATAACGTGTTTCGCAGTGAAAGTAGCGAGATACCTTCGAAAACATCAAAATTAAACTAAATCTCCGCTAAATCATCGTTATATCAAGAAACATGTATGAAACGATGGAATTCAACGAATTAACCTGTTTCGCGGTGAAAGTAGCGAGATATCTATGAAAACATCAAAATTAAGCGATATTTTAATTAGGTAAAAGGCTTTTTCACGAACCCATCATAAAACTTTGAAAATAAACGAAATAACATATAACGCAGTGAAAGTACCGCGATATCTATTAATACATGAAAATTTAGCTGAATCTTAGCTAAATAATAGTTAATTCACGAAATATGCATGAAACAATGAAATTCAACGAAATAACTCGTTTCGCGGCGAGAGTAGCTGAATATCTTAGAAAACATCGTAATTAAGCTAAATCTCCGCTAAATAATTGTTATTTCACGAAACATGCATGAAACGATTGAATTCAACGAAATTACCTGTTTCGCAGTGAAAGTAGCTGGATATCGATGAAAACATCGCAATTAAGCTAAATCTCTGCTAAATCATAGTTATTCCACGAAACATGCATGTAACGTTGGAATTCAACGATATAACCTGTTTCGCTGTGAAAGTAGACGGATATCGATGAAAACATCACAATTAATCTAAATCTATGCTAAATCATTGCTAATTCAACAATCATCACGATGAAATTCAACAAAATAACGAATTTCGCAGTTAAAATAGCTGGATATCTATGAAAACATCAAAATTAAGCTAATACTCATCTGAATCATTGTTATTTCTCGAAACACACATGAAACGATGAAATTCTACGAAATGACGTGTTTTGCGTGAAAGTAGCTGAATATCGGTGGAAACATCACAATTAAGTTAAATCTCATCTAAATCATGGATATATCATGAAACATACATGAAACGGTGTAATTCAACGAAATAACGTGATTCGCGGTGAAAGTAGCTGGATATCTTTGAAAACATCACATTATGTTAAATGTCCCTAAATAATGGCTGTTTCACGAAACATGCATGAAACGATGAAATTCAACGAAATAACGTGTTTCGCATGGGAAGTAGCAGGATATATATGAAAAAATCGATATTAATCTAAATCTACGGTTAATCCTGCATACAACACGAACCGTTCATGAAACGATGAAATTCAACGAAATAACGTGTATCGTGGTGAAAGTAGCTGAATATCTTTGAAATCATCAAAATTAAGCTCTATCTCTCTGAGGTCAAACGCTTTTTCACGTTATCTTCATAAAACATGGTAATTCGACGAAAGAACGTGTTACGCAGTGAAAGTGTCACAATATCTATGAAATCATGAAATTAAAGTTATATCTCACCTAGATCAGATGCATTTTCACGAATCATTGTATAATAAAACGATCAAATGCAACGAATACCGTGTTACGCAGTGAAAGAAACTACTAACTATGAAAACATAAAAATTAAGATATATCTCACTCAGGTCAATGACGTTTTCACGTATCCCACATAAAACGATGAAATTCAATTAATTAACATATTTCGCAGTGAAAGAAGGGAAATATCTAAGTAAACATCAAAATTAAGCTATATCTCAATTACGTAAAAATTCATTTTCACGAATCATTCATTAAACGAAAATATTCAACGAAATAACGTGTTTCGCAGCGAAAGTATGTAATTATCTATGAAAGGAAAAAATTAAGCCATGTCTCGCTTAGGTCAATGGCTTTTTCACGAATCCTTCATAAAACGATGTAATTCAACGAAATTACGTGTTTCGCAGTGTAGGAAATGGGATAATTATGAAAACATCGTAATTAAGCGATACCTCACCCAGGTCAAATTCATTTTCACGAATCATTCATAAGACGATGAAATTCTGCTAAATAACGTGTTTCGCAGTGAAAGCAGAGAAATATATATGAAAACACCAAAATTAAGCGATATCTCAGTTAGGTCCAAGAGTTATTCACGAATCCTTCATAGAACGATGAAATTCAACGAAATAACGCGTTTCGCAGTGACAGAAGGGCGATATATATGAAAATATCGCAATAAGCTATAACTCATTTAGATCAAAGGCTTTTTCACGAATCCTTCATAATATAACGAAATTCAACAAAATATAGTGTTTCCCAATGAAAGTAGGGAGATTTCTCTGAATTCATCGAAATAAAGCGATATTTCACATAGGTCAAATGCTTTTTCACCTATCCTTCATATAACGAAGAAATTCACCAAAATAACGTGATTCGCAGGGAAGGCAGGGTGATATCTGTGAATAAATCAAAATAAAGCTGTATCTCACTTAGGTCAAAGGCATTTTCACGCATCTTTCATAAAACTATGTAATTCAACTAAATAACGTGTTTCGCAGAGAAAGTAGCGAAATATCTATGAAAACATCAAATGTTAGCTATATCTCACTTAGGACATAACCTTTTACACGAGTTCCTCATAAAAGGAAGAAATTCATCGAAATAACGTGTTTCGCAGTGTGAGGTTCGAGGTATCTATGATAACATCAAGATTAAGCGATAACTCACTTAGGTCAACGGCATTTTCACGAATCCTTCACATCACGATGTAATACAACTAACTAACGTGTATCGCAGTGAAAGTACAGAAACCACTATGATAAATTCAAGACTATGTGAAAACACACGTAGGTCAACGGTTTCTCACGAATCATTCATAAAACGATGAAATACAACTTAAAGACGTGTTTGGCAGTGTAAGTAGCGAATTATCTATGAAAACATCAAAACTAAGCGATATCTCACCAAGGTCAAAGGCATTTCACGTATCCTCCAATAAAATATGTAATTGTATTAAATAACATGATATGAAGTGAAAGCAGCGAAATATTTATGGAAACATCAGAATTATGCGCTATCTCACATAGGTCCTAGGCGTTTTCGCGAATACTTCATAAAACGGTGAAATTGAACAAAGTACGTTATTCGCAGTTAAAGTAGCGAAATATATATGAAAACATGGAAAATAAGCGATATCCCAAAAAGGTAAAAGGCTATTCACGAATCCTCAAAAACGATGATATTCCACTAATTAACTTGTGTTGCAGTGATAGTTGAGAGGTAACAATTAAAACAGCATAATTAAGAGGTATCACAGTTAGGTCAAAGTCTTTTTCACGTATCCTCCATAAAAAAATGTAATTCAATTTTCAATTCAACTAATTTATCTGTTCCGCGTTGCAAGAAGCGAAATATCAATGAAAACATCAAAATTAAGCGATATATCAATTCGGTCAGAGGCCTTTTCTCGAATCATTCATTAAACGATGAAATTCAGCTGAATAACGTGTTTCCCTGAGAGAGTTTTGGAGATATCTATGAAATCATTAAAATTAAGCGGTATCTCAGTTAAGTTAAAGGCTTATTCTCGAATCCTTCATAAAAGGATAACATTCAACTAATAACCATGTTTCGCAGTGAAATTAGCGACATATTAATCATAACATCAGTATTAACGATAACTCACGTAGGTCAACGGCTTTTGCACGAGTACATCATTAATCGATGAAATTCAACGAAATACCGTGTTTCGCAGTGAAAGTAGCGAAATATCCATGAAAATTTCTGTATTAAACTCTATCTCACACAGGGCTAAGGATTCTTCGCGATTCCTTCGTAAAAAAATGAAATTCAACGTAATAAGGTTTCTCGCACAGAATGTAACGAAATACCTCTCAAAACATCACATTTAAATTATATCTCATTTAGGTCAAAACTTTATCATAAATCCTTCAAAAAACGATGAAATACAACTAAATAACGTGTTTCGCAGTGAATGTAGCGAAATTGTTATGACAACATCAAAATTAAATGGTATCTCACTTAGGTCAAAGACTATTTCACGAATCCCACATGAAACGATGAAATTCAGTTAAATAACGTGTTTCGCTGTGAAAGAGGGGAAATATCTATGAAAACATCAAAACTAAGCCATATCTCGCATAGGTCAATGCCTTTTTCACGAAACATTCATACATCGATGAAATTCACCTAAATAACGTGTTTCGCAGTGAAAGCAGCGGAATATCAATGCAAACATCTAAATTAAGCTATATCTCACTTTGGTCATTGGCTTTATCACGATCCCTTCATAAAACGATGAAGGTCAACGAAATAACGTGTGTCGCAGTGAAAGTAGTATGATACCTATGAAAATATCTAAATTAAGCGTCATCTCACTTAGGTCAATAGCTTTTTACAAATCCGTCATAAAACGATGAAATTCAACTAAGTAACTTGTTTCTTTGTGAAAATTGCGAAATATCTACGAACACATCAAAATTAATCGATATCTCAGTTAAGTCATAAGCTTTTCCACGTATCCATCATAAAAAGATGAAATCCGAAATAATAACGAGTTTCGAAGTGAAAGAATTGAGATACCAATTAAAACATAAAAATTGACCTATATCCCTCTTAGGTCAAAGGCTTTTTCGCGAACAATTATTGGAAATATGAAATTCAACGAAATAACCTGCTTCGCAGTGTATATAGAGAAATCTCTATGAAAAAATCATAATTAAGCGATATCTCACTAACGTCAAAATCTTTTTCACGAATCCCACATAAAAAATGGAATTCAACTGAACAACCTGTTACGCAGTGAGAGTTGGGAGACATCTGTGAAGACATCATAATTAATCGATATCTAACTTAGATCAAAGGCTTTTTCACGAACGTTACATAAAACAATGAAATACAAATAAATAACGTGTATGGCAGCGAAAGCAGCGAGTTATTTATAAAACATCCAAATTAAGGTACCTCTCACTTATTTCATTTGCTTTAACACAAATTCATTTTAAAACCACGATATAAGACGGTACAACGTGTTTCGCTATGAAAGTAACGAAATATCTCTGAAGACAGCAAAATTAATATATACGTACTTAAGTAAAAGTCTTTGTCACAAATCCCCCATAAAACGATGAGACTCAACGGAATATCGTGTTTTGCAGTGAAAGTTTCGAGATACCTATGGAAACATCTGCAGTAAGCGATATCACATGTAGGTCAAATTCCTTTTCACGAATCCTTGATTAAACGATAAAATTCATCTAAATTACGTGTTTTTCAATGAATGTGGCGAAATATATATGTAAACATCAATATTAAGCGATATCTCACTTATGTCAAAGACATTTTCACGAATCCTCCATGAGACGATGAAATTCAGTTAAATAACGTGTTTCGCAGCGAAAGTTGAAAATATCAATGAAAACAAAAAAATAAAATGATATCTCAAGTAGGTCAGAGGCTGTTTCACGAATCCTTCATAAAACGATGAAATGAAACTATATAACGTGTATCGCAGTGAAAGTAGGGTAATATCTATAATAACCTCAAATTTAAGTGATAATACACTTAGGTCAACGGTGTTTCACGAACCCTTCATAAAACGATGTAATTCATCTTAATAACTTGTTTCGCAGTGAAAGTAGTGAATTATCTATGAAAACATCAAAAATAAGCGATATCTAACTTAGGTCAAAGGCATTTCACGAATACTTCAAAAACGATGAAATACAACTAAATAACGTGTTTCGCAGAGAAAGTAGCGAAATATCTATAAAAACAACAAAATTAATCTATGTCTCACTTAGGCCAACGTCTATTTAACGAATCCCTCATAAAACGATTAAATCAAACATAATAACATGGTTCAGAGTGAAAGAGTGGAAGATCCATGAAAACATCAAAATGAATCGACAACTCACTTAGGTCAAAGGCTTTGTCGCGAATCCTTCATAAAACGATGAAATTCCACAAAATAATGGGTATCGCTGATAGGGTAGCCAAATATCAATGAAAACATCACAACTAAGCTCTATCTCACTTAGTTCAAAACCTTTTTCACGAATCCTTCATAAAACGATGAAATTCAACTAAATAATGTTTTTCGCAAAGAAAGTAGACAAATATCTATGAAAAAATTCAATTTAAACTGTATCTCATTTAGGTCATAACCATTTAATACAGTTCTTCATAAAACGATGATATTCAACGATATAACGTGTTTCGCAGTTAAAGTAACGAGATTTCTATGAAAGCATCAAAATTTAGCAATATTTCACTTAGGTAAAAGGATTTTACAAGAATCCTTCATAAAACATGAAATTCCACGAAATAACGTGTTTCGCAGTGAAACTAGCGAGATATATATGTAAACATCAAAATTAAGATATATCACACATAGGTCAATGGCTTTTTCACGACACCTTCATAAAATGGTGAAATACAACTAACTAACGTGTTTCGCAGTGAAGGTAACGAAACATCCATGATAACATTAAGATTAAGCGGTAACTCACATAGGTCAAAAGGCTTTTTCACTAATCCTTCATAAAACGAAGAAACTCAACTAAATAATGTATTTCGCAGTGAAACTAGCGAAATATCTATGAAAACATCAAAATTAAGATATATCTCACTTAGCTAAATGGCTTTTTCACGACACCATCATAAATCGATGAAATTCAACTAAATAACGTGTTTTGCAATGAAGGCAGCGAAATATCTATGAAAACGTCAAAAAGAAGCAATATCTCACTTAGGTCAAAGGCATTTCACGAATCCTCCAGAAACAATGAAATTCAATTAAATTACGTTTTTCGCAAAGAAAGTAGGGAAATATGAATGCAAACATCAAATTTGAGCTATAACTCGATTAGGTCACTTGCTTTTACACGAGTTCTTCATAAATCGATGAAATTCATCGAAATAACGTGTTTCGCAGTGTGAGGTTCGAGATATATATGATAACACCAAGATTAAGCGGTAACTCACTTAGTTCAACGGCTTGTTCACGAATCCTTCCTGAAACGATGAAATTCAACTAAATAACTAGTTTCGAAAGTAGCGAAAGTTGCGAAATATCTATCAAAATTCGATAAGTAAGCTATATCTCACATGAGCAAAGTATCTTTCACGAATAATTCATAAAACCATGAAATTCACGTAATTAACGAGTTTCGGAGAGAAATTACCGATATATCAATGAAAACATGAGATTTAAGCTATATCTCACTTAGGGCAAAGGATTATTCACGAATCCTACGCAGAACAATGAAATACAAATAAATATGATGTTAAGCAGTGAAAGTAGCGAAATATCAAAGATGACAACAAAATTCAGAGATACCTCACTTAAGTCAAAATCTTTTCCACGAGTCCTTCATAAAACAATGAAATAAACCAAATAAAATGTTTCGCAGAGAAATAAGTGAAATATCTATGAAAAGTTCAAAATTAAACTTTATGATAAGTAGGTCCAATTCTTTTTCACGTATCCTCCTTAAAACGATGAAATTCAACGAAGTAACATGTTTCGCAGAGAAAGTAGCGAAATATCAGCGAATTCATCACAATTGAGCGATATCTCACTTAGGTCAAAAGCTTATTCGCGAATCCTCCATAAAACGATGAAATTCAACTAAATAAAGTGTTTCGCAGTGAAAGCAGCGAAATATCTATGTAAACATCTTAATTCGGATTTATTTCACTGAGGTCAATGGCATTTTCACGAATCCTTCAAAAAACGATGAATTTCAACTAAATGACATATTTCGCAGTGAAAGCAGCGAAATATCTATGAAAACAGCTAAACTAAGCGATATCCCACTTAGTTCAAAGGCATTTCAAGAATCCTCGATAAAACGATGAAATTCAGCTAAATAACATGTTTCCCAGTGAAAGCAGCGAAATATCTATGAAAACATCAAAATTAAGGTATATCTCACTTACGTAAATGGCTTTTTCACGACACTTTCATATAACGATGAAATTGAACTAAATAACGTGTTTTGCAGTGAAAGCAGCGAAATATATATGAAAACATCAAAAATAAGAGCTATCTCGCTTAGGTGATTGTCTTTTCACGAATCACCGAAAAACGATGAAATTCAAGTAGATAACATTTTCCGCACTGAAAGCAGCGAAATATCTATGAAAAAATCAAAATTATGCGCTATATCACTTAGGTCCTATGAGTTTTCACGAATACTTCATAAAACGATGAAATTGAACTAAATAACGTGTTTCGCAGAGAAAGTAGGGGAATATCTATGAAAATATCTAAAAGATGCACTATCTCACGTAGGTCCTAGGCTTCTTCACGAATCCTACAGGAAATGTTGAACTTGAACTGAATAACGTGTTTCGCAGTGAAAGTAGCGAAATATCTATGAAAACATGAGAATAAAGCGACACCTCTCTCAGGTCAAAGGGTTCTTCACGAATGCATTCTAAAACGATGTAATTCAAAGAAATAACGTGCTAAACTGAGTGATGGGAGATATCTTTGAGAACATCAAAATTAAGCTATATCTATCTTAGGTCAAAGGCCTTTACACGAATCCTTCATGAATCATGATATTCAACGAAATAACGTTTTTCGCAGTGCAAGAAGCGAGATATCTATGAAGGCAACAAAATTAAGGTATAACTCTCTTACGTCAAAGGACTTTCACGATTTCTTCATAAAACGAAAAACTTCATCGAAATTACGTATTCCACAGTGAAAGTACTAAGATACCCAGTATCTCAACAAAATTAAGCGAAGTCTTACCTATGTAAATGCTTTTCCACGAATCCCTCATAAAATGATTAAAATACATCGAAATATTATGTTTCGCAGTGAAGGTAGCCAAATATCTATGGAAAATGAAATTAATGCGACATCTCTCTTAGTTCAAAGGCTTTCTCATGAATCCTTCATAGAAAAATGAGATACAATGATATAAACCGTTTATAAGTGAAAGTGACGAGATATTTATGAAAAGATCTAAATTATGCGATATCTGACTTAGGTCAAAGGCTTATTCACGAATCCTTCATAAAACGATGAATTCCAACGAAATAACGTGTATCGCAGAGAAAGTAGCGAGATATCTATGAAAACATCAAAATTATGCTCTCTCTCAATTATTTCATAGGTTTTATGACGAATCCTTCTTAATACCATAATATTCAACAGTGTAACGTGTTTTGCAGTGAAAGTAGCTAATATCTATGAAAACATCACACATAGCCGATATTTCACTTAAGCCAAAAGCTTTTCCACGAGTACTTAATAAAACGATAAAAATCAAGTAATTATCTTTTTACGCTGCGAGAGTTGGGAAGTATCTATGAACACCTCATAATTATGCGATATCTCACTTATTTCAAAGGCTTTAAAACGAATCTGTAATAAAACCATGATATTCGACGATATAAAGTGGTTCACAGTGAATGAACAGAAATATATATGAATACATGAATATCAAGCGAAATCTCCCTTTGATCAATTGCTTCTTCACGAATCCGTCATAACACATTGAATTTCACCGAAATATCATGTTTTGCATTGTAAGTAACGAGTTATCAAAGAAAACATCGGTATTAAGCGATATCACACTTCCGTCAATGCCATTTTAACGAATTCGTTAAAACTTAGGAAATCAAAGATATTACGTGTTTCCAGCGAAAGTTGGGAGATATCTATGAAAACCTGAATATTAAGCGATAAATAACTTAGGTCAGAAGCTTTTTCACGAATCAGTTCAACAACGGTGAAATTAAACGAAATAACGTGTTTCGGAGTGGAAGTAGCGAGATAACAATGAAACCATCAAAATTAACAAATATTTCATTTAGGTAAAAGGTTTATTTGCGAATACTACATAAACCGTTGACATTACTTTTTTCGCAATGAAATTAGCAAGATAACTATCAAATCATTAAAATTATGCGATATCACAATTAGTTCAAAGGCTTTTTCACGAATCCTTCATAAAACGATGAAAGCCAACGCAATGACGTGTTTCGCATTGATGGTAGCTGGATATATATGAAAACATCACAATTAAGCGATATCTCAGTTAGGTCAAAAGCATTTTCACGAATCATTCATAAAAACAAAAATGCAACTAAACAACTTTTTTCGTAGAGGAAGCAGCGTAATATCAACGAAAACAACAAAATTAAGCTATATCTTACTCTGCCAAAGGCTTTTTCGCGAATCCGTCAAAAAACGATGAATTTCAGATAAATAATGTGATTGGCATTGAAAGTAGTGATATATTTACTTAATTACCACAATTATGCTGTATCTCACTTAGGTCAATGTCTTTTTCACGTATCCTTCAGAAAAAGATGAAATTCAACGAAATAACGTGTTACGAAGTGAAAGTTGAGCGATATATTAAAAACATCAAAATTAAACTTGATCTCACTTAGGACGAAGGCTTTCTCACGAATCCTTCATAAATCGATGATATTCAGAGAAATAACGTGTTTTGCAATGAAAGAAGCGATATATCCATGAAAACATCAAAACTGAGCGATATCACTCTTAGGTCAAAGGCAATTAACGAATCCTCCATAAAACGATGAAATTCAACTAAATAACGTGTTTCACAGATAAAGTAGCGAAACATCTATGATAACATCAAAATTAAGTCATAACTCACTTAGGTGAGAGGTTTTCCACGAATCCTTCATCAAACGATGAATTTCAACTTAATAACATATTTCGCAGTTGGAGTAACGAAATATCTATGTAAACATCAAAATTAAGATATATCTCTCCCAAGTCCAAAGATTTTTCACGAAACCTTCATAAAACAATGAAATTCAACTAAATAATGGGTATCGCAATGAGAGTAGGGAAATATCAACGAAAACAACACAACTAAGCCCTATCTCAATTAGGTCAAAGGCTTTTTAACGAATCGTTCATAAAACGATGAAATACAACTAAATAAGATGTTTCGCAGAGAAGGTAGCGAAATATCTATGAAAACATTAAATTTAAGCTATATCACATTATTAAGCGTAGATTTAGCTTAAATTTGAAGTTTTCAGACATATCTAGCTACATTCACTGCGAAACACGTTATTTCGTTGAATTTCATCGTTTCATGAATGTTTAATGAAATAACCATGATTTAGCGAAGATTTAGCATTATTTTGATGTTTTCAGACATAACTAGCTATATTCACTGCGAAACACGTTATTTCGTTGAATTTCATCGTTTCATGAATGTTCGTGAAATAACAATGTTTTAGCGGATATGTAGCTTAATTTTGATGTTTTCTGACATTTCTTGCTACTTTCACTGCGAAACACGTTTTTTCGTTGAATTTCATCGTTTCATGAATGTTTCGTGAAATAACGATGATTTAGCGTAGATTTAGCTTTATTTTGATGTTTTCATAGATATCTGGCTACATTCACTACGTAACTCGTTATTTCGTTGAATTTCATCGTTTCATGAATGTTTTGAGAAAATAACATGATTTAGCGGAAGTTTAGCTTTATTTTGATGATTTCATAGATATCTGGCTACGTTCACAACGAAACACGTTATTCCATTGAATTTCATCGTTTCATGAATGTTTCGTGAAATAACCATTATTTAGCGTATATTTAGCTTAATTTTTAATGTTTTCATAGATATCTAGCTACTTTCACTACGAAACACGTTATTTCGTTGAATTTCATCGTTTAATGATTGTTTCGTGAAATAACCATGATTTAGCGTAGATTTATATTTATTTTGATGTTTTCATAGATATCTAGATTCATTCAATGCGATATACGTAATTTCGCTGAATTTCATCGTTTCTTGAATGTTTCGTGAAATAACAACGTTTTAGCGTAGATTTAGTGTAATTTTGATGTTGTCCGACATTTCTAGCTACTTTCACTGCGAAAAACGATATTTCGTTGAATTTCATCGTTTCATGAATGTTTCGAGAAATAACAATGATTTAGCGGAGATTTAGCTTAATTTTGATGTTTTCTGAGATTTCTAGCTACTTTCACTGCCAAACACGATATTTCGTTGATTTTCATCGTTTCATGAATGCTTCGTGAAATAACCATGATTTAGCGTAGATTTAGCTTAATTTTGATGTTTTCAGAGACGTCTAACTACATTCACTGCGAAACACGTTATTTCGTTGATTTCATCGTTTCATGAATGTTTCGTGAAATAACCATGATTTAGCTGAGATTTAGCTCAATTTTGATTTTTTCAGTGATATCTAGCTACATTCACTGCGAAACACGTTATTTCGTTGAATTTCATTGTTTCATGAATGTTTCGTGAAATAACAATGTTTTAGCGGATATTTAGCTTAATTTTAATGTTTTCTGACATTTCTTGCTACTTTCACTGCGAAACACGATATTTCGTTGAATTTCATCGTTTCATGAATGTTTCGTGAAATAACCATGATTTAGCGGAGATTTAGCTTAGTTTTGATGTTTTCATAGATATCAAGCTACATTCTCTACGAAACACGTTATTTCGCTGATTTTCATCGTTTCATGAATGTTTTGTGAAATAAACATGTTTTAGCGGAGATTTAGCTCAATTTTGAAGTTTTCAGAGATATCTAGCTACATTCACAACGAAACACGTTATTTCATTGAATTTCATCGTATCATGAATGTTTCGTGAAATAACCATGATTTAGCGTAGATTTATATTTATTTTGATGTTTTCGCAGATATCTAGCTACATTCACTGCGAAACACGTAATTTCGTTGAATTTCATCGTTTCTTGAATGTTTCGTGAAATAACAACGTTTTAGCGTAGATTTAGCGTAATTTTGATGTTGTCCGACATTTCTAGCTACTTTCACTGCGAAAAACGATATTTCGTTTAATTTCATCGTTTCATGAATGTTTCGAGAAATAACCATGATTTAGCGGAGATTTAGCTTAATTTTGATGATTTTCTAGACTTCTAGCTACTTTCACTGACAAACACGATATTTCGTTGAATTACATCGTTTCATGATAGTTTCATGAAATAACCATGATTTAGCTGAGATTTAGCTCAATTTTGATGTTTTCATAGATATAGCTACATTCACTACGAAGCACGTTATTTCGTTGAATTTCATCGTTTCATGAATGTTTCCTGAAATAACCATGTTTTAGCGGAGATTTCGCGTAATTTTGATGTTTTCTGACATTTCTTGCTACTTTCACTGCGAAACACGATATTTCGATGATTTTCATCGTTTCATGAATGTTTCGTGAAATAACCATGATTTAGCGTAGATTTATCTTAATTTTAATGTTTTCAGACATTTCTTGCTACTTTCACTGCGAAACGCGATATTTCGTTGATTTTCAACGTTTCATGAATATTTCGTGAAATAATTATGATTTAGCGTAGATATAGCTTTATTTTGATGTTTTCTGACATTTCTTGCTACATTCACTGCGAAACACGATATTTCGCAGATTTTCATCGTCACATGAATGTTTCGTGAAATAACCATGATTTAGCGTAGATGTAGCTTTATTTTGATGTTATCTGACATTTCTTGCTACTTTCACTGCGAAACACGATATTTTGTTGATTTTCATCGTTTCATGAATGTTTCGTGAAATAACCATGATTTAGCGTAGATTTAGCTTTATTTTTATGTTTTCATAGATATCTAGCTAAATTCACTACGAAGCACGTTATTTCGTTGATATTCATCGTTTCATGAATGTTTCGTGAAATAACCGTGATTTAGCGGAGATTAAGCTTAATTTTGATGTTTTCTGAGATTTCTAGCTACATTCACTACGAATCACGTTATTTCGCTGAATTTCATCGTTTCATGAATGTTTCGTGAAATAACCGTGATTTAGCGGAGATTTAGCATAATGTTGATGTTTTCCGACATTTCTCGCTACTTTCACTGCGAAACACGCTATTTCGTTGACTTTCATCGTTTCATGAGTGTTTCGTGAAATAACCGTGATTTAGCGGAGATTTAGCTTAATTTTGATGTTTTCTGAGATTTCTAGCTACTTTCACTGCGAAACACGTGATTTCGTTGTATTTCATCGTTTCATGAATATTTCGTGAAATAACCATGATTTAGCGGAGATTTAGCATAATTTTGATGTTTTCTGACATTTCTTGCTTCTTTCACTGAGAAACACGATATTTCGTTGAATTTCATCGTTTCATGTATATTTCGTGAAATAACTATTATTTATCGGAGATTTAGCGTTAGTTTGATGTTTTCTGAGTTTTCTTGCTACTTTCACTGCGAAATACGATATTTCGCTGACTTTCATCGTTTCATGAATGTTTCGTGAAATAACCGTGATTTAGCGGAGATTTAGCTTAATTTTGATGTTTTCTGAGATTTCTAGCTACTTTCACTGCGAAACACGATATTTCGTTGATTTTCATCGTTTCATGAATGTTTCGTGAAATAACCATGATTTAGCGTAGATTTAGCTTTATCTTGATGTTTTCATAGATATCTAGCTTCATTCACTACGAAGCACGTTATTTCGTTGATTTTCATCGTTTCATGAATGTTTCGTGAAATAACCATGATTTAGCGTAGATTTAGCTTTATTTTGATGTTTTCATAGATATCTAGCTACATTCACTACGAAGCACGTTATTTCGTTGAATTTCATCGTTTCATGAATGTTTCGTGAAATAACCATGTTTTAGCGGAGATTTAGCATAATTTTGATGTTTTCTGACATTTCTTGCTACTTTCACTGCGAAACACGATATTTCGTTGATTTTCATCGTTTCATGAATGTTTCGTGAAATAACCATGATTTAGCGTAGATTTAGCTTTATTTTGATGTTTTCATAGATATCTAGCTACATTCACTACGAAGCACGTAATTTCGTTGATTTTCATCGTTTCATGAATGTTTCGTGAAATAACCATGATTTAGCGGAGATTTAACATAATTTTGATGTTTTCTGAGATTTCTAGCAACTTTCACTGCGAATCACGTTATTTCGTTGAATGTCATCGTTTCATGAAGGTTTCGTGATATAACCATGATTTTGCGGAGATTTAGCATAATTTCTATGTTTTCTGACATTTCTTGCTACATTCACTGCGAGACACGATATTTCGTTGAATGTCATCGTTTCATGAATGTTTCGTGAAATAACTATGATTTATCGGCAATTTAGCGTAAGTTTGATGTTTTCAGAGATATCTAGCTGCATTCATTACGAAACACGTTAATTCGTTGAATTTCATCGTTTCATGAATGTTTCGTGAAATAAACATTATTTAGCGGAGATTTTGCTTAATTTTGATGTTTTCTGACATTTCTTGCTAATTTCACTGCGAAACACGATATTTCGTTGAATTTCATCGTTTCATGAATGTTTCGTGAAATAACCATTATTTAGCGTAGATTTAGCTTTATTTTGATGTTTTCATAGATATCTAGCTACATTCACTACGAAGCACGTTGTTTCGTTGAATTTCATCGTTTCATGAATGTTTCGTGAAATAACCATATTTTAGCGGAGATTTAGCATAATTTTGATGTTTTCTGACATTTCTTGCTACATTCACTGCGTAACACGATATTTCGTTGACTTTCATCGTTTCATGAGTGTTTCTTGAAATAACCGTGATTTAGCGGACGTTTAGCTTAATTTTGATGTTTTCTGTGATTTCTAGCTACTTTCACTGCAAAACACGTTATTTCGTTGTATTTCATCGTTTCATGATTGTTTCGTGAAATAACCATGATTTAGCGGAGATTTATCATAATTTTGATGTTTTCTGACATTTCTGGCTACTTTCACTGCGAAACACGATATTACGTTGATTTTCATCTTTTCATGAATGTTTTGTGATATAACCATGTTTTAGCGAGATTTAGTATAATTTGGATGTTTTCTGAAATTACTTGCTACATTCACTGCGAAACACGTTATTTCGTTGAATTTCGTGGTTTCATGAATGTTTCGTGAAATAACCATTATTTAACGTATATTTAGCTTAATTTAGATGTTTTCATAGATATCTAGCTACTTTCACTACGAAATACGTTATTTCGTTGAATTTCATCGTTTCATGTATGTTTCGTGGAATAACCATGTTTTAGCGGAGATTATGCTTAATTTGGATGTTTTCTGAGATTTCAAGCTACTTTCACTGCGAAACACGATATTTCGTTGAATTTCATCGTTTCATGTTTGTTTCATGAAATAACCATGATTTAGCGAAGACTTAGCTTTATTTTGATGTTTTCATAGATATCTAGCTACATTCACTACGAAGCACGTTATTTCGTTGAATTTCATCGTTTCATGAATGTTTCGTGAAATAACCATATTTTAGCGGAGATTTAGCATAATTTTGATGTTTTTTGACATTTCTTGCTACTTTCACTGCGAAACACGATATTTCGTTGATTTTCATCGTTTCAAGAATGTTTCGTGAAATAACCATGATTTAGCGTAGATTTAGCTTTATTTTGATGTTTTCATAGATATCTAGCTACATTCACTACGAAGCACGTTATTTCGTAGATTTTCATCGATTCATGAATGTTTCGTGAAAGAACCATGATTTAGCGTAGATTTAGCTTTATTTTGATGTTTCATAGATATCTAGCTACATTCACTACGAAGCACGTTATTTCGTTGAATTTCATCGTTTCATGAATGTATCGTGAAATAACCATATTTTAGCGGAGATTTAGCATAATTTTGATGTTTTCTGACATTTCTTGCTACTTTCACTGCGAAACACGGTATTTCGTTGATTTACATCCTTTCATGAATGTTTCGTGTAATAACCGTGATTTTGCGGAGATTTAGCTTAAATTTGATTTTTTCTGAGGTTTCTAGCTACTTTCACTGCGAAACACGTTATTTCGTTGTATTTCATCGTTTCATGAATGTTTCGTGAAATAACCATGATTTAGCGGAGATTTAACATAATTTTGATGTTTTCTGAGATTTCTAGCAACTTTCACTGCGAAACACGTTATTTCGTTGAATGTCGTCGTTTCATGAAGGTTTCGTGATATAACCATGATTTAGCGGAGATTTAGCATAATTTTTGTGTTTTCTGACATTTCTTGCTACATTCACTGCGAGACACGATATTTCGTTGAATGTCATCGTTTCATGAATGTTTCGTGAAATAACTATGATTTATCGGCGATTTAGCGTAAGTTTGATGTTTTCAGAGATATCTAGCTACATTCATTACGAAACACGTTAATTCGTTGAATTTCATCGTTTCATGAATGTTTCGTGAAATAAACATTATTTAGCGGAAATTTTGCTTAATTTTGATGTTTTCTGACATTTCTTGCTAATTTCACTGCGAAACACGATATTTCGTTGAATTTCATCGTTTCATGAATGTTTCGTGAAATAACCATTATTTAGCGTAAATTTAGCTTAAATTTGATGTTTTCAGAGATATCTAGCTACATTCAATGCGAAACACGTTATTTCGTTGAATTTCATCGTTTCATGAATGTTTCGTGAAATAACCATATTTTAGCGGAGATTTAGCATAATTTTGATGTTTTCTGACATTTCTTGCTATTTTCACTGCGAAACACGATATTTCGTTGATTTTCATCGTTTCATGAATGTTTCGTGAAATAACCATGATTTAGCGTAGATTTAGCTTTATTTTGATGTTTTCATAGATATCTAGCTAAATTCACTACGAAGCACGTTATTTCGTTGATTTTCATCGTTTCATGAATGTTTCGTGAAATAACCATGATTTAGCGTAGATTTAGCTTTATTTTGATGTTTTCATAGATATCTAGCTACATTCACTACGAAGCACGTTATTTCGTTGAATTTCATCGTTTCATGAATGTTTCGTGAAATAACCATGATTTAGCGTAGATTTAGCTTTATTTTGATGTTTTCATAGATATCTAGCTACATTCACTACGAAGCACGTTATTTCGTTGATTTTCATCGTTTCATGAATGTTTCGTGAAATAACCATGATTTAGCGTAGATTTAGCTTTATTTTGATGTTTTCATAGATATCTAGCTACATTCACTACGAAGCACGTTATTTCGTTGAATTTCATCGTTTCATGAATGTATCGTGAAATAACCATATTTTAGCGGAGATTTAGCATAATTTTGATGTTTTCTGACATTTCTTGCTACTTTCACTGCGAAACACGGTATTTCGTTGATTTACATCCTTTCATGAATGTTTCGTGTAATAACCGTGATTTAGCGGAGATTTAGCTTAATTTTGATGTTTTCTGAGATTTCTAGCTACTTTCACTGCGAAACACGTTATTTCGTTGTATTTCATCGTTTCATGAATGTTTCGTGAAATAACCATGATTTAGCGGAGATTTAACATAATTTTGATGTTTTCTGAGATTTCTAGCAACTTTCACTGCGAAACACGTTATTTCGTTGAATGTCGTCGTTTCATGAAGGTTTCGTGATATAACCATGATTTAGCGGAGATTTAGCATAATTTTTGTGTTTTCTGACATTTCTTGCTACATTCACTGCGAGACACGATATTTCGTTGAATGTCATCGTTTCATGAATGTTTCGTGAAATAACTATGATTTATCGGCGATTTAGCGTAAGTTTGATGTTTTCAGAGATATCTAGCTACATTCATTACGAAACACGTTAATTCGTTGAATTTCATCGTTTCATGAATGTTTCGTGAAATAAACATTATTTAACGGAAATTTTGCTTAATTTTGATGTTTTCTGACATTTCTTGCTAATTTCACTGCGAAACACGATATTTCGTTGAATTTCATCGTTTCATGAATGTTTCGTGAAATAACCATTATTTAGCGTATATTTAGCTTAAATTTGATGTTTTCAGAGATATCTAGCTACATTCAATGCGAAACACGTTATTTCGTTGAATTTCATCGTTTCATGAATGTTTCGTGAAATAACCATATTTTAGCGGAGATTTAGCATAATTTTGATGTTTTCTGACATTTCTTGCTATTTTCACTGCGAAACACGATATTTCGTTGATTTTCATCGTTTCATGAATGTTTCGTGAAATAACCATGATTTAGCGTAGATTTAGCTTTATTTTGATGTTTTCATAGATATCTAGCTAAATTCACTACGAAGCACGTTATTTCGTTGATTTTCATCGTTTCATGAATGTTTCGTGAAATAACCATGATTTAGCGTAGATTTAGCTTTATTTTGATGATTTCATAGATATCTAGCTAAATTCACTACGAAGCACGTTATTTCGTTGATTTTCATCGTTTCATGAATGTTTCGTGAAATAACCATGATTTAGCGTAGATTTAGCTTTATTTTGATGATTTCATAGATATCTAGCTACATTCACCACGAAGCACGTTGTTTCGTTGAATTTCATCGTTTCATGAATGTTTCGTGAAATAACCATATTTTAGCGGAGATTTAGCATAATTTTGATGTTTTCTGACATTTCTTGCTACTTTCACTGCGAAACACGATATTTCGTTGATTTTCATCGTTTCAAGAATGTTTCGTGAAATAACCATGATTTAGCGTAGATTTAGCTTTATTTTGACGTTTTCATAGATATCTAGCTTCATTCACTACGAAGCACGTTATTTCGTTGATTTTCATCGATTCATGAATGTTTCGTTAAATAACCATGATTTAGCGTAGATTTAGCTTTATTTTGATGATTTCATAGATATCTAGCTACATTCACCACGAAGCACGTTGTTTCGTTGAATTTCATCGTTTCATGAATGTATCGTGAAATAACCATATTTTAGCGGAGATTTAGCATAATTTTGATGTTTTCTGACATTTCTTGCTACTTTCACTCCGAAACACGGTATTTCGTTGATTTTCATCCTTTCATGAATGTTTCGTGTAATAACCGTGATTTAGCGGAGATTTAGCTTAAATTTGATTTTTTCTGAAGTTTCTAGCTACTTTCACTGCGAAACACGTTATTTCGTTGAATGTCATCGTTTCATGAAGGTTTCGTGATATAACCATGATTTAGCGGAGATTTAGCATAAATTTTTATGTTTTCTGACATTTCTTGCTACATTCACTGCGAGACACGATATTTCTTTGAATGTCATCGTTTCATGAATGTTTCGTGAAATAACTATGATTTATCGGCGATTTAGCGAAAGTTTGATGTTTTCAGAGATATCTAGCTACATTCATTACGAAACACGTTAATTCGTTGAGTTTCATCGTTTCATGAATGTTTCGTGAAATAAACATTATTTAGCGGGAATTTTGCTCAATTTTGATGTTTTCTGACATTTCTTGCTAATTTCACTGCGAAACACGATATTTCGTTGAATTTCATCGTTTCATGAATGTTTCGTGAAATAACCATTATTTAGCGTAAATTTAGCTTAAATTTGATGTTTTCAGAGATATCTAGCTACATTCAATGCGAAACACGTTATTTCGTTGAATTTCATCGTTTCATGAATGTTTCGTGAAATAACCATATTTTAGCGGAGATTTAGCATAATTTTGATGTTTTCTGACATTTCTTGCTATTTTCACTGCGAAACACGATATTTCGTTGATTTTCATCGTTTCATGAATGTTTCGTGAAATAACCATGATTTAGCGTAGATTTAGCTTTATTTTGATGTTTTCATAGATATCTAGCTAAATTCTCTACGAAGCACGTTATTTCGTTGATTTTCATCGTTTCATGAATGTTTCGTGAAATAACTATGATTTAGCGTAGATTTAGCTTAATTTTGATGTTTCCTGACATTTCTTGCTACTTTCACTGCGAAACACGATATTTCGTTGACTTTCATCGTTTCATGAATGTTTCGTGAAATATCCATGATTTAGCGGAGATTTAGCATAATTTTGATGTTTTCAGAGATATCTAGCTACTTTCACGGCGAAACGCGATATTTCGTTGATTTTCATCGTTTCATGAATGTTTTGTGATATAACCATGTTTTAGCGGAGATTTAGTATAATTTGGATGTTTTCTGAAATTACTTGCTACATTCACTGCGAAACACGTTATGTCGTTTAATTTCGTGGTTTCATGAATGTTTCGTGAAATAACCATTATTTAGCGTATATTTAGCTTAATTTAGATGTTTTCATATCTATCTAGCTACATTCACTACGAAGCACGTTATTTCGTTGAATTTCATCGTTTCATGAATGTTTCGTGAAATAACCATGTTTTAGCGAATATATAGCTTAATTTTGATGTTTTCTGACTTTTCTCGCTACAGTCACTGCGAATCACGCTATTTCGTAGACTTTCATCGTTTCATGAGTGTTTCCTGAAATAACCGTGATTTAGCGTAGATTTAGCTTAATTTTGATGTTTTCTGAGATTTCTAGCTACTTTCACTGCGAAACACGATATTTCGTTGAATATCATCGTTTCATGAATGTTTCGTGAAATAACCATTATTTAGCGTAGATTTAGCTTAAATTTGATGTTTTCAGAGATATCTAGCAACATTCACTGCGAACCACGTTATTTCGTTGAATTTCATCGTTTCATGAATGTTACGTGAAATAACCATGATTTAGCGTAGATTTAGCTTTATATTGATGTTTTCATAGATATCTAGCTAAATTCACTACGAAGCACGTTAGTTCGTTGATTTTCATCGTTTCATGAATGTTTCGTGAAATAACCATGATTTAGCGTAGATTTAGCTTAATTTAGATGTTTTCATAGATATCTAGCTACTTTCACTACGAAATAAGTTATTTCGTTGAATTTCATCGTTTCATGAATGTTTCGTGGAATAACCATGTTTTAGTGTAGATTATGCTTAACTTGGATGTTTTCTGAGATTTCTAGCTACTTTCACTGCGAAACACGATATTTCGTTGAATTTCATCGTTTCATGTATGTTTCATGAAATAACCATGATTTAGCGAAGACTTAGCTTTATTTTGATGTTTTCATAGATATCTAGCTACATTCATTACGAAGCACGTTATTTCGTTGAATTTCATCGTTTCATGAATGTTTCGTGAAATAACCATATTTTAGAGGAGATTTAGCATAATTTTGATGTTTTCTGACATTTCTTGCTACTTTCACTGCGAAACACGATATTTCGTTGATTTTCATCGTTTCAAGAATGTTTCGTGAAATAACCATGATTTAGCGTAGATTTAGCTTTATTTTGATGTTTTCATAGATATCTAGCTGCATTCACTACGAAGCACGTTATTTCGTTGAATTTCATCGTTTCATGATTGTTTCGTGAAATAACCATATTTTAGCGGAGATTTAGCATAATTTTGATGTTTTCTGACATTTCTTGTACTTTCACTACGAAGCACGTTATTCGTTGATTTTCAACTCATTTCATGAATATTTCGTGAAATAACCATATTTTAGCGGGGGATTTAACATGATTTTGATGTTTTCTGACGTTCCTGCTACTTTCACTGCGAAACACAATAATTCATTGATTTTCATCGTTTAAGAATGTTTCCGTGAAATAACCATGATTTAGCGTAGATTTAGCTTTATTAAATGTTTCATAGATATCTAGCTACATTCACTACAAAGCACATTATTTCGTTGATTTTCATCGTTTCGTGAATGTTTCGTGAAAAAAGCATCAATTAGCGTAGATTTAGCTTTATTTTGATGTTTCATAGATATCTAGCTACATTCACTACGAAGCACGTAATTTCGTTGAATTTCATCGTTTCATGAATGTTTCGTGAAATAACAATATTTTAGCGGAGATTTAGCATAATTTTGATGTTTTCTGACATTTCTTGCTACTTTCACTGCGAAACACGGTATTTCGTTGATTTTCATCCTTTCATGAATGTTTCGTGTAATAACCGTGATTTAGCGGAGATTTAGCTTAAATTTGATGTTTTCAGAGGTTTCTAGCTACTTTCACTGCGAAACACGTTATTTCGTTGTATTTCATCGTTTCATGAATGTTTCGTGAAATAACCATGATTTAGCGGAGATTTAACATAATTTTGATGTTTTCTGAGATTTCTAGCAACTTTCACTGCGAAACACGTTATTTCGTTGAATGTCATCGTTTCATGATGGTTTCGTGATATAACCATGATTTAGCAGAGATTTAGCATAATTTTTATGTTTTCTGACATTTCTTGCTACATTCACTGCGAGACACGATATTTCGTTGAATGTCATCGTTTCATGAATGTTTCGTGAAATAACTATGATTTATCGGCGATTTAGCGTAAGTTTGATGTTTTCAGAGATATCTAGCTACATTCATTACGAAACACGTTAATTCGTTGAATTTCATCGTTTCATGATTGTTTCGTGAAATAAACATTATTTAGCGGAAATTTTGCTTAATTTTAATGTTTTCTGACATTTCTTGCTAATTTCACTGCGAAACACGATATTTCGTTGAATTTCATCGTTTCATGAATGTTTCGTGAAATAACCATTATTTAGCGTAAATTTAGCTTAAATTTGATGTTTTCAGAGATATCTAGCAACATTCAATGCGAAACACGTTATTTCGTTGAATTTCATCGTTTCATGAATGTTTCGTGAAATAACCATATTTTAGCGGAGATTTAGCATAATTTTGATGTTTTCTGACATTTCTTGCTATTTTCACTGCGAAACACGGTATTTCGTTGACTTTCATCGTTTCATGAATGTTTCGTGAAATAACCATGATTTAGCGTAGATTTAGCTTTATTTTGATGTTTTCATAGATATCTAGCTAAATTCACTACGAAGCACGTTATTTCGTTGATTTTCATCGTTTCATGAATGTTTCGTGAAATGACCATGATTTAGCGTAGATTTAGCTTTATTTTGATGTTTTCATAGATTTCTAGGTAAATTCACTACGAAGCACGTTATTTCGTTGAATTTCATCGTTTCATGAATGTTTCGTGAAATTAACATTATTTAGCGGAGATTTTGCTTAATTTTGATGTTTTCTGACATTTCTTGCTAATTTCACTGCGAAACACGATATTTCGTTGAATTTCATGGTTTCTAGAATGTTTCGTGAAATAACCATGATTTAGCGTAGATTTAGCTTTATTTTGATGTTTTCATAGATATCTGGCTACATTCACTACGAAACACGTTATTTCGTTGAATTTCATCGTTTCATGAATGTTTCGTGAAATAAACATTATTTAGCGGAGATTTAGCTTAATTTTGATGTTTTCTGACATTTCTTGCTACTTTCACTGCGAAACACGATATTTCGTTGAATTTCATCGTTTCATTAATGTTTCGTGAAATATCCATGATTTAGCGGAGATTTAGCATAATTTTGATGTTTTCAGAGATATCTAGCTTCTTTCACGGCGAAACGCGATATTTTGTTGATTTTCATCGTTTCATGAATGTTTTGTGATATAACCATGTTTTAGCGGAGATTTAGTATAATTTGGATGTATTCTGAAATTACTTGCTACATTCACTGCGAAACACGTTATTTCGTTGAAATTCGTGGTTTCATGAATGTTTCGTGAAATAACCATTATTTAGCGTATATTTAGCTTAATTTAGATGTTTTCATAACTATCTAGCTACATTCACTACGAAGCACGTTATTTCGTTGAATTTCATCGTTTCATGAATGTTTCGTGAAATAACCATGTTTTAGCGAAGATTTAGCTTAATTTTGATGTTTTCTGACTTTTCTCGCTACAGTCACTGCGAAACACGCTATTTCGTTGACTTTCATCGTTTCATGAGTGTTTCCTGAAATAACCGCGATTTAGCGGAGATTTAGCTTAATTTTGATGTTTTCTGAGATTTCTAGCTACTTTCACTGCGAAACACGATATTTCGTTGAATATCATCGTTTCATGAATGTTTCGTGGAATAACCATTATTTAGCGTAGATTTAGCTTAAATTTGATGTTTTCAGAGATATCTAGCTACATTCACTGCGAAACACGTTATTTCGTTGAATTTCATCGTTTCATGAATGTTCTGTGAAAAAACCATGATTTAGTGTAGATTTATATTTATTTTGATGTTTTCATAGATAACTAGCAACATTCACTGCGAAACACGTAATTTCGTTGAATTTCAACGTTTCTTGAATGTTTCGTGAAATAACCATGATTTAGGGAAAATTTAGCTTTATTTTGATGTTTTCATAGTTATCTAGCTACATTCACTACGAAGCACGTTATTTCGTTGAATTTCATCGTTTCATGAATGTTTCGTGAAATAACCATATTTTAGCGGAGATTTTGCATAATTTTGATGTTTTCTGACATTTCTTGCTACTTTCACTGCGAAACACGATATTTCGTTGATTTTCTTCGTTTCATGAATGTTTCGTGAAATAACCATGTTTTAGCGAAGATTTAGCTCAATTTTGATGTTTTCTGACTTTTCTCGCTACATTCACTGCGAAACACGCTATTTCGTTGACTTTCATCGTTTCATGAGTGTTTCGTGAAATAACCGTGATTAAGCGGAGATTTAGCTTAATTTTGATGTTTTCTGAGATTTCTAGCTACTTTCACTGCGAAACACGTGATTTCGTTGATTTTCATCGTTTCATGAATGTTTCGTGGAATAACCATGATTTAGCGTAGATTTAGCTTTATTTTGATGTTTTCATAGATATCTAGCTATATTCACTACGAAGCACGTTATTTCGTTGATTTTCATCGTTTCATGAATGTTTCGTGAAATAACCATGATTTAGCGTAGATTTAGCTTTATTTTGATGTTTCATAGATATCTAGCTACATCCACTACGAAGCACGTTATTTCGTTGAATTTCATCGTTTCATGAATGTTTCGTGAAATAACCATATTTTAGAGGAGATTTAGCATAATTTTGATGTTTTCTGACATTTCTTGCTACTTTCACTGCGAACCACTATATTTCGTTGATTTTCATCGTTTCATGAAGATTTCGTGCAATAACCGTAATTTAGTGGAGATTTAGCTTAAATTTGATGTTTTCTGAGGTTTCTAGCTTCTTTCAGTGCGAAACACGTTATTTCGTTGTATTTCATCGTTTCATGAATGTTTCGTGAAATAACCATGATTTAGCGGAGATTTAGCTTAATTTTGATGTTTTCTGTGATTACTAGCTACTTTCACTGCAAAACACGTTATTTCGTTGTATTTCATCGTTTCATGATTGTTTCGTGAAATAACCATGATTTACCGGAGATTTATCATAATTTTGATGTTTTCTGACATTTCTTGCTACTTTCACTGCGAAACACGATATTTCGTTGATTTTCATCTTTTCATGAATGTTTTGTGATATAAACATGTTTTAGCGGAGATTTAGCATAATTTGGATGTTTTCTGAAATTACTTGCTACATTCACTGCGAAACACGTTATTTCGTTGAATTTCGTGGTTTCATGAATGTTTCGTGAAATAACCATTATTTTGCGTATATTTAGCTTAATTTAGATGTTTTCATAGATATCTAGCTACTTTCACTACGAAATACGTTATTTCGTTGAATTTCATCGTTTCATGAATGTTTCGTGGAATAACCATGTTTTAGCGGAGATTATGCTTAATATGGATGTTTTCTGAGATTTCTAGCTACTTTCACTGCGAAACACGTTATTTCGTTGAATTTCATAGTTTCATGTATGTTTCATGAAATAACCATGATTTAGCGAAGACTTAGCTTTATTTTGATGTTTTCATAGATATCTAGCTACATTCACTACGAAACACGTTATTTCGTTGAATTTCATCGTTTCATGAATGTTTCGTGAAATAACCATATTTTAGCCGAGATTTAGCATAATTTTGATGTTTTCTGACATTTCTTGCTACTTTCACTGGGAAACACGATATTTCGTTGGTTTTCATCGTTTCAAGAATGTTTCGTGGGATAACCATGATTTAGCGTAGATTTAGCTTTATTTTGATGTTTTCATAGATATCTAGCTACATTCACTACGAAGCACGTTATTTCGTTGATTTTCATCGTTTCATGAATGTTTCGTGAAATAACCATGATTTAGCGTAGATTTAGCTTTATTTTGATGCTTCATAGATATCTAGCTACATTCACTACGAAGCACGTTATTTCGTTGAATTTCATCGTTTCATGAATGTTTCGTGAAATAACCATATTTTAGCGGAGATTTAGCATAATTTTGATGTTTTCTGACATTTCTTGCTACTTTCACTGCGAAACACGGTATTTCGTTGATTTTCATCGTTTCATGAAAGTTTCGTGCAATAACCGTGATTTAGCGGAGATTTAGCTTAATTTTGATGTTTTCTGAGATTTCTAGCTACATTCACTGCGAAACACGTTATTTCGTTGTATTTCATCGTTTCATGAATGTTTCGTGAAATAACCATTATTTAGCGTAGATTTAGCTTAATTTTGATGTTTTCAGAGATATCTAGCTACATTCACTGCGAAACACGTTATTTCGTTGAATTTCATCGTTTCATGAATGTTTCGTGAAATAACCATGTTTTAGCGGAGATTTAGCTTAATTTTGATGTTTTCTGACATTTCTCGCTACATTCACTGCGAAACACGATATTTCGTAGATTTTCATCGTTTCATGAATGTTTCGTGAAATAACCATGATTTAGCGTAGATTTAGCTTTATTTTGATGTTTTCATAGATATCTGGCTACATTCACTACGAAACACGTTATTTGTTGAATTTCATCGTTTCATGAATGTTTCGTGAAATAACCGTGATTTAGCGGAGATTTAGCTTAATTTTGATGTTTTCTGACATTTCTTACTACTTTCACTGCGAAACACGATATTTCGTTTAATTTCATCGTTTCATGAATGTTACGTGAAATTACCATGATTTAGCGTAGATTTATCTTTATATTGATGTTTTCATAGATATCTAGCTAAATTCACTGCGAAGCACGTTATTTCGTTGATTTTCATCGTTTCATGAATGTTTCGTGAAGTAACCATGATTTAGCGTAGATTTAACTTTATTTTGATGTTTTCATAGATATCTAGCTACATTCACTACGAAGCACGTTGTTTCGTTGAATTTCATCGTTTCATGAATGTTTCGTGAAATAACCAAATTTTAGCGGAGATTTAGCATAATGTTGATGTTTTCTGACATTTCTTGCTACTTTCACTGCGACTCACGATATTTCGTTGAATTTCATCGTTTCATGAATGTTTCGTGAAATAACCATGATTTGGCGTAGATATAGCTTTATTTTGATGTTTTCATAGATATCTAGCTACATTCACTACGTAGCACGTTAATTCATTGAATTTCATCGTTTCATGAATGTTTCGTGAAATAACCATGTTTTAGCGAAGATTTAGCTTATTTTTGATGTTTTCTGACTTTTCTCGCTACATTCACTGCGAAACACGCTATTTCGTTGACTTTCATCGTTTCATGAGCGTTTCGTGAAATAACCGTGATTTAGCGGAGATTTAGCTTAATTTTGATGTTTTCTGAGATTTCTAGCTACTTTCACTGCGAAACACGTGATTTCGTTGATTTTCATCGTTTCATGAATGTTTCGTGGAATAACCATGATTTAGCGTAGATTTAGCTTTATTTTGATGTTTTCATAGATATCTAGCTATATTCACTACGAAGCACGTTATTTCGTTGATTTTCATCGTTTCATGAATGTTTCGTGAAATAACCATGATTTAGCGTAGATTTAGCTTTATTTTGATGTTTCATAGATATCTAGCTACATCCACTACGAAGCACGTTATTTCGTTGAATTTCATCGTTTCATGAATGTTTCGAGAAATAACCATATTTTAGAGGAGATTTAGCATAATTTTGATGTTTTCCGACATTTCTTGCTACTTTCACTGCGAAACACGATATTTCGTTGATTTTCATCGTTTCATGAATGTTTCGTGAAATAACCATGATTTAGCGTTGATTTAGCTTTATTTTGATGTTTCATAGATATCTAGCTACATTCACTACGAAGCACGTTATTTCGTTGATTTTCATCGTTTCATGAATGTTTCGTGAAATAACCATGATTTAGCGTAGATTTAGCTTTATTTTGATGTTTCATAGATATCTAGCTACATTCACTACGAATCACGTTATTTCGTTGAATTTCATCGTTTCATGAATGTTTCGTGAAATAACCATATTTTAGCGGAGATTTAGCATAATTTTGATGTTTTCTGACATTTCTTGCTATTTTCACTGCGAAACACGATATTTCGTTGATTTTCATCGTTTCATGAATGTTTCGTGAAATAACCATGATTTAGCGTAGATTTAGCTTTATTTTGATGTTTTCATAGATATCTAGCTAAATTCTCTACGAAGCACGTTATTTCGTTGATTTTCATCGTTTCATGAATGTTTCGTGAAATAACCATGATTTAGCGTAGATTTAGCTTAATTTTGATGTTTCCTGACATTTCTTGCTACTTTCACTGCGAAACACGATATTTCGTTGACTTTCATCGTTTCATGAATGTTTCGTGAAATATCCATGATTTAGCGGAGATTTAGCATAATTTTGATGTTTTCAGAGATATCTAGCTACTTTCACGGCGAAACGCGATATTTCGTTGATTTTCATCGTTTCATGAATGTTTTGTGATATAACCATGTTTTAGCGGAGATTTAGTATAATTTGGATGTTTTCTGAAATTACTTGCTACATTCACTGCGAAACACGTTATGTCGTTTAATTTCGTGGTTTCATGAATGTTTCGTGAAATAACCATTATTTAGCGTATATTTAGCTTAATTTAGATGTTTTCATATCTATCTAGCTACATTCACTACGAAGCACGTTATTTCGTTGAATTTCATCGTTTCATGAATGTTTCGTGAAATAACCATGTTTTAGCGAATATATAGCTTAATTTTGATGTTTTCTGACTTTTCTCGCTACAGTCACTGCGAATCACGCTATTTCGTAGACTTTCATCGTTTCATGAGTGTTTCCTGAAATAACCGTGATTTAGCGTAGATTTAGCTTAATTTTGATGTTTTCTGAGATTTCTAGCTACTTTCACTGCGAAACACGTTATTTCGTTGAATTTCATCGTTTCATGAATGTTTCGTGAAATAACCATTATTTAGCGTAGATTTAGCTTAAATTTGATGTTTTCAGAGATATCTAGCAACATTCACTGCGAACCACGGTATTTCGTTGAATTTCATCGTTTCATGAATGTTACGTGAAATAACCATGATTTAGCGTAGATTTAGCTTTATATTGATGTTTTCATAGATATCTAGCTAAATTCACTACGAAGCACGTTATTTCGTTGAATTTCATCGTTTAATGAATGTTTCGTGAAATAACCATGATTTAGCGTAGATTTAGCTTAATTTAGATGTTTTCATAGATATCTAGCTACTTTCACTACGAAATAAGTTATTTCGTTGAATTTCATCGTTTCATGAATGTTTCGTGGAATAACCATGTTTTAGTGTAGATTATGCTTAACTTGGATGTTTTCTGAGATTTCTAGCTACTTTCACTGCGAAACACGATATTTCGTTGAATTTCATCGTTTCATGTATGTTTCATGAAATAACCATGATTTAGCGAAGACTTAGCTTTATTTTGATGTTTTCATAGATATCTAGCTACATTCATTGCGAAACACGTTATTTCGTTGAATTTCATCGTTTCATGAATGTTTCGTGAAATAACCATGATTTAGAGTAGATTTTGCGTAATTTTGATGTTCTCTGACACTTCTTGCTACTTTCACTGCGAAACACGATATTTCGATGAATTTCATCGTTCAAGAATGTTTCGTGAAATAACCATGATTTAGCGAAGGTTTAGCTTTATTTTGATGAGTTCATAGGTATCTAGCTACATTCACTACGGAACACGCTATTTCATTGATTTTCATCGTTTCTAGAATCTTTCGTGAAATAAGCATGATTTAGCGTAGATTTAGCTTTATTTTGATGTTTTCTGACATTTCTTGCTACTTTCACTACGAAGCACGTTATTTCGTTGAATTTCATCGTTTCATGAATATTTCGTGAAATAACCATATTTTAGCGGAGATTTAGCATAATTTTGATGTTTTCTGACATTTCTTGCTACTTTCACTGCGAAACACGATAATTCGTTGATTTTCATCGTTTCAAGAATGTTTCGTGAAATAACCATGATTTAGCGTAGATTTAGCTTTATTTTGATGTTTTCATAGATATCTAGCTACATTCACTACGAAGCACGTTATTTCGTTGATTTTCATCGTTTCATGAATGTTTCGTGATATAACCATGATTTAGCGTAGATTTAGCTTTATTTTGATGTTTCATAGATATCTAGCTACATTCACTACGAAGCACGTTATTTCGTTGAATTTCATCGTTTCATGAATGTTTCGTGAAATAACCATATTTTAGCGGAGATTTAGCATAATTTTGATGTTTTCTGACATTTCTTGCTACTTTCACTGCGAAACACGGTATTTCGTTGATTTTCATCCTTTCATGAATGTTTCGTGTAATAACCGTGATTTAGCGGAGATTTAGCTTAAATTTGATGTTTTCAGAGGTTTCTAGCTACTTTCACTGCGAAACACGTTATTTCGTTGTATTTCATCGTTTCATGAATGTTTCGTGAAATAACCATGATTTAGCGGAGATTTAACATAATTTTGATGTTTTCTGAGATTTCTAGCAACTTTCACTGCGAAACACGTTATTTCGTTGAATGTCATCGTTTCATGATGGTTTCGTGATATAACCATGATTTAGCAGAGATTTAGCATAATTTTTATGTTTTCTGACATTTCTTGCTACATTCACTGCGAGACACGATATTTAGTTGAATGTCATCGTTTCATGAATGTTTCGTGAAATAACTATGATTTATCGGCGATTTAGCGTAAGTTTGATGTTTTCAGAGATATCTAGCTACATTCATTACGAAACACGTTAATTCGTTGAATTTCATCGTTTCATGATTGTTTCGTGAAATAAACATTATTTAGCGGAAATTTTGCTTAATTTTAATGTTTTCTGACATTTCTTGCTAATTTCACTGCGAAACACGATATTTCGTTGAATTTCATCGTTTCATGAATGTTTCGTGAAATAACCATTATTTAGCGTAAATTTAGCTTAAATTTGATGTTTTCAGAGATATCTAGCTACATTCAATGCGAAACACGTTATTTCGTTGAATTTCATCGTTTCATGAATGTTTCGTGAAGTAACCATATTTTAGCGGAGATTTAGCATAATTTTGATGTTTTCTGACATTTCTTGCTATTTTCACTGCGAAACACGATATTTCGTTGATTTTCATCGTTTCAAGAATGTTTCGTGAAATAACCATGATTTAGCGTAGATTTAGCTTTATTTTGATGTTTTCATAGATATCTAGCTAAATTCACTACGAAGCACGTTATTTCGTTGATTTTCATCGTTTCATGAATGTTTCGTGAAATAACCATGATTTAGCGTAGATTTAGCTTTATTTTGATGTTTTCATAGATATCTAGCTAAATTCACTACGAAGCACGTTATTTCGTTGCATTTCATCGTTTCATGAATGTTTCGTGAAATAAACATTATTTAGCGGAGATTTTGCTTAATTTTGATGTTTTCTGACATTTCTTGCTAATTTCACAGCGAAACACGATATTTCGTTGAATTTCATGGTTTCTAGAATGTTTCGTGAAATAACCATGATTTAGCGTAGATTTAGCTTTATTTTGATTTTTTCTTAGATATCTGGCTACATTCACTACGAAACACGTTATTTCGTTGAATTTCATCGTTTCATGAATGTTTCGTGAAATAAACATTATTTAGCGGAGATTTAGCTTAATTTTGATGTTTTCTGACATTTCTTGCTACTTTCACTGCGAAACACGATATTTCGTTGAATTTCATCGTTTCATGAATGTTTCGTGAAATATCCATGATTTAGCGGAGATTTAGAATAATTTTGATGTTTTCAGAGATATCTAGCTACTTTCACGGCGAAACGCGATATTTTGTTGATTTTCATCGTTTCATGAATGTTTTGTGATATAACCATGTTTTAGCGGAGATTTAGTATAATTTGGATGTTTTCTGAAATTACTTGCTACATTCACTGCGAAACACGTTATTTCGTTGAATTTCATGGTTTCATGAATGTTTCGTGAAATAACCATTATTTAGCGTATATTTAGCTTAATTTAGATGTTTTCATAACTATCTAGCTACATTCACTACGAAGCACGTTATTTCGTTGATTTTCATCGTTTCATGAATGTTTCGTGAAATAACCATGATTTAGCGAAGATTTAGCTTAATTTTGATGTTTTCTGACTTTTCTCGCTACAGTCACTGCGAAACACGCTATTTCGTTGACTTTCATCGTTTCATGAGTGTTTCCTGAAATAACCGCGATTTAGCGGAGATTTAGCTTAATTTTGATGTTTTCTGAGATTTCTAGCTACTTTCACTGCGAAACACGATATTTCGTTGAATATCATCGTTTCATGAATGTTTCGTGGAATAACCATTATTTAGCGTAGATTTAGCTTAAATTTGATGTTTTCAGAGATATCTAGCTACATTCACTGCGAAACACGTTATTTCGTTGAATTTCATCGTTTCATGAATGTCCTGTGAAAAAACCATGATTTAGTGTAGATTTATATTTATTTTGATGTTTTCATAGATATCTAGCAACATTCACTGCGAAACACGTAATTTCGTTGAATTTCAACGTTTCTTGAATGTTTCGTGAAATAACCATGATTTAGGGAAAATTTAGCTTTATTTTGATGTTTTCATAGATATCTAGCTACATTCACTACGAAGCACGTTATTTCGATGAATTTCATCGTTTCATGAATGTTTCGTGAAATAAACATATTTTAGCGGAGATTTAGCATAATTTTGATGTTTTCTGACATTTCTTGCTACTTTCACAGCGAAACACGATATTTCGTTGATTTTCATCGTTTCATGAATGTTTCGTGAAATAACCATGTTTTAGCGAAGATTTAGCTTAATTTTGATGTTTTCTGACTTTTCTCGCTACATTCACTGCGAAACACGCTATTTCGTTGACTTTCATCGTTTCATGAGTGTTTCGTGAAATAACCGTGATTTAGCGGAGATTTAGCTTAATTTTGATGTTTTCTGAGATTTCTAGCTACTTTCACTGCGAAATACGTTATTTCGTTGATTTTCATCGTTTCATGAATGTTTCGTGGAATAACCATGATTAAGCGTAGATTTAGCTTTATTTTGATGTTTTCATAGATATCTAGCTACATTCACTACGAAGCACGTTATTTCGTTGATTTTCATCGTTTCATGAATGTTTCGTGAAATAACCATGATTTAGCGTAGATTTAGCTTTATTTTGATGTTTCATAGATATCTAGCTACATCCACTACGAAGCACGTTATTTCGTTGAATTTCATCGTTTCATGAATGTTTCGTGAAATAACCATATTTTAGAGGAGATTTAGCATAATTTTGATGTTTTCTGACATTTCTTGCTACTTTCACTGCGAACCACTATATTTCGTTGATTTTCATCGTTTCATGAAGATTTCGTGCAATAACCGTAATTTAGTGGAGATTTAGCTTAAATTTGATGTTTTCTGAGGTTTCTAGCTACTTTCAGTGCGAAACACGTTATTTCGTTGTATTTCATCGTTTCATGAATGTTTCGTGAAATAACCATGATTTAGCGGAGATTTAACATAATTTTGATGTTTTCTGTGATTACTAGCTACTTTCACTGCAAAACACGTTATTTCGTTGTATTTCATCGTTTCATGATTGTTTCGTGAAATAACCATGATTTAGCGGAGATTTATCATAATTTTGATGTTTTCTGACATTTCTTGCTACTTTCACTGCGAAACACGATATTTCGTTGATTTTCATCTTTTCATGAATGTTTTGTGATATAACCATGTTTTAGCGGAGATTTAGCATAATTTGGATGTTTTCTGAAATTACTTGCTACATTCACTGCGAAACACGTTATTTCGTCGAATTTCGTGGTTTCATGAATGTTTCGTGAAATAACCATTATTTAGCGTATATTTAGCTTAATTTAGATGTTTTCATAGTTATCTAGCTACTTTCACTACGAAATACGTTATTTCGTTGAATTTCATCGTTTCATGTATGTTTCGTTGAATAACCATGTTTTAGCGGAGATTATGCTTAATTTGGATGTTTTCTGAGATTTCTAGCTACTTTCACTGCGAAACACGATATTTCGTTGAATTTCATCGTTTCATGTATGTTTCATGAAATAACCATGATTTAGCGAAGACTTAGCTTTATTTTGATGTTTTCATAGATATCTAGCTACATTCACTACGAAGCACGTTATTTCGTTGAATTTCATCGTTTCATGAATGTTTCGTGAAATAACCATATTTTAGCGGAGATTTAGCATAAATTTGATGTTTTCTGACATTTCTTGCTACTTTCACTGGGAAACACGATATTTCGTTGATTTTCATCGTTTCAAGAAAGTTTCGTGAAATAACCATGATTTAGCGTAGATTTAGCTTTATTTTGATGTTTTCATAGATATCTAGCTACATTCACTACGAAGCACGTTATTTCGTTGATTTTCATCGTTTCATGAATGTTTCGTGAAATAACCATGATATAGCGTAGATTTAGCTTTATTTTGATGCTTCATAGATATCTAGCTACATTCACTACGAAGCACGTTATTTCGTTGAATTTCATCGTTTCATGAATGTTTCGTGAAATAACCATATTTTAGCGGAGATTTAGCATAATTTTGATATTTTCTGACATTTCTTGCTACTTTCACTGCGAAACACGGTATTTCGTTGATTTTCATCGTTTCATGATAGTTTCGTGCAATAACCGTGATTTAGCGGAGATTTAGCTTAAATTTGACGTTTTCTGAGGTTTCTAGCTACATTCACTGCGAAACACGTTATTTCGTTGTATTTCATCGTTTCATGAATGTTTCGTGAAATAACCATGATTTAGCGGAGATTTAACATAATTTTGATGTTTTCTGAGATTTCTAGCAACTTTCACTGCGAAACACGTTATTTCGTTGAATGTCATCGTTTCATGAAGGTTACGTGATATAACCATGATTTAGCGGAGATTTAGCATAATTTTTATGTTTTCTGACATTTCTCGCTACATTCCCTGCGAGACACGATATTTCGTTGAATGTCATCGTTTCATGAATGTTACGTGAAATAACTATGATTTATCGGCGATTTAGCGTAAGTTTGATGTTTTCAGAGATATCTAGCTACATTCATTACGAAACACGTTAATTCGTTGAATATCATCGTTTCATGAATGTTTCGTGAAATAAACATTATTTAGCGGAAATTTTGCTTAATTTTGATGTTTTCTGACATTTCCTGCTAATTTCACTGCGAAACACGATATTTCGTTGAATTTCATCGTTTCATGAATGTTTCGTGAAATAACCATTATTTAGCGTAAATTTAGCTTAAATTAGATGTTTTCAGATATATCTAGCTACATTCAATGCGAAACACGTTATTTCGTTGAATTTCATCGTTTCATGAATGTTTCGTGAAATAACCATATTTTAGCGGAGATTTAGCATAATTTTGATGTTTTCTGACATTTCTTGCTACATTCACTGCGAAACACGATATTTCGTTGACTTTCATCGTTTCATGAGTGTTTCTTGAAATAACCGTGATTTAGCCGACGTTTAGCTTAATTTTGATGTTTTCTGTGATTACTAGCTACTTTCACTGCAAAACACGTTATTTCGTTTTATTTCATCGTTTCATGATTGTTTCGTGAAATAACCATGATTTACCGGAGATTTATCATAATTTTGATGTTTTCTGACATTTCTTGCTACTTTCACTGCGAAACACGATATTTCGTTGATTTTCATCTTTTCATGAATGTTTTGTGATATAAACATGTTTTAGCGGAGATTTAGCATAATTTGGATGTTTTCTGAAATTACTTGCTACATTCACTGCGAAACACGTTATTTCGTTGAATTTCGTGGTTTCATGAATGTTTCGTGAAATAACCATTATTTTGCGTATATTTAGCTTAATTTAGATGTTTTCATAGATATCTAGCTACTTTCACTACGAAATACGTTATTTCGTTGAATTTCATCGTTTCATGAATGTTTCGTGGAATAACCATGTTTTAGCGGAGATTATGCTTAATATGGATGTTTTCTGAGATTTCTAGCTACTTTCACTGCGAAACACGATATTTCGTTGAATTTCATCGTTTCATGTATGTTTCATGAAATAACCATGATTTAGCGAAGACTTAGCTTTATTTTGATGTTTTCATAGATATCTAGCTACATTCACTACGAAACACGTTATTTCGTTGAATTTCATCGTTTCATGAATGTTTCGTGAAATAACCATATTTTAGCGGAGATTTAGCATAATTTTGATGTTTTCTGACATTTCTTGCTACTTTCACTGGGAAACACGATATTTCGTTGATTTTCATCGTTTCAAGAATGTTTCGTGGAATAACCATGATTTAGCGTAGATTTAGCTTTATTTTGATGTTTTCATAGATATCTAGCTACATTCACTACGAAGCACGTTATTTCGTTGATTTTCATCGTTTCATGAATGTTTCGTGAAATAACCATGATTTAGCGTAGATTTAGCTTTATTTTGATGCTTCATAGATATCTAGCTACATTCACTACGAAGCACGTTATTTCGTTGAATTTCATCGTTTCATGAATGTTTCGTGAAATAACCATATTTTAGCGGAGATTTAGCATAATTTTGATATTTTCTGACATTTCTTGCTACTTTCACTGCGAAACACGGTATTTCGTTGATTTTCATCGTTTCATGAAAGTTTCGTGCAATAACCGTGATTTAGCGGAGATTTAGCTTAAATTTGATGTTTTCTGAGGTTTCTAGCTACATTCACTGCGAAACACGTTATTTCGTTGTATTTCATCGTTTCATGAATGTTTCGTGAAATAACCATTATTTAGCGTAGATTTAGCTTAAATTTGATGTTTTCAGAGATATCTAGCTACATTCACTGCGAAACACGTTATTTCGTTGAATTTCATCGTTTCATGAATGTTTCGTGAAATAACCATGTTTTAGCGGAGATTTAGCTTAATTTTGATGTTTCTGACATTTCTTGCTACTTTCACTGCGAAACACGATATTTCGTTGAATTTCATCGTTTCATGAATGTTTCGTGAAATATCCATGATTTAGCGGAGATTTAGCATAATTTTGATGTTTTCAGAGATATCTAGCTACTTTCACTGCGAAACGCGATATTTCGTTGATTTTCATCGTTTCATGAATGTTTTGTGAAATAACCATGTTTTAGCGGAGATTTAGTATAATTTGGATGTTTTCTGAAATTACTTGCTACATTCACTGCGAAACACGTTATTTCGTTTAATTTCGTGGTTTCATGAATGTTTCGTGAAATAACCATTATTTAGCGTATATTTAGTTTAATTTAGATGTTTTCATAACTATCTAGCTACATTCACTACGAAGCACGTTATTTCGTTGAATTTCATCGTTTCATGAATGTTTCGTGAAATAACCATGTTTTAGCGTAGATTTAGCTTAATTTTGATGTTTTCATACATATCTAGCTACATTCACTGCGAAACACGATATTTCGTTGAATTTCATCGTTTCATGAATGTTTCGTGAAATAACCATGATTTAGCGTAGATTTAGCTTAATTTTGATGTTTTCAGAGATATCTGGCTACATTCACTACGAAACACGTTATTTGTTGAATTTCATCGTTTCATGAATGTTTCGTGAAATAACCGTGTTTTAGCGGAGATTTAGCTTAATTTTGATGTTTTCTGACATTTCTTACTACTTTCACTGCGAAACACGATATTTCGTTGAATTTCATCGTTTCATGAATGTTTCGTGAAATAACCATGATTTAGCGTAGATTTAACTTAATTTTGATGTTTTCATAGATATCTAGCTACATTCACTAAGAAGCACGTTGTTTCGTTGAATTTCATCGTTTCATGAATGTTTCGTGAAATAACCATATTTTAGCGGAGATTTAGCATAATGTTGATGTTTTCTGACATTTCTTGCTACTTTCACTGCGACTCACGATATTTCGTTGAATTTCATCGTTTCATGAATGTTTCGTGAAATAACCATGATTTGGCGTAGATATAGCTTTATTTTGATGTTTTCATAGATATCTAGCTACATTCACTACGAAGCACGTTAATTCATTGAATTTCATCGTTTCATGAATGTTTCGTGAAATAACCATGTTTTAGCGAAGATTTAGCTTAATTTTGATGTTTTCTGACTTTTCTCGCTACATTCACTGCGAAACACGCTATTTCGTTGACTTTCATCGTTTCATGAGTGTTTCGTGAAATAACCGTGATTTAGCGGAGATTTAGCTTAATTTTGATGTTTTCTGAGATTTCTAGCTACTTTCACTGCGAAACACGTGATTTCGTTGATTTTCATCGTTTCATGAATGTTTCGTGAAATAACCATGATTTAGCGTAGATTTAGCTTTATTTTGATGTTTTCATAGATATCTAGCTATATTCACTACGAAGCACGTTATTTCGTTGATTTTCATCGTTTCATGAATGTTTCGTGAAATAACCATGATTTAGCGTAGATTTAGCTTTATTTTGATGTTTCATAGATATCTAGCTACATCCACTACGAAGCACGTTATTTCGTTGAATTTCATCGTTTCATGAATGTTTCGTGAAATAACCATATTTTAGAGGAGATTTAGCATAATTTTGATGTTTTCTGACATTTCTTGCTACTTTCACTGCGAAACACGATATTTCGTTGATTTTCATCGTTTCATGAATGTTTCGTGAAATAACGATGATTTAGCGTTGATTTAGCTTTATTTTGATGTTTTCATAGATATCTAGCTACATTCACTACGAAGCACGTAATTTCGTTGATTTTCATCGTTTCATGAATGTTTCGTGAAATAACCATGATTTAGCGTAGATTTGGCTTTATTTTGATGTTTCATAGATATCTAGCTACATTCACTACGAATCACGTTATTTCGTTGAATTTCATCGTTTCATGAATGTTTCGTGAAATAACCATATTTTAGCGGAGATTTAGCATAATTTTGATGTTTTCTGACATTTCTTGCTACTTTCACTGCGAAACACTATATTTCGTTGATTTTCATCGTTTCATGAAAGTTTCGTGCAATAACCGTGATTTAGTGGAGATTTAGCTTAAATTTGATGTTTTCTGAGGTTTCTAGCTACTTTCAGTGCGAAACACGTTATTTCGTTGTATTTCATCGTTTCATGAATGTTTCGTGAAATAACCATGATTTAGCGGAGATTTAACATAATTTTGATGTTTTCTGAGATTTCTAGCAACTTTCACTGCGAAACACGTTATTTCGTTGAATGTCATCGTTTCATGAATGTTTCGTGATATAACCATGATTTAGCGGAGATTTAGCATAATTTCTATGTTTTCTGACATTTCTTGCTACATTCACTGAGAGACACGATATTTCGTTGAATGTCATCGTTTCATGAATGTTTCGTGAAATAACTATGATTTATCGGCTATTTAGCGTAAGTTTGATGTTTTCAGAGATATCTAGCTACATTCATTACGAAACAGGTTAATTCGTTGAATTTCATCGTTTCATGAATGTTTCGTGAAATAAACATTATTTAGCGGAGATTTTGCTTAATTTTGATGTTTTCTGACATTTCTTGCTAATTTCACTGCGAAACACGTTATTTCGTTGAATTTCATCGTTTCATGAATTTTTCGTGAAATAACCATTATTTAGCGTAGATTTAGCTTAAATTTGATGTTTTCAGAGATATCTAGCTACATTCACTGCGAAACACGTTATTTCGTTGAATTTCATCGTTTCATGAATGTTTCGTGCAATAACCATATTTTAGCGGAGATTTAGCATAATTTTGATGTTTTCTGACATTTCTTGCTACTTTCACTTCGAAACACGATATTTCGTTGATTTTCATCGTTTCATGAATGTTTCGTGAAATAACCATGATGTAGCGTAGATTTAGCTTTATTTTGATGTTTTCATAGATATCTAGCTAAATTCACTACGAAGCAGGTTATTTCGTTGATTTTCATCGTTTCATGAATGTTTCGTGAAATAACCATATTTTAGCGGAGATTTAGCATAATTTTGATGTTTTCTGACATTTCTTGCTACTTTCACTGCGAAACACGACATTTCGTTGATTTTCATCGTTTCATGAATGTTTCGTGAAATATCCATGATTTAGCGGACATTTAGCATAATTTTGATGTTTTCAGAGATATCTAGCTACTTTCACGGCGAAACGCGATATTTTGTTGATTTTCATCGTTTCATGAATGTTTTGTGATATAACCATGTTTTAGCGAAGATTTAGTATAATTTGGATGTTTTCTGAAATTACTTGCTACATTCACTGCGAAACACGTTATTTCGTTGAATTTCGTGGTTTCATGAATGTTTCGTGAAATAACCATTATTTAGCGTATATTTAGCTTAATTTAGATGTTTTCATAACTATCTAGCTACATTCACTACGAAGCACGTTATTTCGTTGAATTTCATTGTTTCATGAATGTTTCGTGAAATAACCAAGTTTTAGCGAAGATTTAGCTTAATTTTGACGTTTTCTGACTTTTCTCGCTACAGTCACTGCGAAACACGATATTTCGTAGATTTTCATCGTCTCATGAATGTTTCGTGAAATAACCATGATTTAGCGTAGATTTAGCTTTATTTTGATGTTTTCATAGATATCTGGCTACATTCACTACGAAACACGTTATTTGTTGAATTTCATCGTTTCATGAATGTTTCGTGAAATAACCGTGTTTTAGCGGAGATTTAGCTTAATTTTGATGTTTTCTGACATTTCTTACTACTTTCACTGCGAAACACGATATTTCGTTTAATTTCATCGTTTCATGAATGTTACGTGAAATAACCATGATTTAGCGTAGATTTATCTTTATATTGATGTTTTCATAGATATCTAGCTAAATTCACTGCGAAGCACGTTATTTCGTTGATTTTCATCGTTTCATGAATGTTTCGTGAAGTAACCATGATTTAGCGTAGATTTAACTTTATTTTGATGTTTTCATAGATATCTAGCTACATTCACTACGAAGCACGTTGTTTCGTTGAATTTCATCGTTTCATGAATGTTTCGTGAAATAACCAAATTTTAGCGGAGATTTAGCATAATGTTGATGTTTTCTGACATTTCTTGCTACTTTCACTGCGACTAACGATATTTCGTTGATTTTCATCGTTTCATGAATGTTTCGTGAAATAACCATGATTTGGCGTAGATATAGCTTTATTTTGATGTTTTCATAGATATCTAGCTACATTCAATACGAAGCACGTTAATTCATTGAATTTCATCGTTTCATGAATGTTTCGTGAAATAACCATGTTTTAGCGAAGATTTAGCTTATTTTTGATGTTTTCTGACTTTTCTCGCTACATTCACTGCGAAACACGCTATTTCGTTGACTTTTATCGTTTCATGAGCGTTTCGTGAAATAACCGTGATTTAGCGGAGATTTAGCTTAATTTTGATGTTTTCTGAGATTTCTAGCTACTTTCACTGCGAAACACGTGATTTCGTTGATTTTCATCGTTTCATGAATGTTTCGTGGAATAACCATGATTTAGCGTAGATTTAGCTTTATTTTGATGTTTTCATAGATATCTAGCTACATTCACTACGAAGCACGTTATTTCGTTGATTTTCATCGTTTCATGAATGTTTCGTGAAATAACCATGATTTAGCGTAGATTTAGCTTTATTTTGATGTTTCATAGATATCTAGCTACATCCACTACGAAGCACGTTATTTCGTTGAATTTCATCGTTTCATGAATGTTTCGAGAAATAACCATATTTTAGAGGAGATTTAGCATAATTTTGATGTTTTCTGACATTTCTTGCTACTTTCACTGCGAAACACGATATTTCGTTGATTTTCATCGTTTCATGAATGTTTCGTGAAATAACCATGATTTAGCGTTGATTTAGCTTTATTTTGATGTTTTCATAGATATCTAGCTACATTCACTACGAAGCACGTAATTTCGTTGATTTTCATCGTTTCATGAATGTTTCGTGAAATAACCATGATTTAGCGTAGATTTGGCTTTATTTTGATGTTTCATAGATATCTAGCTACATTCACTACGAATCACGTTATTTCGTTGAATTTCATCGTTTCATGAATGTTTCGTGAAATAACCATATTTTAGCGGAGATTTAGCATAATTTTGATGTTTTCTGACATTTCTTGCTACTTTCACTGCGAAACACTATATTTCGTTGATTTTCATCGTTTCATGAAAGTTTCGTGCAATAACCGTGATTTAGGGGAGATTTAGCTTAAATTTGATGTTTTCTGAGGTTTCTAGCTACTTTCAGTGCGAAACACGTTATTTCGTTGTATTTCATCGTTTCATGAATGTTTCGTGAAATAACCATGTTTTAGCGAAGATTTAGCTTAATTTTGACGTTTTCTGACTTTTCTCGCTACAGTCACTGCGAAACACGCTATTTCGTTGACTTTCATCGTTTCATGAGTGTTTCCTGAAATAACCGTGATTTATCGGAGATTTAGCTTAATTTTGATGTTTTCTGAGATTTCTAGCTACTTTCACTGCGAAACACGATATTTCGTTGAATATCATTGTTTCATGAATGTTTCGTGAAATAACCATTATTTAGCGTAGATATAGCTTAAATTTGATGTTTTCAGAGATATCTAGCTACATTCACTGCGAAACACGTTATTTCGTTGAATTTCATCGTTTCATGAATGTTCTGTGAAATAACCATGATTTAGTGTAGATTTATATTTATTTTGATGTTTTCATAGATATCTAGCAACATTCACTGCGAAACACGTAATTTCGTTGAATTTCAACTTTTCTTGAATGTTTCGTGAAATAACCATGATTTAGCGAATATTTAGCTTTATTTTGATGTTTCCATAGATATCTAGCTACATTCACTACGAAGCACGTTATTTCGTTGAATTTCATCGTTTCATGAATGTTTCGTGAAATAACCATATTTTAGCGGAGATATAGCATAATTTTGATGTTTTGATGTTTTGATGATTTTCTGACATTTCTTGCTACTTTCACTGCGAAACACGATATTTCGTTGATTTTCATAGTTTCATGAATGTTTCGTGAAATAACCATGATTTAGCGGAGAATTAGCATATTTTTGATGTTTTCTGACATTTCTTGCTACATTCACTGCGAAACACGATATTTCGTAGATTTTCATCGTCTCATGAATGTTTCGTGAAATAACCATGATTTAGCGTAGATTTAGCTTTATTTTGATGTTTTCATAGATATCTGGCTACATTCACTACGAAACACGTTATTTTTTGAATTTCATCGTTTCATGAATGTTTCGTGAAATAACCGTGTTTTAGCGGAGATTTAGCTTAATATTGATGTTTTCTGACATTTCTTACTACTTTCACTGCGTAACACGATATTTCGTTTAATTTCATCGTTTCATGAATGTTACGTGAAATAACCATGATTTAGCGTAGATTTAGCTTTATATTGATGTTTTCATAGATATCTAGCTAAATTCACTTCGAAGCACGTTATTTCGTTGATTTTCATCGTTTCATGAATGTTTCGTGAAGTAACCATGATTTAGCGTAGATTTAGCTTTATTTTGATGTTTTCATACATATCTAGCTACATTCACTACGAAGCACGTTGTTTCGTTGAATTTCATCGTTTCACGAATGTTTCGTGAAATAACCATATTTTAGCGGAGATTTAGCATAATGTTGATGTTTTCTGACATTTCTTGCTACTTTCACTGAGACTCACGAAATTTCGTTGATTTTCATCGTTTCATGAATGTTTCGTGAAATAACCATGATTTGGCGTAGATATAGCTTTATTTTGATGTTTTCATTGATATCTAGCTACATTCACTACGAAGCACGTTAATTCATTGAATTTCATCGTTTCATGAATGTTTCGTGAAATTACCATGTTTTAGCGAAGATTTAGCTTAATTTTGATGTTTTCTGACTTTTCTCGCTACATTCACTGCGAAACACGCTATTTCGTTGACTTTCATCGTTTCATGAGTGTTTCGTGAAATAACCGTGATTTAGCGGAGATTTAGCTTAATTTTGATGTTTTCTGAGATTTCTAGCTACTTTCACTGCGAAACACGTGATTTCGTTGATTTTCATCGTTTCATGAATGTTTCGTGGAATAACCATGATTAAGCGTAGATTTAGCTTTATTTTGATGTTTTCATAGATATCTAGCTTCATTCACTACGAAGCACGTTATTTCGTTGATTTTCATCGTTTCATGAATGTTTCGTGAAATAACCATGATTTAGCGTAGATTTAGCTTTATTTTGATGTTTCATAGATATCTAGCTACATCCACTACGAAGCACGTTATTTCGTTGAATTTCATCGTTTCATGAATGTTTCGTGAAATAACCATATTTTAGAGGAGATTTAGCATAATTTTGATGTTTTCTGACATTTCTTGCTACTTTCACTGCGAAACACGATATTTCGTTGATTTTCATCGTTTCATGAATGTTTCGTGCAATAACCATGATTTAGCGTTGATTTAGCTTTATTTTGATGTTTTCATAGATATCTAGCTACATTCACTACGAAGCACGTAATTTCGTTGATTTTCATCGTTTCATGAATGTTTCGTGAAATAACCATGATTTAGCGTAGATTTGGCTTTATTTTGATGTTTCATAGATATCTAGCTACATTCACTACGAATCACGTTATTTCGTTGAATTTCATCGTTTCATGAATGTTTTGTTTTAGCGGAGATTTAGCATAATTTTGATGTTTTCTGACATTTCTTGCTACTTTCACTGCGAGACACGATATTTCGTTGAATGTCATCGTTTCATGAATGTTTCGTGAAATAACTATGATTTATCGGTTATTTAGCGTAAGTTTGATGTTTTCAGAGATATCTAGCTACATTCATTACGAAACAGGTTAATTCGTTGAATTTCATCGTTTCATGAATGTTTCGTGAAATAAACATTATTTAGCGGAGATTTTGCTTAATTTTGATGTTTTCTGACATTTCTTGCTAATTTCACTGCGAAACACGATATCGTTGAATTTCATCGTTTCATGAATTTTTCGTGAAATAACCATTATTTAGCGTAGATTTAGCTTAAATTTGATGTTTTCAGAGATATCTAGCTACATTCACTGCGAAACACGTTATTTCGTTGAATTTCATCGTTTCAGGAATGTTTCGTGAAATAACCATATTTTAGCGGAGATTTAGCATAAATTTGATGTTTTCTGACATTTCTTGCTACATTCAATGCGAAACACGATATTTCGTTGACTTTCATCGTTTCATGAGTGTTTCTTGAAATAACCGTGATTTAGCGGACGTTTAGCTTAATTTTGATGTTTTGTGTGATTTCTAGCTACTTTCACTGCAAAACACGTTATTTCGTTGTATTTCATCGTTTCATGATTGTTTCGTGAAATAACCATGATTTAGCGGAGATTTATCATAATTTTGATGTTTTCTGACATTTCTTGCTACTTTCTCTGCGAAACACGATATTTCGTTGATTTTCATCTTTTCATGGATGTTTTGTGATATAACCATGTTTTAGCGGAGATTTAGCATAATTTGGATGTTTTCTGAAATTACTTGCTACATTCACTGCGAAACACGTTATTTCGTTGAATTTCGTGGTTTCATGAACGTTTCGTGAAATAACCATTATTTAGCGTATATTTAGCTTAATTTAGATGTTTTCATAGATATCTAGCTACTTTCACTACGAAATACGTGATTTCGTTGAATTTCATCGTTTCATGAATGTTTCGTGAAATAACCATATTTTAGCGGAGATTTAGCATAATTTTGATGTTTTCTGACATTTCTTGCTACATTCACTGCGAGACACGATATTTCGTTGAATGTCATCGTTTCATGAATGTTTCGTGAAATAACTATGATTTATCGGCGATTTAGCGTAAGTTTGATGTTTTCAGAGATATCTAGCTACATTCACTACGAAACACGTTATTTCGTTGAATTTCATCGTTTCATGAATGTTTCGTGAAATAAACATTATTTAGCGGAGATTTTGCTTAATTTTGATGTTTTCTGACATTTCTTGCTAATTTCACTGCGAAACACGATATTTCGTTGAATTTCATGGTTTCTAGAATGTTTCGTGAAATAACCATGATTTAGCGTAGATTTAGCTTTATTTTGATGTTTTCATAGATATCTGGCTACATTCACTACGAAACACGTTATTTCGTTGAATTTCATCGTTTCATGAATGTTTCGTGAAATAAACATTATTTAGCGGAGATTTAGCTTAATTTTGATGTTTTCTGACATTTCTTGCTACTTTCACTGCGAAACACGATATTTCGTTGACTTTCATCGTTTCATGAGTGTTTCGTGAAATAACCGTTATTTAGCGGAGATTTAGCTTAATTTTGATGTTTTCGGAGATTTCTAGCTATTTTCACTGCGAAACACGATATTTCGTTGAATATCATCGTTTCATGAATGTTTCGTGAAATAACAATAATTTAGCGTAGATTTATCTTAAATTTGATGTTTTCAGATATATCTAGCTGCATTCACTGCGATACACTTTATTTCGTTGAATTTCATCGTTTCATGAATGTTTTGTGAAATAACCATGATTTAGCGTAGATTTATATTTATTTTGATGTTTTCTTAGATATCTAGCAACATTCACTGCGAAACACGTAATTTCGTTGAATTTCAACGTTTCTTGAATGTTTCGTGAAATAACCATGATTTAGCGAAGATTTAGTTTTATTTTGATGTTTTCATAGATATCTAGCTACATTCACTACGAAGCACGTTATTTCGTCGAATTTCATCGTTTCATGAGTGTTTCGTGAAATAACCATATTTTAGCGGAGATTTAGCATAATTTTGATGTTTTCTGACATTTCTTGCTACTTTCACTGCGAAACACGATATTTCGTTGATTTTCATCGTTTCATGAATGTTTCGTGAAATAACCATGATTTAGCGTAGATTTAGCTTTATTTTGATGTTTTCATAGATATCTAGCTTCATTCACTACGAAGCACGTAATTTCGTTGATTTTCATCGTTTCACGAATGTTTCGTGAAATAACCATGATTTAGCGTAGATTTAGCTTTATTTTGATGTTTCATAGATATCTAGCTACATTCACTACGAAGCACGTTATTTCGTTGAATTTCATCGTTTCATGAATGTTTCGTGAAATAACCATATTTTAGCGGAGATTTAACATAATTTTGATGTTTATTGAGATTTCAAGCAACTTTCACTGCGAAACACGTTATTTCGTTGAATGTCATCGTTTCATGAAGGTTTCGTGATATAACCATGATTTAGCGGAGATTTAGCATAATTTTTATGTTTTCTGACATTTCTTGCTACATTCACTGCGAGACACGATATTTCGTTGAATGTCATCGTTTCATGAATGTTTCGTGAAATAACCATTATTTAGCATAGATTTAGCTTAAATTTGATGTTTTCAGAGATATCTAGCTACATTCACTGCGAAACACGTTATTTCGTTGAATTTCATCGTTTCATGAATGTTTCGTGAAATAACAATATTTTAGCGGAGATTTAGCATAATTTTGATGTTTTCTGACATTTCTTGCTAGTTTCACTGCGAAACACCATATTTCGTTGATTTTCATCGTTTCATGAATGTTTCGTGAAATAACCATGGTTTAGCGTAGATTTAGCTTTATTTTGATGTTTTCATAGATATCTAGCTAAATTCACAACGAAGCACGTTATTTCGTTGATTTTCATCGTTCCATGAATGCTTCGTGAAATAACCATGATATAGCGTAGATTTAGCTTTATTTTAATGTTTTCATAGATATCTAGCTACATTCACTACCAAGCACGTTGTTTCGTTGAATTTCATCGTTTCATGAATGTTTCGTGAAATAACCATATTTTAGCGTAGATTTAGCATAATTTTGATGTTTTCTGACATTTCTTGCTACTTTACTGCGAGGCACGATATTTCGTTGAATGTCATCGTTTCATGAATGTTTCGTGAAATAACTATGATTTATCGGCGATTTAGCGTAAGTTTGATGTTTTCAGAGATATCTAGCTACATTCACTGCGAAACACGATATTTCGTTGAATTTCATCGTTTCATGAATGTTTCGTGAAATAAACATTATTTAGCGGAGATTTTGCTTAATTTTGATGTTTTCTGACATTTCTTGCTAATTTCACTGCGAAACACGATATTTCGTTGAATTTCATGGTTTCTAGAATGTTTCGTGAAATAACCATGATTTAGCGTAGATTTAGCTTTATTTTGATGTTTTCATAGATATCTGGCTACATTCAATACGAAACACGTTATTTCGTTGAATTTCATCGTTTCATGAAAGTTTCGTGAAATAAACGTTATTTAGCGGAGATTTAGCTTAATTTTGATGTTTTCTGACATTTCTTGCTACTTTCACTGCGAAACACGATATTTCGTTGAATTTCATCGTTTCATGAATGTTTCGTGAAATATCCATGATTTAGCGGAGATTTAGCATAATTTTGATGTTTTCAGAGATATCTAGCTACTTTCACTGCGAAACGCGATATTTCGTTGATTTTCATCGTTTCATGAATGTTTTGTGAAATAACCATGTTTTAGCGGAGATTTAGTATAATTTGGATGTTTTCTGAAATTACTTGCTACATTCACTGCGAAACACGTTATTTCGTTGAATATCGTGGTTTCATGAATGTTTCGTGAAATAACCATTATTTAGCGTATATTTAGCTTAATTTAGATGTTTTCGTAACTATCTAGCTACAATCACTACGAAGCACGTTATTTCGTTGAATTTCATCGTTTCATGAATGTTTCGTGAAATAACCATGTTTTAGCGAAGATTTAGCTAAATTTTGATGTTTTCTGACTTTTCTCGCTACAGTCACTGCGAAACACGCTATTTCGTTGATTTTCATCGTTTCATGAGTGTTTCGTGAAATAATCGTGATTTAGCGGAGATTTAGCTTAATTTTGATGTTTTCTGAGAATTCTAGCTAAATTCAATACGAAGCACGTTATTTCGTTGATTTTCATCGTTTCTTGAATGTTTCGTGAAATAACCATGTTTTAGCGGAGATTTAGTTTAATTTGGATGTTTTCTGAAATTACTGGCTACTTTCACCGCGAAACACGATATTTCGTTGAATTTCATCGTTTCATGAATGTTTCGTGAAATAACCGTTATTTAGCGGAGATTTAGCTTAATTTTGATGCTTTCTGACATTTCTTACTACTTTCACTGCGAAACACGATATTTCGTTGAATTTCATCGTTTCATGAATGTTTCGTGAAATAAAAATGATTTAGCGTAGATTTTTATTTATTTTGATGTTTTCATAGATATCTAGCTACATTCACTACGAAGCACGTTATTTCGTTGATTTTCATCGTTTCTTGAATGTTTCGTGAAATAACCATATTTTAGCGGAGATTTATCATAATTTTGACGTTTTCTGACATTTCTTGCTAATTTCACTGCGAAACACGATATTTCGTTGAATTTCATGGTTTCCAGAATGTTTCGTGAAATAACCATGATTTAGCGCAGATTTAGCTTTATATTGATGTTTTCATAGATATCTTGCTAAATTCACTACGAAGCACGTTGTTTCGTTGAATTTCATCGTTTCATGAATGTTTCGTGAAATAACCATATTTTACCGGAGATTTAGCATAATTTTGATGTTTTCTGACATTTCTTGCTACTTTCTCTGCGAAACACGATATTTCGTTGACTTTCATCGTTTCATGAATGTTTCGTGTAATAACCGTGATTTAGCGGAGATTTAGCTTAATTTTGTTGTTTTCTGAGATTTCTAGCTACTTTCACAGCGAAACAAGTTATTTCGTTGTATTTCATCGTTTCATGAATGTTTCGTGAAATAAACATTATTTAGCGGAGGTTTAGCTTAATTTTGATGTTTTCTGACATTTCTTGCTACTTTCATTGCGAAACAGGATATTTCGTTGAATTTCATCGTTTCATGAATGTTTCGTGAAATAACCATGATTTAGCGTAGATTTAGCTTTATACTGATGTTTTCATAGATATCTAGCTAAATTCACTACGAAGCACGTTATTTCGTTGATCTTCATCGTTTCATGAATGTTTCGTGAAATAACCATGATTTAGCGTAGATTTAGCTTTATTTTGATGTTTCCATAGATATCTAGCTACATTCACTACGAAGCACGTTGTTTCGTATATTTTCATCGTCTCATGAATGTTTCGTGAAATAACCATGATTTAGCGTAGATTTAGCTTTATTTTGATGTTTTCATAGATATCTGGCTACATTCACTACGAAACATGTTATTTGTTGAATTTCATCGTTTCATGAATGTTTCGTGAAATAACCATGATTTAGCGAAGATTTAGCTTAATTTTGAAGTTTTCTGACTTTTCTCGCTACATTCACTGCGAAACACGTTATTTGTTGAATTTCATCGTTTCATGAATGTTTCGTGAAATAACCGTGTTTTAGCGGAGATTTAGCTTAATTTTGATGTTTTCTGACATTTCTTACTACTTTCACTGCGAAACACGATATTTCGTTGAATTTCATCGTTTCATGAATGTTTCGTGAAATAACCATGATTTATCGTAGATTTAGCTTTATATTGATGTTTTCATAGATATCTAGCTTCATTCACTGCGAAACACGTTATTTCGTTGAATTTCATCGTTTCATGAATGTTTCGTGAAATAACCATGATTTGGCGTAGATATAGCTTTATTTTGATGTTTTCATAGATATCTAGCTACATTCACTACGAAGCACGTTATTTCGTTGAATTTCATCGTTTCATGAATGTTTCGTGAAATAACCATGATTTAGCGAAGATTTAGCTTAATTTTGATGTTTTCTGACTTTTCTCGCTACATTCACTGCGAAACAAGCTATTTCGTTGACTTTCATCGTTACATGAGTGTTTCGTGAAATAACCGTGATTTAGCGGAGATTTAGCTTAATTTTGATGTTTTCTGAGATTTCTAGCTACTTTCACTGCGAAACACTTGATTTCGTTGTATTTCATCGTTTCATGAATGTTTCGTGAAATAACCATGATTTAGCGGAGATTAAGCATAATTTTGATGTTTTCTGACATTTCTTGCTACTTTCACTGCGAAACACGTTATTTCGTTGATTTTCATCGTTTCATGAATGTTTCGTGAAATAACCATGATTTAGCGTAGATTTAGCTTTATTTTGATGTTTTCATAGATATCTAGCTAAATTCACTACGAAGAACGTTATTTCGTTGATTTTCATCGTTTCATGAATGTTTCGTGTAATAACCATGATTTAGCGTAGATTTAGCTTTATTTTGATGTTTTCATAGATATCTAGCTACATTCACTACGAAGCACGTTATTTCGTTGAATTTCATCGTTTCATGAATGTTTCGTGAAATAAACATATTTTAGCGGAGAAATAGCATAATTTTGATGTTTTCTGACATTTCTTGCTACTTTCACTGCGAAACACGATATTTCGTTGACTTTCATCGTTTCATGAATGTTTCGTGAAATAACCATGATTTAGCGCAGATTTAGCTTTATATTGATGTTTTCATAGATATCTTGCTAAATTCACTACGAAGCACGTTGTTTCGTTGAATTTCATCGTTTCATGAATGTTTCGTGAAATAACCATATTTTACCGGAGATTTAGCATAATTTTGATGTTTTCTGACATTTCTTGCTACTTTCACTGCGACTCATGATATTTCGTTGATTTTCATCGTTTCATGAATGTTTCGTGAAATAACCATGATTTAGCGTAAATTTAGCTTTATTTTGATGTTTTCATAGATATCTAGCTACATTCACTACGAAGCACGTTTTTTCGTTGAATTTCATCGTTTCATGAATGTTTCGTGAAATAACCATGATTTAGCGAAGATTTAGCTTAATTTTGATGTTTTCTGACTTTTCTCGCTACATTCACTGCGAAACAAGCTATTTCGTTGACTTTCATCGTTACATGAGTGTTTCGTGAAATAACCGTGATTTAGCGGAGATTTAGCTTAATTTTGATGTTTTCTGAGATTTCAAGCTACTTTCACTGCGAAACACTTGATTTCGTTGTATTTCATCGTTTCATGAATGTTTCGTGAAATAACAATGATTTAGAGGAGATTAAGCATAATTTTGATGTTTTCTGACATTTCTTGCTACTTTCACTGCGAAACACGTTATTTCGTTGATTTTCATCGTTTAATGAATGTTTCGTGAAATAACCATGATTTAGCGTAGATTTAGCTTTATTTTGATGTTTTCATAGATATCTAGCTAAATTCACTACGAAGAACGTTATTTCGTTGATTTTCATCGTTTCATGAATGTTTCGTGTAATAACCATGATTTAGCGTAGATTTAGCTTTATTTTGATGTTTTCATAGATATCTAGCTACATTCATTACGAAGCACGTTATTTCGTTGAATTTCATCATTTCATGAATGTTTCGTGAAATAAACATATTTTAGCGGAGAAATAGCATAATTTTGATGTTTTCTGACATTTCTTGCTACTTTCACTGCGAAACACGATATTTCGTTGACTTTCATCGTTTCATGAATGTTTCGTGAAATAACCATGATTTAGCGCAGATTTAGCTTTATATTGATGTTTTCATAGATATCTTGCTAAATTCACTACGAAGCACGTTGTTTCGTTGAATTTCATCGTTTCATGAATGTTTCGTGAAATAACCATATTTTACCGGAGATTTAGCATAATTTTGATGTTTTCTGACATTTCTTGCTACTTTCACTGCGACTCATGATATTTCGTTGATTTTCATCGTTTCATGAATGTTTCGTGAAATAACCATGATTTAGCGTAAATTTAGCTTTATTTTGATGTTTTCATAGATATCTAGCTACATTCACTACGAAGCACGTTGTTTCGTTGAATTTCATCGTTTCATGAATGTTTCGTGAAATAACCATGATTTAGCGAAGATTTAGCTTAATTTTGATGTTTTCTGACTTTTCTCGCTACATTCACTGCGAAACACGTTATTTGTTGAATTTCATCGTTTCATGAATGTTTCGTGAAATAACCGTGTTTTAGCGGAGATATAGCTTAATTTTGATGTTTTCTGACATTTCTTACTACTTTCACTGCGAAACACGATATTTCGTTGAATTTCATCGTTTCATGAATGTTTCGTGAAATAACCATGATTTATCGTAGATTTAGCTTTATATTGATGTTTTCATAGATATCTAGCTAAATTCACTACGAAGCACGTTATTTCGTTGATTTTCATCGTTTCATGAATGTTTCGTGAAATAACCATGATTTGGCGTAGATATAGCTTTATTTTGATGTTTTCATAGATATCTAGCTACATTCACTACGAAGCACGTTATTTCGTTGAATTTCATCGTTTCATGAATGTTTCGTGAAATAACCATGATTTAGCGAAGATTTAGCTTAATTTTGATGTTTTCTGACTTTTCTCGCTACATTCACTGCGAAACAAGCTATTTCGTTGACTTTCATCGTTTCATGAGTGTTTCGTGAAATAACCGTGATTTAGCGGAGATTTAGATTAATTTTGATGTTTTCTGAGATTTCTAGCTACTTTCACTGCGAAACACGTGATTTCGTTGTATTTCATCGTTTCATGAATGTTTCGTGAAATAACCATTATTTAGCGGAGATTAAGCATAATTTTGATGTTTTCTGACATTTCTTGCTACTTTCACTGCGACTCACGATATTTCGTTGATTTTCATCGTTTCATGAATTTTTCGTGAAATAACCATGATTTGGCGTACGTATAGCTTTATTTTGATGTTTTCATAGATATCTAGCTACATTCATTACGAAGCACGTTATTTCGTTGAATTTCATCATTTCAAGAATGTTTCGTGAAATAACCATGATTTAGCGAAGATTTAGCTTAATTTTGATGTTTTCTGACTTTTCTCGCTACATTCACTGAGAAACACGCTATTTCGTTGACTTTCATCGTTTCATGAGTGTTTCGTGAAATAACCGAGATTTAGCGGAGATTTAGCTTAATTTTGATTTTTTCTGAGATTTCTAGCTTCTTTCACTGCGAAACACCTAATTTCGTTTTATTTCATCGTTTCATGAATGTTTCGTGAAATAACCATGATTTAGCGGAGATTAAGCAAAATTTTGATGTTTTCTGACATTTCTTGCTACTTTCTCTGCGAAACACGATATTTCGTTGACTTTCATCGTTTCATGAATGTTTCGTGAAATAACCATGATTTAGCGAAGATTTAGCTTAATTTTGATGTTTTCTGACTTTTCTCGCTACATTCACTGCGAAACACGTTATTTGTTGAATTTCATCGTTTCATGAATGTTTCGTGAAATAACCGTGTTTTAGCGGAGATATAGCTTAATTTTGATGTTTTCTGACATTTCTTACTACTTTCACTGCGAAACACGATATTTCGTTGAATTCCATCGTTTCATGAATGTTTCGTGAAATAACCATGATTTATCGTAGATTTAGCTTTATATTGATGTTTTCATAGATATCTAGCTAAATTCACTACGAAGCTCGTTATTTCGTTGATTTTCATCGTTTCATGAATGTTTCGTGAAATAACCATGATTTTGCGTAGATTTAGCTTTATTTTGATGTTATCATAGATATCTAGCTACATTCACTACGAAGCACGTTGTTTCGTTGAATTTCATCGTTTCATGAATGTTTCGTGTAATAACCATATTTTAGCGGAGATTTAGCATAATTTTGATGTTTTCTGACATTTCTTGCTACTTTCACTGCGACTCACGATATTTCGTTGATTTTCATCGTTTCATGAATTTTTCGTGAAATAACCATGATTTGGCGTAGATATAGCTTTATTTTGATGTTTTCATAGATATCTAGCTACATTCACTACGAAGCACGTTATTTCGTTGAATTTCATCATTTCAAGAATGTTTCGTGAAATAACCATGATTTAGCGAAGATTTAGCTTAATTTTGATGTTTTCTGACTTTTCTCGCTACATTCACTGAGAAACACGCTATTTCGTTGACTTTCATCGTTTCATGAGTGTTTCGTGAAATAACCGAGATTTAGCGGAGATTTAGCTTAATTTTGATTTTTTCTGAGATTTCTAGCTTCTTTCACTGCGAAACACGTAATTTCGTTTTATTTCATCGTTTCATGAATGTTTCGTGAAATAACCATGATTTAGCGGAGATTAAGCAAAATTTTGATGTTTTCTGACATTTCTTGCTACTTTCTCTGCGAAACACGATATTTCGTTGACTTTCATCGTTTCATGAATGTTTCGTGTAATAACCGTGATTTAGCGGAGATTTAGCTTAATTTTGATGTTTTCTGAGATTTCTAGTTACTTTCACTGCGAAACACTTTATTTCGTTGTATTTCATCGTTTCATGAATGTTTCGTGAAATAAACATTATTTAGTGGAGATTTAGCTTAATTTTGATGTTTTCTGACATTTCTTGCTACTTTCACTGCGAAACACGATATTTCGTTGAATTTCATCGTTTCATGAATGTTTCGTGAAATAACCATGATTTATCGTAGATTTAGCTTTATTTTGATGTTTTCATAGATATCTAGCTACATTCACTACGAAGCACGTTATTTCGTTGAATTTCATCGTTTCATGAATGTTTCGTGAAATAACCATGATTTAGCGAAGATTTAGCTTAATTTTGATGTTTTCTGACTTTTCTCGCTACATTCACTGCGAAACACGTTATTTGTTGAATTTCATCGTTTCATGAATGTTTCGTGAAATAACCGTGTTTTAGCGGAGATATAGCTTAATTTTGATGTTTTCTGACATTTCTTACTACTTTCACTGCGAAACACGATATTTCGTTGAATTCCATCGTTTCATGAATGTTTCGTGAAATAACCATGATTTATCGTAGATTTAGCTTTATATTGATGTTTTCATAGATATCTAGCTAAATTCACTACGAAGCACGTTATTTCGTTGATTTTCATCGTTTCATGAATGTTTCGTGAAATAACCATGATTTAGCGTAGATTTAGCTTTATTTTGATGTTATCATAGATATCTAGCTACATTCACTACGAAGCACGTTGTTTCGTTGAATTTCATCGTTTCATGAATGTTTCGTGAAATAACCATATTTTAGCGGAGATTTAGCATAATTTTGATGTTTTCTGACATTTCTTGCTACTTTCACTGCGACTCACGATATTTCGTTGATTTTCATCGTTTCATGAATTTTTCGTGAAATAACCATGATTTGGCGTAGGTATAGCTTTATTTTGATGTTTTCATAGATATCTAGCTACATTCACTACGAAGCACGTTATTTCGTTGAATTTCATCATTTCAAGAATGTTTCGTGAAATAACCATGATTTAGCGAAGATTTAGCTTAATTTTGATGTTTTCTGACTTTTCTCGCTACATTCACTGAGAAACACGCTATTTCGTTGACTTTCATCGTTTCATGAGTGTTTCGTGAAATAACCGAGATTTAGCGGAGATTTAGCTTAATTTTGATTTTTTCTGAGATTTCTAGCTTCTTTCACTGCGAAACACGTAATTTCGTTTTATTTCATCGTTTCATGAATGTTTCGTGAAATAACCATGATTTAGCGGAGATTAAGCAAAATTTTGATGTTTTCTGACATTTCTTGCTACTTTCACTGCGAAACACGGTATTTCGTTGATTTTCATCGTTTCATGAATGTTTCGTGAAATAACCATGATTTAGCGTAGATTTAGCTTTATTTTGAAGTTTTCATAGATATCTAGCAAAATTCACTACGAAGAACGTTATTTCGTTGATTTTCATCGTTTCATGAATGTTTCCTGTAATAACCATGATTTAGCGTAGATTTAGCTTTATTTTGATGTTTTCATAGATATCTAGCTACATTCACTACGAAGCACGTTATTTCGTTGAATTTCATCGTTTCATGAATGTTTCTTGAAATAAACATATTTTAGCGGAGATTTAGCATAATTTTGATGTTTTCTGACATTTCTTGCTACTTTCACTGCGAAACACGATATTTCGTTGACTTTCATCGTTTCATGAATGTTTCGTGAAATAACCATGATTTAGCGCAGATTTAGCTTTATATTGATGTTTTCATAGATATCTTGCTAAATTCACTACGAAGCAGGTTGTTTCGTTGAATTTCATCGTTTCTTGAATGTTTCGTGAAATAACCATATTTTACCGGAGATTTAGCATAATTTTGATGTTTTCTGACATTTCTTGCTACTTTCACTGCGACTCATGATATTTCGTTGATTTTCATCGTTTCATGAATGTTTCGTGAAATAACCATGATTTAGCGTAAATTTAGCTTAATTTTGATGTGTTCATAGATATCTAGCTACATTCACTACGAAGCACGTTGTTTCGTTGAATTTCATCGTTTCATGAATGTTTCGTGAAATAACCAATTTTACCGGAGATTTAGCATAATTTTGATGTTTTCTGACATTTCTTGCTACTTTCACTGCGACTCATGATATTTCGTTGATTTTCATCGTTTCATGAATGTTTCGTGAAATAACCATGATTTGGCGTAGATATAGCTTTATTTTGATATTTTCATAGATATCTAGCTACATTCACTACGAAGCACGTTATTTCGTTGAATTTCATCGTTTCATGAATGTTTCGTGAAATAACCATGATTTAGCGAAGATTTAGCTTAATTTTGATGTTTTCTGACTTTTCTCGCTACATTCACTGCCAAACACGCTATTTCGTTGAGTTTCATCGTTTCATGAGTGTTTCGAGAAATAACAGTGATTTAGCGGTGATTTAGCTTAATTTTGATGTTTTCTGAGATTTCTAGCTACTTTCACTGCGAAACACGTGATTTCGTTGTATTTCATCGTTTCATGAATGTTTCGTGATATAACCATGATTTAGCGGAGATTTAGCATAATTTTGATGTTTTCTGACATTTCTTGCTACTTTCACTGCGAAACACGATATTTCGTTGATTTTCATCGTTTCATGAATGGTTCGTGAAATAACCATGATTTAGCGTAGATATAGCTTTATTTTTATGTTTTCATAGATATCTAGCTACATTCACTACGAAGCACGTTATTTCGTTGAATTTAATCGTTTCATGAATGTTTCGTGAAATAACCATGTTCTAGCGAAGATTTAGCTTAATTTTGATGTTTTCTGACTTTTCTAGCTACATTCACTGCGAAACACGCTATTTCGTTGACTTTCATCGATTCATGAGTGTTTCGTGAAATAACCGTGATTTAGCGGAGATTTAGCTTAATTTTGATGTTTTCTGAGATTTCTAGCTTCTTTCACCGCGAAACACGTTATTTCGTTGTATTTCATCGTTTCATGAATGTTTCGTGAAATAACCATGATTTAGCGGAGATTTAGCATAATTTTGATGTTTTCTCACATTTCTTGCTACATTCACTGCGAAACACGATATTTCGTAGAATTTCATCGTCTCATGAATGTTACGTGAAATAAACATGATTTAGCGTAGATTTAGCTTTATTTTGATGTTTTCATAGATATCTAGCTACATTCACTACGAAGCACGTTGTTTCGTTGAATTTCATCGTTTCATGAATGTTTCGTGAAATAACCATATTTTAGCGGAGATTTAGCATAATTTTGATGTTTTCTGACATTTCTTGCTACTTTCACTGCGACTCGCGATATTTCGTTGATTTTCATCGTTTCATGAATGTTTCGTGAAGTAACCATGATTTGGCGTAGATATAGCTTTATTTTGATGTTTTCATAGATATCTAGCTACATTCACTACGAAGCACGTTATTTCGTTGAATTTCATCGTTTCATGAATGTTTCGTGAAATAACCATGATTTAGCGAAGATTTAGCTTAATTTTGATGTTTTCTGACTTTTCTCGCTACATTCACTGCGAAACAAGCTATTTCGTTGACTTTCATCGTTTCATGAGTGTTTCGTGAAATAACCGTGATTTAGCGGAGATTTAGCTTAATTTTGATGTTTTCTGAGATTTCTAGCTACTTTCACTGCGAAACACGTGATTTCGTTGTATTTCATCGTTTCATGAATGTTTCGTGAAATAACCATGATTTAGCGGAGATTAAGCATAATTTTGATGTTTTCTGACATTTCTTGCTACTTTCCCTGCGAAACACGTTATTTCGTTGATTTTCATCGTATCATGAATGTTTCGTGAAATAACCATGATTTAGCGTAGATTTAGCTTTATTTTGAAGTTTTCATAGATATCTAGCTAAATTCACTACGAAGAACGTTATTTCGTTGATTTTCATCGTTTCATGAATGTTTCGTGTAATAACCATGATTTAGCGTAGATTTAGCTTTATTTTGATGTTTTCATAGATATCTAGCTACATTCACTACGAAGCACGTTATTTCGTTGAATTTCATCGTTTCATGAATGTTTCGTGAAATAAACATATTTTAGCGGAGATTTAGCATAATTTTGATGTTTTCTGACATATCTTGCTACTTTCACTGCGAAACACGATATTTCGTTGACTTTCATCGTTTCATGAATGTTTCGTGTAATAACCGTGATTTAGCGGAGATTTAGCTTAATTTTGATGTTTTCTGAGATTTCTAGTTACTTTCACTGCGAAACACTTTATTTCGTTGTATTTCATCGTTTCATGAATGTTTCGTGAAATAAACATTATTTAGTGGAGATTTAGCTTAATTTTGATGTTTTCTGACATTTCTTGCTACTTTCACTGCGAAACACGATATTTCGTTGAATTTCATCGTTTCATGAATGTTTCGTGAAATAACCATGATTTATCGTAGATTTAGCTTTATATTGATGTATTCATAGATATCTAGCTACATTCACTACGAAGCACGTTATTTCGTTGAATTTCAACGTTTCATGAATGTTTCGTGAAATAACCATGATTTAGCGAAGATTTAGCTTAATTTTGATGTTTTCTGACTTTTCTCGCTACATTCACTGCGAAACACGTTATTTGTTGAATTTCATCGTTTCATGAATGTTTCGTGAAATAACCGTGTTTTAGCGGAGATATAGCTTAATTTTGATGTTTTCTGACATTTCTTACTACTTTCACTGCGAAACACGATATTTCGTTGAATTCCATCGTTTCATGAATGTTTCGTGAAATAACCATGATTTATCGTAGATTTAGCTTTATATTGATGTTTTCATAGATATCTAGCTAAATTCACTTCGAAGCACGTTATTTCGTTGATTTTCATCGTTTCATGAATGTTTCGTGAAATAACCATGATTTAGCGTAGATTTAGCTTTATTTTGATGTTATCATAGATATCTAGCTACATTCACTACGAAGCACGTTGTTTCGTTGAATTTCATCGTTTCATGAATGTTTCGTGAAATAACCATATTTTAGCGGAGATTTAGCATAATTTTGATGTTTTCTGACATTTCTTGCTACTTTCACTGCGACTCGCGATATTTCGTTGATTTTCATCGTTTCATGAATGTTTCGTGTAATAACCGTGATTTAGCGGAGATTTAGCTTAATTTTGATGTTTTCTGAGATTTCTAGTTACTTTCACTGCGAAACACTTTATTTCGTTGTATTTCATCGTTTCATGAATGTTTCGTGAAATAAACATTATTTAGTGGAGATTTAGCTTAATTTTGTTGTTTTCTGACTTTTCTAGCTACATTCACTGCGAAACACGCTATTTCGTTGACTTTCATCGATTCATGAGTGTTTCGTGAAATAACCGTGATTTAGCGGAGATTTAGCTTAATTTTGATGTTTTCTGAGATTTCTAGCTGCTTTCACCGCGAAACACGTTATTTCGTTGTATTTCATCGTTTCATGAATGTTTCGTGAAATAACCATGATTGAGCGGAGAATTAGCATAATTTTGATGTTTTCTCACATTTCTTGCTACATTCACTGCGAAACACGATATTTCGTAGAATTTCATCGTCTCATGAATGTTACGTGAAATAAACATGATTTAGCGTAGATTTAGCTTTATTTTGATGTTTTCATAGATATCTAGCTACATTCACTACGAAGCACGTTGTTTCGTTGAATTTCATCGTTTCATGAATGTTTCGTGAAATAACCATATTTTAGCGCAGATTTAGCATAATTTTGATGTTTTCTGACATTTCTTGCTACTTTCACTGCGACTCGCGATATTTCGTTGATTTTCATCGTTTCATGAATGTTTCGTGAAGTAACCATGATTTGGCGTAGATATAGCTTTATTTTGATGTTTTCATAGATATCTAGCTACATTCACTACGAAGCACGTTATTTCGTTGAATTTCATCGTTTCATGAATGTTTCGTGAAATAACCATGATTTAGCGAAGATTTAGCTTAATTTTGATGTTTTCTGACTTTTCTCGCTACATTCACTGCGAAACAAGCTATTCGGTTGACTTTCATCGTTTCATGAGTGTTTCGTGAAATAACCGTGATTTAGCGGAGATTTAGCTTTATTTTGATGTTTTCTGAGATTTCTAGCTACTTTCACTGCGAAACACGTGATTTCGTTGTATTTCATCGTTTCATGAATGTTTCGTGAAATAACCATGATTTAGCGGAGATTAAGCATAATTTTGATGTTTTCTGACATTTCTTGCTACTTTCACTGCGAAACACGTTATTTCGTTGATTTTCATCGTTTCATGAATGTTTCGTGAAATAACCATGATTTAGCGTAGATTTAGCTTTATTTTGAAGTTTTCATAGATATCTAGCTAAATTCACTACGAAGAACGTTATTTCGTTGATTTTCATCGTTTCATGAATGTTTCGTGTAATAACCATGATTTAGCGTAGATTTAGCTTTATTTTGATGTTTTCATAGATATCTAGCTACATTCACTACGAAGCACGTTATTTCGTTGAATTTCATCGTTTCATGAATGTTTCGTGAAATAAACATATTTTAGCGGAGATTTAGCATAATTTTGATGTTTTCTGACATATCTTGCTACTTTCACTGCGAAACACGATATTTCGTTGACTTTCATCGTTTCATGAATGTTTCGTGTAATAACCGTGATTTAGCGGAGATTTAGCTTAATTTTGATGTTTTCTCAGATTTCTAGTTACTTTCACTGCGAAACACTTTATTTCGTTGTATTTCATCGTTTCATGAATGTTTCGTGAAATAAACATTATTTAGTGGAGATTTAGCTTAATTTTGATGTTTTCTGACATTTCTTGCTACTTTCACTGCGAAACACGATATTTCGTTGAATTTCATCGTTTCATGAATGTTTCGTGAAATAACCATGATTTATCGTAGATTTAGCTTTATATTGATGTATTCATAGATATCTAGCTACATTCACTACGAAGCACGTTATTTCGTTGAATTTCATCGTTTCATGAATGTTTCGTGAAATAACCATGATTTAGCGAAGATTTAGCTTAATTTTGATGTTTTCTGACTTTTCTCGCTACATTCACTGCGAAACACGTTATTTGTTGAATTTCATCGTTTCATGAATGTTTCGTGAAATAACCGTGTTTTAGCGGAGATATAGCTTAATTTTGATGTTTTCTGACATTTCTTACTACTTTCACTGCGAAACACGATATTTCGTTGAATTCCATCGTTTCATGAATGTTTCGTGAAATAACCATGATTTATCGTAGATTTAGCTTTATATTGATGTTTTCATAGATATCTAGCTAAATTCACTTCGAAGCACGTTATTTCGTTGATTTTCATCGTTTCATGAATGTTTCGTGAAATAACCATGATTTAGCGTAGATTTAGCTTTATTTTGATGTTATCATAGATATCTAGCTACATTCACTACGAAGCACGTTGTTTCGTTGAATTTCATCGTTTCATGAATGTTTCGTGAAATAACCATATTTTAGCGGAGATTTAGCATAATTTTGATGTTTTCTGACATTTCTAGCTACTTTCACTGCGACTCACGGTATTTCGTTGATTTTCATCGTTTCATGAATTTTTCGTGAAATAACCATGATTTGGCGTAGGTATAGCTTTATTTTGATGTTTTCATAGATATCTAGCTACATTCACTACGAAGCACGTTATTTCGTTGAATTTCATCGTTTCAAGAATGTTTCGTGAAATAACCATGATTTAGCGAAGATTTAGCTTAATTTTGATGTTTTCTGACTTTTCTCGCTACATTCACTGAGAAACACGCCATTTCGTTGACTTTCATCGTTTCATGAGTGTTTCGTGAAATAACCGAGATTTAGCGGAGATTTAGCTTAATTTTGATGTTTTCTGAGATTTCTAGCTACTTTCACTGCGAAACACGTGATTTCGTTGTATTTCATCGTTTCATGAATGTTTCGTGAAATAACCATGATTTAGCGGAGATTAAGCAAAATTTTGATGTTTTCTGACATTTCTTGCTACTTTCACTGCGAAACACGTTACTTCGTTGATTTTCATCGTTTCATGAATGTTTCGTGAAATAACCATGATTTAGCGTAGATTTAGCTTTATTTTGAAGTTTTCATAGATATCTAGCAAAATTCACTACGAAGAACGTTATTTCGTTGATTTTCATCGTTTCATGAATGTTTCGTGTAATAACCATGATTTAGCGTAGATTTAGCTTTATTTTGATGTTTTCTGACTTTTCTCGCTACATTCACTGCGAAACAAGCTATTTCGTTGACTTTTATCGTTTCATGAGTGTTTCGTGAAATAACCGTGATTTAGCGGAGATTTAGCTTTATTTTGATGTTTTCTGAGATTTCTAGCTACTTTCACTGCGAAACACGTGATTTCGTTGTATTTCATCGTTTCATGAATGTTTCGTGAAATAACCATGATTTAGCGGAGATTAAGCATAATTTTGATGTTTCCTGACATTTCTTGCTACTTTCACTGCGAAACACGTTATTTCGTTGATTTTCATCGTATCATGAATGTTTCGTGAAATAACCATGATTTAGCGTAGATTTAGCTTTATTTTGAAGTTTTCATAGATATCTAGCTAAATTCACTACGAAGAACGTTATTTCGTTGATTTTCATCGTTTCATGAATGTTTCGTGTAATAACCATGATTTAGCGTAGATTTAGCTTTATTTTGATGTTTTCATAGATATCTAGCTACATTCACTACGAAGCACGTTATTTCGTTGAATTTCATCGTTTCATGAATGTTTCGTGAAATAAACATATTTTAGCGGAGATTTAGCATAATTTTGATGTTTTCTGACATATCTTGCTACTTTCACTGCGAAACACGATATTTCGTTGACTTTCATCGTTTCATGAATGTTTCGTGTAATAACCGTGATTTAGCGGAGATTTAGCTTAATTTTGATGTTTTCTCAGATTTCTAGTTACTTTCACTGCGAAACACTTTATTTCGTTGTATTTCATCGTTTCATGAATGTTTCGTGAAATAAATATTATTTAGTGGAGATTTAGCTTAATTTTGATGTTTTCTGACATTTCTTGCTACTTTCACTGCGAAACACGATATTTCGTTGAATTTCATCGTTTCATGAATATTTCGTGAAATAACCATGATTTAGCGTAGATTTAGCTTTATTTTGATGTTTTCATAGATATCTAGCTACATTCACTACGAAGCACGTTATTTCGTTGAATTTCATCGTTTCATGAATGTTTCGTGAAATAACCATGATTTAGCGAAGATTTAGCTTAATTTTGATGTTTTCTGACTTTTCTCGCTACATTCACTGCGAAACACGTTATTTGTTGAATTTCATCGTTTCATGAATGTTTCGTGAAATAACCGTGTTTTAGCGGAGATATAGCTTAATTTTGATGTTTTCTGACATTTCTTACTACTTTCACTGCGAAACACGATATTTCGTTGAATTCCATCGTTTCATGAATGTTTCGTGAAATAACCATGATTTATCGTAGATTTAGCTTTATATTGATGTTTTCATAGATATCTAGCTAAATTCACTTCGAAGCACGTTATTTCGTTGATTTTCATCGTTTCATGAATGTTTCGTGAAATAACCATGATTTAGCGTAGATTTAGCTTTATTTTGATGTTATCATAGATATCTAGCTACATTCACTACGAAGCACGTTGTTTCGTTGAATTTCATCGTTTCATGAATGTTTCGTGAAATAACCATATTTTAGCGGAGATTTAGCATAATTTTGATGTTTTCTGACATTTCTTGCTACTTTCACTGCGACTCACGATATTTCGTTGATTTTCATCGTTTCATGAATTTTTCGTGAAATAACCATGATTTGGCGTAGATATAGCTTTATTTTGATGTTTTCATAGATATCTAGCTACATTCACTACGAAGCACGTTATTTCGTTGAATTTCATCGTTTCATGAATGTTTCGTGAAATAACCATGATTTAGCGAAGATTTAGCTTAATTTTGATGTTTTCTGACTTTTCTCGCTACATTCACTGAGAAACACGCTATTTCGTTGACTTTCATCGTTTCATGAGTGTTTCGTGAAATAACCGTGATTTAGCGGAGATTTAGCTTAATTTTGATGTTTTCTGAGATTTCTAGCTACTTTCACTGCGAAACACGTGATTTCGTTGTATTTCATCGTTTCATGAATGTTTCGTGAAATAACCATGATTTAGCGGAGATTAAGCAAAATTTTGATGTTTTCTGACATTTCTTGCTACTTTCACTGCGAAACACGTTACTTCGTTGATTTTCATCGTTTCATGAATGTTTCGTGAAATAACAATGATTTAGCGTAGATTTAGCTTTATTTTGAAGTTTTCATAGATATCTAGCAAAATTCACTACGAAGCACGTTATTTCGTTGATTTTCATCGTTTCATGAATGTTTCCTGTAATAACCATGATTTAGCGTAGATTTAGCTTTATTTTGATGTTTTCATAGATATCTAGCAAAATTCACTACGAAGCACGTTATTTCGTTGAATTTCATCGTTTCATGAATGTTTCTTGAAATAAACATATTTTAGCGGAGATTTAGCATAATTTTGATGTTTTCTGACATTTCTTGCTACTTTCACTGCGAAACACGATATTTCGTTGACTTTCATCGTTTCATGAATGTTTCGTGAAATAACCATGATTTAGCGAGATTTAGCTTTATTTTGATGTTTTCATAGATATCTAGCTACATTCACTACGAAACACGTTATTTCGTTGAATTTCATCGTTTCATGAATGTTTCGTTAACAACATATTTTAGCGGAGATTTAGCATAATTTTGATGTTTTCTGAGATTTCTTGCTACTTTCACTGCGACACACGATATTTCGTTGATTTTCATCGTTTCATGAATGTTTCGTGAAATAACCATGATTTGGCGTAGATATAGCTTTATTTTGATGTTTTCATAGATATCTAGCTACATTCACTACGAAGCACGTTATTTCGTTGAATTTCATCGTTTCATGAATGTTTCGTGAAATAACCATGATTTAGCGAAGATTTAGCTTAATTTTGATGTTTTCTGACTTTTCTCGCTACATTCACTGCCAAACACGCTATTTCGTTGAGTTTCATCGTTTCATGAGTGTTTCGAGAAATAACCGTGATTTAGCGGTGATTTAGCTTAATTTTGATGTTTTCTGAGATTTCTAGCTACTTTCACTGCGAAACACGTTATTTCGTTGTATTTCATCGTTTCATGAATGTTTCGTGATATAACCATGATTTAGCGGAGATTACATAATTTTGATGTTTTCTGACATTTCTTGCTACTTTCACTGCGAAACACGATATTTCGTTGATTTTCATCATTTCATGAATGTTTCGTGAAATAACCATGATTTAGCGTAGATATAGCTTTATTTTTATGTTTTCATAGATATCTAGCTACATTCACTACGAAGCACGTTATTTCGTTGAATTTCATCGTTTCATGAATGTTTCGTGAAATAACCATTTTTAGCGAAGATTTAGCTTAATTTTGATGTTTTCTGACTTTTCTAGCTACATTCACTGCGAAACACGCTATTTCGTTGACTTTCATCGTTTCATGAGTGTTTCGTGAAGTAACCGTGATTTAGCGGAGATTTAGCTTAATTTTGATGTTTTCTGAGATTTTAGCTGCTTTCACCGCGAAACACGTTATTTCGTTGTATTTCATCGTTTCATGAATGTTTCGTGTAATAACCGTGATTTAGCGGAGATTTAGCTTAATTTTGATGTTTTCTGAGATTTCTAGCTACTTTCACTGCGAAACACGTTATTTCGTTGATTTTCATCGTTTCATGAATGTTTCGTGAAATAACCATGATTTAGCGTAGATTTAGCTTTATTTTGATGTTTTCATAGATATCTAGCTACATTCACTACGAAGCACGTTGTTTCGTTGAATTTCATCGTTTCATGAATGTTTCGTGAAATAACCATATTTTAGCTGAGATTGAGCATAATTTTGATGTTTTCTGACATTTCTTGCTACATTCACTGCGAAACACGATATTTCGTAGATTTCCATCGTCTCATGAATGTTTCGTGAAATAACCATGATTTAGCGTAGATTTACATTTATTTTGAAGTTTTCATAGATATCTAGCTAAATTCACTTCGAAGAACGTTATTTCGTTGATTTTCATCGTTTCATGAATGTATCGTGAAATAACCATGATTTAAAGTAGATTTAGCCTTATTTTGATGTTTTCATAGATATCTAGCTACATTCACTACGAAGCACGTTATTTCGTTGAATTTCATCGTTTCATGAATGTTTCGTGAAATAAACATATTTTAGCTGAGATTTAGCATAATTTTGATGTTTTCTGACATTTCTTGCTACTTTCACTGCGAAACACGATATTTCGTTGATTTTCATCGTTTCATGAATGTTTCGTGAAATAACCATGATTTAGCGTAGATATAGCTTTATTTTGATGTTTTCTGACATTTCTTGCTACATTCACTGCGAAACACGATATTTCGCAGATTTTCATCGTCTCATGAATGTTTCGTGAAATAACCATGATTTAGCGTAGATTTAGCTTTATTTTGATGTTTTCTGACATTTCTTGCTACTTTCACTGCGAAACACGATATTTCGTTGATTTTCATCGTTTCATGAATTTTTCGTGAAATAACCATGTTTTAGCGAAGATTAAGCTTAATTTTGATGTTTTCTGACTTTTCTTGCTACTTTCACTGCGAAACACGATATTTCGTTGAATTTCATCGTTTCATGAATGTTTCGTGAAATATCCATGATTTAGCGGAGATTTAGCATAATTTTGATGTTTTCTGACATTTCTTGCTGCATTCACTGCGAGACACGATATTTCGCTGAATGTCATCGTTTCATGATTGTTTCGTGAAATAACTATGATTTATCGGCGATTTAGCGTAAGTTCGATGTTTTCAGAGATATCTAGCTACATTCATTACGAAACACGTTATTTCGTTGAATGTCATCGTTTCATGAAGGTTTCGTGATATAACCATGATTTAGCGGAGATTTAGCATAATTTTTATGTTTTCTGACTTTTCTTGCTACATTCACTGCGAGACACGATATTTCGTTGAATGTCATCGTTTCATGAATGTTTCGTGAAATAACTATGATTTATCGGCGATTTAGCGTAAGTTTGATGTTTTCAGAGGTATCTAGCTACATTCATTACGAAACACGTTAATTCGTTGAATTTCATCGTTTCATGAATGTTTCGTGAAATAAACATTATTTAGCGGAAATTTTGCTTAATTTTGATGTTTTCTGACATTTCTTGCTAATTTCACTGCGAAACACGATATTTCGTTGAATTTCATCGTTTCATGAATGTTTCGTGAAATAACCATTATTTAGCGTAAATTTAGCTTAAATTTGATGTTTTCAGAGATATCTAGCTACATTCCATGCGAAACACGTTATTTCGTTGAATTTCATCGTTTCATGAATGTTTCGTGAAATAACCATATTTTAGCGGAGATTTAGCATAATTTTGATGTTTTCTGACATTTCTTGCTATTTTCACTGCGAAACACGATATTTCGTTGATTTTCATCGTTTCATGAATGTTTCGTGAAATAACCATGATTTAGCGTAGATTTAGCTTTATTTTGATGTTTTCATAGATATCTAGCTAAATTCAATACGAAGCACGTTATTTCGTTGATTTTTATCGTTTCATGAATGTTTCGTGAAATAACCATGATTTAGCGTAGATTTAGCTTCATTTTGATGATTTCATAGATATCTAGCTACATTCACCACGAAGCACGTTGTTTCGTTGAATTTCATCGTTTCATGATTGTTTCGTGAAATAACCATATTTTAGCGGAGATTTAGCATAATTTTGATGTTTTCTGACATTTCTTTCTGCATTCACTGCAAGACACGATATTTCGCTGAATGTCATCGTTTCATGATTGTTTCGTGAAATAACTATGATTTATCGGCGATTTAGCGTAAGTTTGATGTTTTCAGAGATATCTAGCTACATTCATTACGAAACACGTTAATTCGTCGAATTTCATCGTTTCATGAATGTTTCGTGAAATAACCATATTTTAGCGGAGATTTAGCATAATTTTGATGTTTTCTGACATTTCTTGCTACATTCACTGCGAAACACGATATTTCGTTGACTTTCATCGTTTCATGAGTGTTTCTTGAAATAACCGTGATTTAGCGGACGTTTAGCTTAATTTTGATTTTTTCTGTGATTTCTAGCTACTTTCACTGCAAAAAACTTTATTTAGTTGTATTTCATCGTTTCATGATTGTTTCGTGAAATAACCATGATTTAGCGGAGATTTATCATAATTTTGATGTTTTCTGACATTTCTTGCTACTTTCACTGCGAAACACGATATTTCGTTGATTTTCATCTTTTCATGAATGTTTTGTGATATAACCATGTTTTAGCGGAGATTTAGTATAATTTGGATGTTTTCTGAGATTTCTAGCTACTTTCACTGCGAAACACGATATTTCGTTGAATTTCATCGTTTCATGTATGTTTCATGAAATAACCATGATTTAGCGAAGACTTAGCTTTATTTTGATGTTTTCAAAGATATCTAGCTACATTCACTACGAAGCACGTTATTTCGTTGAATTTCATCGTTTCATGAATGTTTCGTGAAATTACCATATTTTAGCGGAGATTTAGCATAATTTTGATGTTTTCTGACATTTCTTGCTACTTTCACTGCGAAACACGATATTTCGTTGATTTTCATCGATTCAAGAATGTTTCGTGAAATAACCATGATTTAGCGTAGATTTAGCTTTATTTTGATGTTTTCATAGATATCTAGCTACATTCACTACGAAGCACGTTATTTCGTTGATTTTCATCGATTCATGAATGTTTCGTGAAATAACCATGATTTACCGTAGATTTAGCTTTATTTTGATGTTTCATAGATATCTAGCTACATTCACTACGAAGCACGTTATTTCGTTGAATTTCATCGTTTCATGAATGTATCGTGAAATAACCATATTTTAGCGGAGATTTAGCATAATTTTGATGTTTTCTGACATTTCTTGCTACTTTCACTGCGAAACACTGTATTTCGTTGATTTTCATCCTATCATGAATGTTTCGTGTAATAACCGTGATTTAGTGGAAATTTAGCTTAAATTTGATTTTTTCTGAGGTTTCTAGCTACTTTCACTGCGAAACACGTTATTTCGTTGTATTTCATCGTTTCATGAATGTTTCGTGAAATAACCATGATTTAGCGGAGATTTAACATAATATTGATGTTTTCTGAGATTTCTAGCAACTTTCACTGCGAAACACGTTATTTCGTTGAATGTCATCGTTTCATGAAGGTTTCGTGATATAACCATGATTTAGCGGAGATTTAGCATAATTTTTATGTTTTCTGACATTTCTTGCTACATTCACTGCGAGACACGATATTTCGTTGAATGTCATCGTTTCATGAATGTTTCGTGAAATAACCATGATTTAGCGTAGATTTAGCTTTATTTTGATGTTTTCATAGATATCTAGCTAAATTCACTACGAAGCACGTTATTTCGTTGATTTTCATCGTTTCATGAATGTTTCGTGAAATAACCATGATTTAGCGTAGATTTAGCTTAATTTTGATGTTTTCTGACATTTCTTGCTACTTTCACTGCGAAACACGATATTTCGTTGACTTTCATCGTTTCATGATTGTTTCGTGAAATATCCACGATTTAGCGGAGATTTAGCATAATTTTGATGTTTTCAGAGATATCCAGCTACTTTCACGGCGAAACGCGATATTTCGTTGATTTTCATCGTTTCATGAAAGTTTTGTGATATAACCATGTTTTAGCGGAGATTTAGTATAATTTGGATGTTTTCTGAAATTACTTGCTACATTCACTGCGAAACACGTTATTTCGTTTAATTTCGTGGTTTCATGAATGTTTCGTGAAATAACCATTATTTAGCGTATATTTAGCTTAATTTAGATGTTTTCATAACTATCTAGCTACATTCACTACGAAGCACGTTATTTCGTTGAATTTCATCGTTTCATGAATGTTTCGTGAAATAACCATGTTTTAGCGAAGATTTAGCTTAATTTTGATGTTTTCTGACTTTTCTCGCTACAGTCACTGCGAATCACGCTATTTCGTTGACTTTCATCGTTTCATGAGTGTTTCCTGAAATAACCGTGATTTAGCGGAGATTTAGCTTAATTTTGATGTTTTCTGAGATTTCTAGCTACTTTCACTGCGAAACACGATATTTCGTTGAATATCATCGTTTCATGAATGTTTCGTGAAATAACCATTATTTAGCGTAGATTTAGCTTAAATTTGATGTTTTCAGAGATATCTAGCTACATTCACTGCGAAACACGTTATTTCGTTGAATTTCATCGTTTCATGAATGTTTCGTGAAATAACCATGATTTAGCGTAGATTTAGCTTTATATTGATGTTTTCATAGATATCTAGCTAAATTCACTACGAAGCACGTTATTTCGTTGATTTTCATCGTTTCATGAATGTTTCGTGAAATAACCATGATTTAGCGTAGATTTAGCTTTATTTTGATGTTTTCATAGATATCTAGCTACTTTCACGGCGAAACGCGATATTTCGTTGATTTTCATTGTTTCATGAATGTTTTGTGATATAACCATGTTTTAGCGGAGATTTAGTATAATTTGGATGTTTTCTGAAATTACTTGCTACATTCACTGCGAAACACGTTATTTCGTTTAATTTCGTGGTTTCATGAATGTTTCGTGAAATAACCATTATTTAGCGTATATTTAGCTTAATTTAGATGTTTTCATAACTATCTAGCTACATTCACTACGAAGCACGTTATTTCGTTGAATTTCATCGTTTCATGAATGTTTCGTGAAATAACCATGTTTTAGCGAAGATTTAGCTTAATTTTGATGTTTTCTGAGATTTCTAGCTACATTCACTGCGAATCACGGTATTTCGTTGACTTTCATCGTTTCATGAGTGTTTCGTGAAATAACCGTGATTTAGCGGAGATTTAGCTTAATTTTGATGTTTTCTGAGATTTCTAGCTACTTTCACTGCGAAACACGATATTTCGTTGAATATCATCGTTTCATGAATGTTTCGTGAAATAACCATTATTTAGCGTAGATTTAGCTTAAATTTGATGTTTTCAGAGATATCTAGCTACATTCACTGCGAAACACGTTATTTCGTTGAATTTCATCGTTTCATGAATGTTTCGTGAAATAACCATGATTTAGCGTAGATTTAGCTTTATTTTGATGTTTTCATAGATATCTAGCTAAATTCACTACGAAGCACGTTATTTCGTTGATTTTCATCGTTTCATGAATGTTTCGTGAAATAACCATGATTTAGCGTAGATTTAGCTTTATTTTGATGTTTTCATAGATATCTAGCTACATTCACTACGAAACACGTTATTTCGTTGAATTTCATCGTTTCATGAATGTTTCGTGAAATAACCATGATTTAGCGGAGATTTAGCTTAATTTTGATGTTTTCTGACATTTCTTGCTACTTTCACTGCGAAACACGATATTTCGTTGAATTTCATCGTTTCATGAATGTTTCGTGAAATATCCATGATTTAGCGGAGATTTAGCATAATTTTGATGTTTTCAGAGATATCTAGCTACTTTCACTGCGAAACGCGATATTTCGTTGATTTTCATCGTTTCATGAATGTTTTGTGAAATAACCATGTTTTAGCGGAGATTTAGTATAATTTGGATGTTTTCTGAAATTACTTGCTACATTCACTGCGAAACACGTTATTTCGTTTAATTTCGTGGTTTCATGAATGTTTCGTGAAATAACCATTATTTAGCGTATATTTAGCTTAATTTAGATGTTTTCATAACTATCTAGCTACATTCACTACGAAGCACGTTATTTCGTTGAATTTCATCGTTTCATGAATGTTTCGTGAAATAACCATGTTTTAGCGAATATATAGCTTAATTTTGATGTTTTCTGTATTTTCTCGCTACAGTCACTGCGAATCACGCTATTTCGTTGACTTTCATCGTTTCATGAGTGTTTCCTGAAATAACCGTGATTTAGCGGAGATTTAGCTTAATTTTGATGTTTTCTGAGATTTCTAGCTACTTTCACTGCGAAACGCGATATTTCGTTGAATATCATCGTTTCACGAATGTTTCGTGAAATAACCATTATTTAGCGTAGATTTAGCTTAAATTTGATGTTTTCAGAGATATCTAGCTACATTCACTGCGAAACACGTTATTTCGTTGAATTTCATCGTTTCATGAATGTTTCGTGAAATAACCATGTTTTAGCGGAGATTTAGACTAAATTTTTATTTTTTCTGACTTTTCTCGCTACAGTCACTGCGAATCACGCTATTTCGTTGACTTTCATCGTTTCATGAGTGTTTCCTGAAATAACCGTGATTTAGCGGAGATTTAGCTTAATTTTGATGTTTTCTGAGATTTCTAGCTACTTTCACTGCGAAACACGATATTTCGTTGAATATCATCGTTTCATGAATGTTTCGTGAAATAACCATTATTTAGCGTAGATTTAGCTTAAATTTGATGTTTTCAGAGATATCTAGCTACATTCACTGCGAAACACGTTATTTCGTTGAATTTCATCGTTTCATGAATGTTACGTGAAATAACCACGATTTAGCGTAGATTTAGCTTTATTTTGATGTTTTCATAGATATCTAGCTAAATTCACTACGAAGCACGTTATTTCGTTGATTTTCATCGTTTCATGAATGTTTCGTGAAATAACCATGATTTAGCGTAGATTTAGCTTAATTTTGATGTTTTCTGACATTTCTTGCTACTTTCACTGCGAAACACGATATTTCGTTGACTTTCATCGTTTCATGAATGTTTCGTGAAATATCCTTGATTTAGCGGAGATTTAGCATAATTTTGATGTTTTCAGAGATATCTAGCTACTTTCACGGCGAAACGCGATATTTCGTTGATTTTCATCGTTTCATGAAAGTTTTGTGAAATAACCATGTTTTAGCGGAGATTTAGTATAATTTGGATGTTTTCTGAAATTACTTGCTACATTCACTGCGAAACACGTTATTTCGTTTAATTTCGTGGTTTCATGAATGTTTCGTGAAATAACCATTATTTAGCGTATATTTAGCTTAATTTAGATGTTTTCATAACTATCTAGCTACATTCACTACGAAGCACGTTATTTCGTTGAATTTCATCGTTTCATGAATGTTTCGTGAAATAACCATGTTTTAGCGAAGATTTAGCTTAATTTTGATGTTTTCTGACTTTTCTCGCTACAGTCACTGCGAATCACGCTATTTCGTTGACTTTCATCGTTTCATGAATGTTTCGTGAAATAACCGTGATTTAGCGGAGATTTAACTTAATTTTGATGTTTTCTGAGATTTCTAGCTACTTTCACTGCGAAACACGTTATTTCGTTGAATTTCATCGTTTCATGAATGTTTCGTGAAATAACCATTATTTAGCGTAGATTTAGCTTAAATTTGATGTTTTCAGAGATATCTAGCTACATTCACTGCGAAACACGTTATTTCGTTGAATTTCATCGTTTCATGAATGTTTCGTGAAATAACCATGATTTAGTGTAGATTTAGCTTTATATTGATATTTTCATAGATATCTAGCTAAATTCACTACGAAGCACGTTATTTCGTTGATTTTCGTCGTTTCATGAATGTTTCGTGAAATAACCATGATTTAGCGTAGATTTAGCTTAATTTAGATGTTTTCATAGATATCTAGCTACTTTCACTACGAAATATGTTATTTCGTTGAATTTCATCGTTTCATGAATGTTTCGTGAAATAACCATGATTTAGCGTAGATTTAGATATATTTTGATGTTTTCAGAGATATCTAGCTACATTCACTGCGAAACACGTTGTTTCGTTGAATTTCATCGTTTCATGAATGTTTCGTGAAATAACCATGATTTAGCGTAGATTTAGCATAATTTTGATGTTTTCAGAGATATCTAGCTACATTCACTACGAAGCACGTTATTTCGTTGATTTTCATCGTTTCATGAATGTTTCGTGAAATAACCATGATTTTGCGTAGATTTAGCTTAATTTAGATGTTTTCATAGATATCTAGCTACTTTCACTGCGAAATACGTTATTTCGTTGAATTTCATCGTTTCATGAATGTTTCGTGGAATAACCATGTTTTAGTGGAGATTATGCTTAATTTGGATGTTTTCTGAGATTTCTAGCTACTTTCACTGCGAAACACGATATTTCGTTGAATTTCATCGTTTCATGTATGTTTCATGAAATAACCATGATTTAGCGAAGATTTAGCTTTATTTTGATGTTTTCATAGATATCTAGCTACATTCACTACGAAGCACGTTATTTCGTTGAATTTCATCGTTTCATGAATGTTTCGTGAAATAACCATATTTTAGCGGAGATTTAGCATAATTTTGATGTTTTCTGACATTTCTTGCTACTTGCACTGCGAAACACGGTATTTCGTTGATTTTCATCGTTTCATGAAAGTTTCGTGCAAGAACCGTGATTTAGCGGAGATTTAGCTTAAATTTGATGTTTTCTGAGGTTTCTAGCTACTTTCACTGCGAAACACGTTATTTCGTTGTATTTCATCGTTTCATGAATGTTTCGTGAAATAACCATGATTTAGCGGAGATTTAACATAATTTTGATGTTTTCTGAGATTTCTAGCAATTTTCACTGCGAAACACGTTATTTCGTTGAATGTCATCGTTTCATGAAGGTTTCGTGATATAACCATGATTTAGCGGATATTTAGCATAATTTTAATGTTTTCTGACATTTCTTGCTACATTCACTGCGAGACACGATATTTCGTTGAATGTCATCGTTTCATGAATGTTTCGTGAAATAACTATGATTTATCGGCGATTTAGCGTAAGTTTGATGTTTTCAGAGATATCTAGCTACATTCATTACGAAACACGTTAATTCGTTGAATTTCATCGTTTCATGAATGTTTCGTGAAATAAACATTATTTAGCGGAAATTTTGCTTAATTTTGATGTTTTCTGACATTTCTTGCTAATTTCACTGCGAAACACGATATTTCGTTGAATTTCATCGTTTCATGAATGTTTCGTGAAATAACCATTATTTAGCGTAAATTTAGCTTAAATTTGATGTTTTCAGAGATATCTAGCAACATTCAATGCGAAACACGTTATTTCGTTGAATTTCATCGTTTCATGAATGTTTCGTGAAATAACCATATTTTAGCGGAGATTTAGCATAATTTTGATGTTTTCTGACATTTCTTGCTATTTTCACTGCGAAACACGATATTTCGTTGACTTTCATCGTTTCATGAATGTTTCGTGAAATAACCATGATTTAGCGTAGATTTAGCTTTATTCTGATGTTTTCATAGATATCTAGCTAAATTCACTTCGAAGCACGTTATTTCGTTGATTTTCATCGTTTCATGAATGTTTCGTGAATTAACCATGATTTAGCGAAGATTTAGCTTTATTTTGATGTTTTCATAGATATATAGCTACATTCACTACGAAGCACGTTATTTCGTTGAATTTCATCGTTTCATGAATGTTTCGTGAAATAACCATGATTTAGCGTAGATTTAGCTTTATTTTGATGTTTTCTTAGATATCTGGCTACATTCACTACGAAACACGTTATTTCGTTGAATTTCTACGTTTCATGAATGTTTCGTGAAATAAACATTATTTAGCGGAGATTTAGCTTAATTTTGATGTTTTCTGACATTTCTTGCTACTTTCACTGCGAAACAAGATATTTCGTTGACTTTCATCGTTTCATGAATGTTTCGTGAAATATCCATGATTTAGCGGAGATTGAGCATAATTTTGATGTTTTCAGAGATATCTAGCTACTTTCACGGCAAACGCGATATTTTCTTGATTTTCATCGTTTCATGAATGTTTTGTGATATAACCATGTTTTAGCGGAGATTTAGTATAATTTGGATGTTTTCTGAAATTACTTGCTACATTCACTGCGAAATACGTTATTTCGTTGAATTTCGTGGTTTCATGAATGTTTCGTGAAATAACCATTATTTAGCGTATATTTAGCTTAATTTAGATGTTTTCATAACTATCTAGCTACATTCACTACGAAGCACGTTATTTCGTTGAATTTCATCGTTTCATGAATGTTTCGTGAAATAACCATGTTTTAGCGAAGATTTAGCTTAATTTTGATGTTTTCTGACTTTTCTCGCTACAGTCACTGCGAAACACGCTATTTCGTTGACTTTCATCGTTTCATGAGTGTTTCCTGAAATAACCGTGATTTAGCGGAGGTTTAGCTTAATTTTGATGTTTTCTGAGATTTCTAGCTACTTTCACTGCGAAACACGATATTTCGTTGAATATCATCGTTTCATGAATGTTTCGTGAAATAACCATTATTTAGCGTAGATTTAGCATAATTTTGATGTTTTCTGACATTTCTTTCTACTTTCACTGCGAAACACGATATTTCGTTGATTTTCATCGTTTCATGAATGTTTCGTGAAATAACCGTGATTTAGCGGAGATTTTGCATAATGTTGATGTTTTCTGACATTTCTTGCTACTTTCACTGCGACTCACGATATTTCGTTGATTTTCATCGTTTCATGAATGTTTCGTGAAATAACCGTGATTTAGCGGAGATTTAGCTTAATTTTGATGTTTTCTGAGATTTCTAGCTACTTTCACTGCGAAACACGTGATTTCGTTGATTTTCATCGTTTCATGAATGTTTCGTGAAATAACCATGATTTAGCGTAGATTTAACTTTATTTTGATGTTTTCATAGATATCTAGCTACATTCACTACGAAGCACGTTATTTCGTTGATTTTCATCGTTTCATGAATGTTTCGTGAAATAACCATGATTTAGCGTAGATTTAGCTTTATTTTGATGTTTCATAGATATCTAGCTACATCCACTACGAAGCACGTTATTTCGTTGAATTTCATCGTTTCATGAATGTTTCGTGAAATAACCATATTTTAGAGGAGATTTAGCATAATTTTGATGTTTTCTGACATTTCTTGCTACTTTCACTGCGAAACACGATATTTCGTTGATTTTCATCGTTTCATGAATGTTTCGTGAAATAACCATGATTTAGCGTTGATTTAGCTTTATTTTGATGTTTTCATAGATATCTAGCTACATTCACTACGAAGCACGTAATTTCGTTGATTTTCATCGTTTCATGAATGTTTCGTGAAATAACCATGATTTAGCGTAGATTTGGCTTTATTTTGATGTTTCATAGATATCTAGCTACATTCACTACGAATCACGTTATTTCGTTGAATATCATCGTTTCATGAATGTTTCGTGAAATAACCATATTTTAGCGGTGATTTAGCATAATTTTGATGTTTTCTGACATTTCTTGCTACTTTCACTGCGAACCACTATATTTCGTTGATTTTCATCGTTTCATGAAAATTTCGTGCAATAACCGTGATTTAGTGGAGATTTAGCTTAAATTTGATGTTTTCTGAGGTTTCTAGCTACTTTCAGTGCGAAACACGTTATTTCGTTGTATTTCATCGTTTCATGAATGTTTCGTGAAATAACCATGATTTAGCGGAGATTTAGCATAATTTTGATGTTTTCTGACATTTCTTGCTACTTTCACTGCGAAACACGATATTTCGTTGAATTTCATCGTTTCATGAATGTTTCGTGAAATAACTATGATTTATCGGCGATTTAGCGTAAGTTTGATGTTTTCAGAGATATCTAGCTACATTCACTACGAAACACGTTATTTCGTTGAATTTCATCGTTTCATGAATGTTTCGTGAAATAAACATTATTTAGCGGAGATTTTGCTTAATTTTGATGTTTTCTGACATTTCTTGCTAATTTCACTGCGAAACACGATATTTCGTTGAATTTCATCGTTTCATGAATGTTTCGTGAAATAACCATTATTTAGCGTAGATTTAGCTTAAATTTGATGTTTTCAGAGATATCTAGCTACATTCACTGCGAAACACGTTATTTCGTTGAATTTCATCGTTTCATGAATGTTTCGTGAAATAACCATATTTTAGCGGAGATTTAGCATAATTTTGATGTTTTCTGACATTTCTTGCTACTTTCACTGCGAAACACGATATTTCGTTGATTTTCATCGTTTCATGAATGTTTCGTGAAATAACCATGATTTAGCGGAGATTTAGCATAATTTTGATGTTTTCAGAGATATGTAGCTACTTTCACGGCGAAACGCGATATTTTGTTGATTTTCATCGTTTCATGAATGTTTTGTGATATAACCATGTTTTAGCGAAGATTTAGTATAATTTGGATGTTTTCTGAAATTACTTGCTACATTCACTGCGTAACACGTTATTTCGTTGAATTTCATGGTTTCATGAATGTTTCGTGAAATAACCATTATTTAGCGTATATTTAGCTTAGTTTTGCTGTTTTCATAAATATCTAGCTACATTCACTACGAAACACGTTATTTCGTTGAATTTCATCGTTTCATGAATGTTTCGTGAAATAACCATGTTTTAGCGGAGATTTAGCTTAATTTTGACGTTTTCTGACTTTTCTCGCTACATTCACTGCGAAACACGCTATTTCGATACTTTCATCGTTTCATGAATGTTTCGTGAAATAACCGTGATTTAGCGGAGATTTAGCTTAATTTTGATGTTTTCTGAGATTTCTAGCTACTTTCACTGCGAAACACGATATTTCGTTGAATATCATCGTTTCATGAATGTTTCGTGAAATAACCATTATTTAGCGTAGATTTAGCTTAAATTTGATGTTTTCAGAGATATCTAGCTACATTCACTGCGAAACACGTTATTTCGTTGAATTTCATCGTTTCATGAATGTTCTGTGAAATAACCATGATTTAGTGTAGATTTATATTTATTTTGATGTTTTCATAGATATCTAGCAACATTCACTGCGAAACACGTAATTTCGTTGAATTTCAACGTTTCTTGAATGTTTCGTGAAATAACCATGATTTAGCGAAGATTTAGCTTTATTTTGATGTTTTCATAGATATCTAGCTACATTCACTACGAAGCACGTTATTTCGTTGAATTTCATCGTTTCATGAATGTTTCGTGAAATAACCATGTTTTAGCGGAGATTTAGCATAATTTTGATGTTTTCTGAGATTTCTTGCTACTTTCACTGCGAAACACGATATTTCGTTGAATTTCATCGTTTCATGAATGTTTCGTGAAATAACCATGATTTAGCGGAGATTTAGCTTAATTTTGATGTTTTCTGACATTTCTTGCTACATTCACTGCGAAACACGATATTTCGTAGATTTTCATCGTCTCATGAATGTTTCGTGAAATAACCATGATTTAGCGTAGATTTAGCTTTATTTTGATGTTTTCATAGATATCTGGCTACATTCACTACGAAACACGTTATTTGTTGAATTTCATCGTTTCATGAATGTTTCGTGAAATAACCGTGATTTAGCGGAGATTTAGCTTAATTTTGATGTTTTCTGACATTTCTTACTACTTTCACTGCGAAACACGATATTTCGTTGAATTTCATCGTTTCATGAATGTTTCGTGAAATAACCATGATTTAGCGTAGATTTAGCTTTATTTTGATGTTTTCATAGATATCTAGCTAAATTCACTACGAAGCACGTTATTTCGTTGATTTTCATCGTTTCATGAATGTTTCGTGAAATAACCATGATTTAGCGTAGATTTAGCTTTATTTTGATGTTTTCATAGATATCTAGCTACATTCACTACGAAGCACGTTGTTTCGTTGAATTTCATCGTTTCATGAATGTTTCGTGAAATAACCATATTTTAGCGGAGATTTAGCATAATGTTGATGTTTTCTGACATTTCTTGCTACTTTCACTGCGACTCACGATATTTCGTTGATTTTCATCGTTTCATGAATGTTTCGTGAAATAACCATGATTTGGCGTAGATATAGCTTTATTTTGATGTTTTCATAGATATCTAGCTACATTCACTACGAAGCACGTTAATTCATTGAATTTCATCGTTTCATGAATGTTTCGTGAAATAACCATGTTTTAGCGAAGATTTAGCTTAATTTTGATGTTTTCTGACTTTTCTCGCTACATTCACTGCGAAACACGCTATTTCGTTGACTTTCATCGTTTCATGAGTGTTTCGTGAAATAACCGTGATTTAGCGGAGATTTAGCTTAATTTTGATGTTTTCTGAGATTTCTAGCTACTTTCACTGCGAAACACGTGATTTCGTTGATTTTTATCGTTTCATGAATGTTTCGTGGAATAACCATGATTTAGCGTAGATTTAGCTTTATTTTGATGTTTTCATAGATATCTAGCTACATTCACTACGAAGCACGTTATTTCGTTGATTTTCAACGTTTCATGAATGTTTCGTGAAATAACCATGATTTAGCGTAGATTTAGCTTTATTTTGATGTTTCATAGATATCTAGCTACATCCACTACGAAGCACGTTATTTCGTTGAATTTCATCATTTCATGAATGTTTCGTGAAATAACCATATTTTAGAGGAGATTTAGCATAATTTTGATGTTTTCTGACATTTCTTGCTACTTTCACTGCGAAACACGATATTTCGTTGATTTTCATCGTTTCATGAATGTTTCGTGAAATAACCATGATTTAGCGTTGATTTAGCTTTATTTTGATGTTTTCATAGATATCTAGCTACATTCACTACGAAGCACGTAATTTCGTTGATTTTCATCGTTTCATGAATGTTTCGTGAAATAACCATGATTTAGCGTAGATTTGGCTTTATTTTGATGTTTCATAGATATCAAGCTACATTCACTACGAATCACGTTATTTCGTTGAATTTCATCGTTTCATGAATGTTTCGTGAAATAACCATATTTCAGCGGAGATTTAGCATAATTTTGATATTTTCTGACATTTCTTGCTACTTTCAATGCGAATCACTATATTTCGTTGATTTTCATCGTTTCATGAAAGTTTCGTGCAATAACCGTGATTTAGTGGAGATTTAGCTTAAATTTGATGTTTTCTGATGTTTCTAGCTACTTTCAGTGCGAAACACGTTATTTCGTTGTATTTCATTGTTTCATGAATGTTTCGTGAAATAACCATGATTTAGCGGAGATTTAACACAATTTTGATATTTTCTGAGATTTCTAGCAACTTTCACTGCGAAAAACGTTATTTCGTTGAATGTCATCGTTTCATGAAGGTTTCGTGATATAACCATGATTTAGCGGAGATTGAGCATAATGTCTATGTTTTCTGACATTTCTTGCTACATTCACTGCGAGACACGATATTTCGTTGAATGTCATCGTTTCATGAATGTATCGTGAAATAACTATGATTTATCGGCTATTTAGCGTAAGTTTGATGTTTTCAGAGATATCTAGCTACATTCATTACGATACAGGTTAATTCGTTGAATTTCATCGTTTCATGTATGTTTCGTGAAACAAATATTATTTAGCGGAGATTTAGCTTAATTTTGATGTTTTCCGACATATCTTGCTACTTTCACTGCGAAACACGAAATTTCGTTGAATTTCATCGTTTCATGAATGTTTCGTGAAATAACCATTATTTAGCGTAGATTTAGCTTAAGTTTGATGTTTTCAGAGATATCTAGCTACATTCACTACGAAACACGTTATTTCGTTGAAATTCATCGTTTCATGAATGTTTCGTGAAATAACCATATTTTAGCGGAGATTTAGCATAATTTTGATGTTTTCTGACATTTCCTTCTACTTTCACTACGAAACACGATATTTCGTTTATTTTCATCGTTTTATGAATGTTTCGTGAAATAATAATGATTTAGCGTAGATTTAGCTTTATTTTGACGTTTTCATATATATCTAGCTACATTCACTATGAAGCACGTTATTTCGTTGAATTTCATCGTTTCATTAATGTTTCGTGAAACAACCAGATTTAGCGTAGATTTAGCTTTATTTTGATGTTTTCATAGATATCTAGCTACATTCACTACGAAGCACGTTATTTCGTTGAATTTCATCGTTTCATGAATGTTTCGTGAAATAACCATGATTTAGCGGAGAATTAGCATAATTTTGATGTTTTCTGACATTTCTTGCTACATTCACTGCGAAACACGATATTTCGTAGATTTTCATCGTCTCATGAATGTTTCGTGAAATAACCATGATTTAGCGTAGATTTAGCTTTATATTGATGTTTTCATAGATATCTGGCTACATTCACTACGAAACACGTTATTTGTTGAATTTCATCGTTTCATGAATGTTTCGTGAAATAACCGTGTTTTAGCGGAGATTTAGCTTAATTTTGATGTTTTCTGACATTTCTTACTACTTTCACTGCGAAACACGATATTTCGTTTAATTTCATCGTTTCATGAATGTTACGTGAAATAACCATGATTTAGCGTAGATTTAGCTTTATATTGATGTTTTCATAGATATCTAGCTAAATTCACTACGAAGCACGTTATTTCGTTGATTTTCATCGTTTCATGAATGTTTCGTGAAGTAACCATGATTTAGCGTAGATTTAGCTTTATTTTGATGTTTTCATAGATATCTAGCTACATTCACTACGAAGCACGTTGTTTCGTTGAATTTCATCGTTTCATGAATGTTTCGTGAAATAACCAGAGTTTAGCGGAGATTTAGCATAATGTTGATGTTTTCTGACATTTCTTGCTACTTTCACTGCGACTCACGATATTTCGTTGATTTTCATCGTTTCATGAATGTTTCGTGAAATAACCATGATTTGGCGTAGATATAGCTTTATTTTGATGTTTTCATAGATATCTAGCTACATTCACTACGAAGCACGTTAATTCATTGAATTACATCGTTTCATGAATGTTTCGTGAAATAACCATGTTTTAGAGGAGATTTAGCATAATTTTGATGTTTTCTGACATTTCTTGCTACTTTCACTGCGAAACACGATATTTCGTTGATTTTCATCGTTTCATGAATGTTTCGTGAAATAACCATGATTTAGCGTTGATTTAGCTTTATTTTGATGTTTTCATAGATATCTAGCTACATTCACTACGAAGCACGTAATTTCGTTGATTTTCATCGTTTCATGAATGTTTCGTGAAATAACCATGATTTAGCGTAGATTTGGCTTTATTTTGATGTTTCATAGATATCGAGCTACATTCACTACGAATCACGTTATTTCGTTGAATTTCATCGATTCATGAATGTTTCGTGAAATAACCATATTTCAGCGGAGATTTAGCATAATTTTGATATTTTCTGACATTTCTTGCTACTTTCAATGCGAATCACTATATTTCGTTGATTTTCATCGTTTCATGAAAGTTTCGTGCAATAACCGTGATTTAGTGGAGATTTAGCTTAAATTTGATGTTTTCTGAGGTTTCTAGCTACTTTCAGTGCGAAACACGTTATTTCGTTGTATTTCATTGTTTCATGAATGTTTCGTGAAATAACCATGATTTAGCGGAGATTTAACATAATTTTGATGTTTTCTGAGATTTCTAGCAACTTTCACTGCGAAACACGTTATTTCGTTGAATGTCATCGTTTCATGAAGGTTTCGTGATATAACCATGATTTAGCGGAGATTGAGCATAATTTCTATGTTTTCTGACATTTCTTGCTACATTCACTGCGAGACACGATATTTCGTTGTATGTCATCGTTTCATGAATGTTTCGTGAAATAACTATGATTTATCGGCTATTTAGCGTAAGTTTGATGTTTTCAGAGATATCTAGCTACATTCATTACGAAACAGGTTAATTCGCTGAATTTCATCGTTTCATGAATGTTTCGTGAAATAAACATTATTTAGCGGAGATTTTGCTTAATTTTGATGTTTTCTGACATTTCTTGCTAATTTCACTGCGAAACACGATATTTCGTTGAATTTCATCGTTTCATGAATTTTTCGTGAAATAACCATTATTTAGCGTAGATTTAGCTTAAATTTGATGTTTTCAGAGATATCTAGCTACATTCACTGCGAAACACGTTATTTCGTTGAATTTCATCGTTTCATGAATGTTTCGTGCAATAACTATATTTTAGCGGAGATTTAGCATAATTTTGATGTTTTCTGACATTTCTTGCTACTTTCACTTCGAAACACGATATTTCGTTGATTTTCATCGTTTCATGAATGTTTCGTGAAATAACCATGATGTAGCGTAGATTTAGCTTTATTTTGATGTTTTCATAGATATCTAGCTAAATTCACTACGAAGCAGGTTATTTCAACACGTGATTTCGTTGATTTTCATCGTTTCATGAATGTTTCGTGGAATAACCATGATTTAGCGTAGATTTAGCTTTATTTTGATGTTTTCATAGATATCTAGCTACATTCACTACGAAGCACGTTATTTCGTTGATTTTCAACGTTTCATGAATGTTTCGTGAAATAACCATGATTTAGCGTAGATTTAGCTTTATTTTGATGTTTCATAGATATCTAGCTACATCCACTACGAAGCACGTTATTTCGTTGAATTTCATCATTTCATGAATGTTTCGTGAAATAACCATATTTTAGAGGAGATTTAGCATAATTTTGATGTTTTCTGACATTTCTTGCTACTTTCACTGCGAAACACGATATTTCGTTGATTTTCATCGTTTCATGAATGTTTCGTGAAATAACCATGATTTAGCGTTGATTTAGCTTTATTTTGATGTTTTCATAGATATCTAGCTACATTCACTACGAAGCACGTAATTTCGTTGATTTTCATCGTTTCATGAATGTTTCGTGAAATAACCATGATTTAGCGTAGATTTGGCTTTATTTTGATGTTTCATAGATATCAAGCTACATTCACTACGAATCACGTTATTTCGTTGAATTTCATCGTTTCATGAATGTTTCGTGAAATAACCATATTTCAGCGGAGATTTAGCATAATTTTGATATTTTCTGACATTTCTTGCTACTTTCAATGCGAATCACTATATTTCGTTGATTTTCATCGTTTCATGAAAGTTTCGTGCAATAACCGTGATTTAGTGGAGATTTAGCTTAAATTTGATGTTTTCTGATGTTTCTAGCTACTTTCAGTGCGAAACACGTTATTTCGTTGTATTTCATTGTTTCATGAATGTTTCGTGAAATAACCATGATTTAGCGGAGATTTAACACAATTTTGATATTTTCTGAGATTTCTAGCAACTTTCACTGCGAAAAACGTTATTTCGTTGAATGTCATCGTTTCATGAAGGTTTCGTGATATAACCATGATTTAGCGGAGATTGAGCATAATGTCTATGTTTTCTGACATTTCTTGCTACATTCACTGCGAGACACGATATTTCGTTGAATGTCATCGTTTCATGAATGTATCGTGAAATAACTATGATTTATCGGCTATTTAGCGTAAGTTTGATGTTTTCAGAGATATCTAGCTACATTCATTACGATACAGGTTAATTCGCTGAATTTCATCGTTTCATGAATGTTTCGTGAAATAAACATTATTTAGCGGAGATTTTGCTTAATTTTGATGTTTTCTGACATTTCTTGCTAATTTCACTGCGAAACTCGATATTTCGTTGAATTTCATCGTTTCATGAATTTTTCGTGAAATAACCATTATTTAGCGTAGATTTAGCTTAAATTTGATGTTTTCAGAGATATCTAGCTACATTCACTGCGAAACACGTTATTTCGTTGAATTTCATCGTTTCATGAATGTTCTGTGAAATAACCATGATTTAGTGTAGATTTATATTTATTTTGATGTTTTCATAGATATCTAGCAACATTCACTGCGAAACACGTAATTTCGTTGAATTTCAACGTTTCTTGAATGTTTCGTGGAATAACCATGATTTAGCGAAGATTTAGCTTTATTTTGATGTTTTCATAGATATCTAGCTACATTCACTACGAAGCATGTCATTTCCTTGAATTTCATCGTTTCATGAATGTTTCGTGAAATAACTATATTTTAGCGGAGATTTAGCATAATTTTGATGTTTTCTGACATTTCTTGCTACTTTCACTGCGAAACACGATATTTCGTTGATTTTCATCGTTTCATGAATGTTTCGTGAAATAACCATGATTTAGCGGAGAATTAGCATAATTTTGATGTTATCCGACATTTCTTGCTACATTCACTGCGAAACACGATATTTCGTATATTTTCATCGTCTCATGAATGTTTCGTGAAATAACCATGATTTAGCGTAGATTTAGCTTTATTTTGATGTTTTCATAGATATCTGGCTACATTCACTACGAAACACGTTATTTGTTGAATTTCATCGTTTCATGAATGTTTCGTGAAATAACCGTGTTTTAGAGGAGATTTAGCTTAATTTTGATGTTTTCTGACATTTCTTACTACTTTCACTGCGAAACACGATATTTCCTTTAATTTCATCGTTTCATGAATGTTACGTGAAATAACCATGATTTAGCGTAGATTTAGCTTTATATTGATGTTTTCATAGATATCTAGCTAAATTCACTACGAAGCACGTTATTTCGTTGATTTTCATCGTTTCATGAATGTTTCGTGAAGTAACCAAGATTTAGCGTAGATTTAGCTTTATTTTGATGTTTTCATAGATATCTAGCTACATTCACTACGAAGCACGTTGTTTCGTTGAATTTCATCGTTTCATGAATGTTTCGTGAAATAACCAGAGTTTAGCGGAGATTTAGCATAATGTTGATGTTTTCTGACATTTCTTGCTACTTTCACTGCGACTCACGATATTTCGTTGATTTTCATCGTTTCATGAATGTTTCGTGAAATAACCATGATTTGGCGTAGATATAGCTTTATTTTGATGTTTTCATAGATATCTAGCTACATTCACTACGAAGCACGTTAATTCATTGAATTACATCGTTTCATGAATGTTTCGTGAAATAACCATGTTTTAGAGGAGATTTAGCATAATTTTGATGTTTTCTGACATTTCTTGCTACTTTCACTGCGAAACACGATATTTCGTTGATTTTCATCGTTTCATGAATGTTTCGTGAAATAACCATGATTTAGCGTTGATTTAGCTTTATTTTGATGTTTTCATAGATATCTAGCTACATTCACTACGAAGCACGTAATTTCGTTGATTTTCATCGTTTCATGAATGTTTCGTGAAATAACCATGATTTAGCGTAGATTTGGCTTTATTTTGATGTTTCATAGATATCTAGCTACATTCACTACGAATCACGTTATTTCGTTGAATATCATCGTTTCATGAATGTTTCGTGAAATAGCCATATTTTAGCGGAGATTTAGCATAATTTTGATGTTTTCTGACATTTCTTGCTACTTTCACTGCGAAACACGATATTTCGTTGATTTTCATCGTTTCATGAAAGTTTCGTGCAATAACAGTGATTTAGCGGAGATTTAGCTTAAATTTGTTGTTTTCTGAAGTTTCTAGCTACTTTCACTGCGAAACACGTTATTTCGTTGTATTTCATCGTTAAATGAATGTTTCGTGAAATAACCATGATTTAGCGGAGATTTAACATAATTTTGATGTTTTCTGAGATTTCTAGCAACTTTCACTGCGAGACACGTTATTTCGTTGAATGTCATCGTTTCATGAAGGTTTCGTGATATAACCATGATTTAGCGGAGATTTAGCATAATTTTTATGTTTTCTGACATTTCTTGCTACATTCACTGCGAGACACGATATTTCATTGATTGTCATCGTTTCATGAATGTTTCGTGAAATAACTATGATTTATCGGCTATTTAGCGTAAGTTTGATGTTTTCAGAGATATCTAGCTACATTCATTACGAAACAGGTTAATTCGCTGAATTTCATCGTTTCATGAATGTTTCGTGAAATAAACATTATTTAGCGGAGATTTTGCTTAATTTTGATGTTTTCTGACATTTCTTGCTAATTTCACTGCGAAACACGATATTTCGTTGAATTTCATCGTTTCATGAATTTTTCGTGAAATAACCATTATTTAGCGTAGATTTAGCTTAAATTTGATGTTTTCAGAGATATCTAGCTACATTCACTGCGAAACACGTTATTTCGTTGAATTTCATCGTTTCATGAATGTTTCGTGCAATAACTATATTTTAGCGGAGATTTAGCATAATTTTGATGTTTTCTGACATTTCTTGCTACTTTCACTTCGAAACACGATATTTCGTTGATTTTCATCGTTTCATGAATGTTTCGTGAAATAACCATGATGTAGCGTAGATTTAGCTTTATTTTGATGTTTTCATAGATATCTAGCTAAATTCACTACGAAGCAGGTTATTTCATTGATTTTCATCGTTTCATGAATGTTTCGTGAAATAACCATGATTTAGCGTAGATTTAGCTTTATTTCGATGTTTTCATAGATATCTAGCTACATTCACTACGAAACACGTTGTTTCGTTGAATTTCATCGTTTCATGAATGTTTCGTGACATAACCATATTTTAGCGGAGATTTAGCATAATTTTGATGTTTTCTGACATTTCTTGCTACATTCACTGCGAAACACGATATTTCGTTGACTATCATCGTTTCATGAGTGTTTCTTGAAATAACCGTGATTTAGCGGACGTTTAGCTTAATTTTGATGTTTTCTGTGATTTCTAGCTACTTTCACTGCAAAGCACGTTATTTCGTTGAATTTCATCGTTTCATGATTGTTTCGTGAAATAACCATGATTTAGCGGAGATTTATCATAATTTTGATGTTTTCTGACATTTCTTGCTACTTTCACTGCGAAACACGATATTTCGTTGATTTTCATATTTTCATGAATGTTTTGTGATGTAACCATGTTTTAGCGGAGATTTAGCATAATTTGGATGTTTTCTGAAATTACTTGCTACATTCACTGCGAAACAAGTTATTTCGTTGAATTTCGTGGTTTCATGAATGTTTCGTGAAATAACCATTATTTAGCGTATATTTAGCTTAATTTAGATGTTTTCATAACTATCTAGCTACATTCACTACGAAGCACGTTGTTTCGTTGAATTTCCACGTTTCATGAATGTTTCGTGAAATAACCATGTTTTAGCGAAGATTTAGCTTAATTTTCACGTTTTCTGACTTTTCTCGCTACAGTCACTGCGAAACACGCTATTTCGTTGACTTTCATCGTTTCATGAGTGTTTCCTGAAATAACCGTGATTTAGCGGAGATTTAGCTTAATTTTGATGTTTTCTGAGATTTCTAGCTACTTTCACTGCGAAACACGATATTTCGTTGAATATCATCGTTTCATGAATGTTTCGTGAAATAACCATTATTTAGCGTAGATTTAGCTTAAATTTGATGTTTTCAGAGATATCTAGCAACATTCACTGCGAAACGCGATATTTCGTTGAATTTCATGGTTTCATGAATGTTTTTTTGTGAAATAACCATGTTTTAGCGGAGATTTAGTTTAATTTGGATGTTTTCTGAAATTACTGGCTACTTTCACTGCGATACACGATATTTCGTTGATTTCATCGTTTCATGAATGTTTCGTGAAATAACCGTGATTTAGCGGAGATTTAGCTCAATTTTGATGCATTCTGACATTTCTTACTCCTTTCACTGCGAAACACGATATTTCGATGAATTTCATCGTTTCATGAATGGTTCGTGAAATAACCATGATTTAGCGTAGATTTTTATTTATTTTGATGTTTTCATAGATATCTAGCTACATTCACTGCGAAACCCGTAATTTCGTTGAATTTCATCGTTTCTTGAATGTTTCGTGAAATAATAATGATTTAGCGAAGATTTAGCTTTATTTTGATGCTTTCATAGATATCTAGCTACATTCACTACGAAGCACGTTATTTCGTTGAATTTCATCGTTTCATGAATGTTTCGTGAAATAACCATATTTTAGCGGAGATTTAGCATAATTTTGAAGTTTTCTGACATTTCTTGCTACTTTCACTGCGAAACACGATATTTCGTTGATTTTCATCGTTTCATGAATGTTTCGTGAAATAACCATGTTTCAGCGAAGATTTAGATTAATTTTGATGTTTTCTGACTTTTCTTGATACTTTCTCTGTGAAACACGATATTTCGTTGAATTTCATCGTTTCATGAATGTTTCGGAAATATCCATGATTTAGCGGAGATTTAGCATAATTTTGATGTTTTCAGAGATATCTAGCTACTTTCACTGCGAAACACGATATTTCGTTGAATTTCATCGTTTCATGAATGTTTCGTGAAATATCCATGATTTAGCGGAGATTTAGCATAATTTTGATGTTTTCAGAGATATCTAGCTACATTCACTGCGAAACACGTAATTTCGTTGAATTTCATCGTTTCTTGAATGTTTCGTGAAATAACAATGATTTAGCGAAGATTTAGCTTTATCATGATGTTTTCATAGATATCTAGCTACATTCACTACGAAGCACGTTATTTCGTTGAATTTCATCGTTTCATGAATGTATCGTGAAATAACCATGTTTAAGCGAAGATTTAGCTTAATTTTGATGATTTCTGACTTTTCTCGCTACATTCACTGCGAAACACGCTATTTCGTTGACTTTCATCGTTTCATGGGTGTTGCGTGAAATAACCGTGATTTAGCGGAGATTTAGCTTTATTTTTATGTTTTCATAGATATCTAGCTGAATTCACTACGAAGAACGTTATTTCGGTGATTTTCATCGTTTCATGAATGTTTCGTGAAATAAACGTATTTTAGCGGAGATTTAGCATAATTTTGATGTTTTCTGACATTTCATGCTACGTTCACTGCGAAACACGATATTTCGTTGATTTTCATCGTTTCATGAATGTTTCGGGAAATAACCATGATTTAGCGTAGATATAGCTTTATTTTGATGTTTTCTGACATTTCTTGCTACATTCACTGCGAAACACGATATTTCGCAGATTTTCATCGTCTCATGAATGTTTCGTGATGTAACCATGATTTAGCGTAGATTTAGTTTTATTTTGATGTTTTCTGACATTTCTTGCTACTTTCACTGCGAAACACGATATTTCGTTGATTTTCATCGTTACATGAATGTTTCGTGAAATAACCATGATTTAGCGTAGATATAGCTTTATTTTTATGTTTTCATAGATATCTAGCTACATTCACTACGAAGCACGTTATTCCGTTGAATTTCATCGTTTCATGAATGTTTCGTGAAATAACCATGATTTAGCGTAGATTTAGCTTTATTTTGATGTTTTCATAGATATCTAGCTACATTCACTACGAAGCACGTTATTTCGTTGAATTTCATCGTTTCATGAATGTTTCGTGAAATAACCGTGATTTAGCGGAGATTTAGCTTAATTTTGATGTTTTCTGACTTTTCCCGCCACATTCACTGCGAAACACGTTATTTCGTTGTATTTCATCGTTTCATGAATGTTTCGTGAAAAAAACATTATTCAGCGGAGATTTAGCTTAATTTTGATGTTTTCTGACATTTCTTGCTACTTTCACTGCGAAACACGATATTTCGTTGAATTTCATCGTTTCATGAATGTTTCGTGAAATATCCATGATTTAGCGGAGATTTCGCATAATTTTGATGTTTTCAGAGATATCTAGCTACTTTCACTGCGAAACGCGATATTTCGTTGAATTTCATCGTTTCATGAATGTTTTTTTGTGAAATAACCATGTTTTAGCGGAGATTTAGTTTAATTTGGATGTTTTCTGAAATTACTTGCTACTTTCACTGCGAAACACGATATTTCGTTGAATTTCATCGTTTCATGAATGTTTCGTGAAATAACCATGATTTAGCGTAGATTTTTATTATGATGTTTTCATAGATATCTAGCTACATTCACTGCGAAACACGTAATTTCGTTGAATTTCATCGTTTCTTGAATGTTTCGTGAAATAACAATGATTTAGCGAAGATTTAGCTTTATTTTGATGTTTTCATAGATATCTAGCTACATTCACTACGAAGCACGTTATTTCGTTGAATTTCATCGTTTCATGAATGTTTCGTGAAATAACCATATTTTAGCGGAGACACAATTTTGATGTTTTCTGACATTTCTTGCTACTTTCACTGCGAAACACGATATTTCGTTGATTTTCATCGTTTCATGAATGTTTCGTGAAATAACCATGATTTAGCGTAGATTTAGCTTTATTTTGATGTTTTCATAGATATCTAGCTACATTCACTACGAAGCACCTTATTTCGATGAATTTCATCGTTTCATGAATGTTTCGTGAAATAACCATGATTTAGCGTAGATTTAGCTTTATTCTGATGTTTTCATAGATATCTAGCTACGTTCACTACGAAGCACGTTATTTCGTTGAATTTCATCGTTTCATGAATATTTCGTGAAATAACCATGATTTAGCGTAGATTTAGCTTTATTTCGATGTTATCATAGATATCTGGCTACATTCACTACGAAACACGTTATTTGTTGAATTTCATCGTTTCATGAGTGTTTCGTGAAGTAACCGCGTTTTAGCGGCGATATAGCTTAATTTTGATGTATTCTGACATTTCTTACTACTTTCACTGCGAAACACGATATTTCGTTGAATTTCATCGTTTCATGAATGTTTCGAGAATTAACCAGGATTTAGCGTAGATTTAGCTTTATATTGATGTTTTCATAGATATCTAGCTAAATTCACTACGAAGCACGTTATTTCGTTGATTTTCATCGTTCCATGAATGTTTCGTGAAATAACCGTGATTTAGCGGAGATTTAGCTTAATTTTGATGTTTTCTGAGATTTCTAGGTACTTTCACTGCGAAACACGTTATTTCGTTGTATTTCATCGTTTCATGAATGGTTCGTGAAATAAACATTATTTAGCGGAGATTTAGCTTAATTTTGATGTTTTCTGACATTTCTTGCTACTTTCACTGAGAAGCACGATATTTCGTTGAATTACATCGTTTCATGAATGTTTTTTTGTGAAATAACCATGTTTTAGCGGAGATTTAGTTTAATTTGGATGTTTTCTGTAATTACTTGCTACTTTCACTGCGAAACTCGATATTTCGTTGAATTTCATCGTTTCATGAATGTTTCGTGAAATAACCGTGATTTAGCGTAGTTTTAGCTTAATTTTGATGTTTTCTGAGATTTCTTACTACTTTCACTGCGAAACACGATATTTCGTTGAATTTCATCGTATCATGAATGTTTCGTCAAATAACCATGATTTAGCGTAGATTTTTATTTATTTTGATGTTTTCATAGAAATCTAGGTACATTCACTACGAAGCACGTTATTTCGTTGAATTTCATCGTTTCATTAATGTTTCGTGAAATAACCATATTTTAGCTGAGATTTAGCATAATTTTGATTTTTTCTGACATTTCTTGCTACTTTCACTGCGAAACACGATATTTCGTGGATTTTCATCGTTTCATGAATGTTTCTTGAAATAACCATGATTTAGCCTAGATTTAGCTTCATTTTGATGTTTTCATGGATATCTAGCTAAATTCAATACGAAACACGTTATTTCGTTGATTATCATCGTTTCATGACTGTTTCGTGAAATAACAATATTTTAGCGGAGATATAGCATAATTTTGATTTTTTCTGACATTTCTTGCTACTTTCACTGCGAAACACGATATTTCGTTGATTTTCATCGTTTCATGAATGTTTCGTGAAATAACCATGACTTAGCGAAGATTTAGCTTAATTTTGATGCTTTCTGACTTTTCTCGCTACATTCACTGTTAAACACGCTATTTCGTTGACTTTCATCGTTTCATGAGTGTTTGGTGAAATAACCGTGATTTAGCGGAGATTTAGTTCAATCTTGATGTTTTCTGAGATTTCTAGCTACTTTCACTGCGAAACACGTGATTTCGTTGTATTTTAACGTTTCATGAATGTTTCGTGAAATAACCATGATTTAGCGGAGATTTAGCATAATTTTGATGTTTTCTGACATTTCTTGCTACTTTCACTGCGAAACACGATATTTCGTTGAATTTCAGCGTTTCATGAATGTTTCCTGATATAACCATGATTTAGCGGAGATTTAGCATAATTTTGATGTTTTCTGACATTTCTTGCTACTTTCACTGCGAAACACGATATTTCGTTTAATTTCAGCGTTTCATGAATGTTTCGTGAAATAACTATGTTTTATCGGCGATTTAACGTAAGTTTGATGTTTTCTGACATTTCTTGCTACAATCACTGCGAAACACGATATTTCGTAGATTTTCATCGTCTCATGAATGTTTCGTGAAATAACCATGATTTAGAGTAGATTTAGCTTTATTTCGATGTTTTCATAGATATCTGGCTACATTCACTACGAAACACGTTATTTGTTGAATTTCATCGTTTCATGAATGTTTCGTGAAATAACCGTGTTTTAGCTGAGATATAGCTTAATTTTGATGTTTTCTGACATTTCTTACTACTTTCACTGCGAAACACGATATTTCGTTGAATTTCATCGTTTCATGAATGTTTCGTGAAATAACCATGAATTAGCGTAGATTTAGCTTTATATTGATGTTTTCATAGATATCTAGCTACATTCACTACGATACACGATATTTCGTTGATTTTCATCGTTTCATGAAAGTTTCGTGAAATAACCATGATTTAGCGAAGATTTAGCTTTATTTTGATGTCTTCATAGATATCTAGCTACATTCACTACGAAGCACGTTATTTCGTTGAATTTCATCGTTTCATGAATGTTTCGTGAAATAACCACGATTTAGCGGAGATTTAGCATAATTTTGATTTTTTCTGACATTTCTTGCTACTTTCACTGCGAAATACGATATTTCGCTGACTTTAATCGTTTCATGAATATTTCGTGAAATAACCATGATTTAGTGGAGATTTAGCATAATTTTGATGTTTTCTGACATTTCTTGCTACTTTCACTGCGAAACACGATATTTCGTTGAATTTCATCGTTTCATGAATGTTTCGTGAAATAACTATGATTTATCGGCGATTTAGCGTAAGTTTGATGTTTTCTGTCTTTTCTTGCTACTTTCACTGCGAAATACGATATTTCGCTGACTTTCATCGTTTCATGAATGTTTCGTGAAATAACCGTGATTTAGCGGAGATTTAGCTTAATTTTGATGTTTTCTGAGATTTCTAGCTACATTCACTACGAAGCACGTTATTTCGTTGAATTTCATCGTTTCATGAATGTTTCGTGAAATAACCATGTTTAAGCGAAGATTTAGCTTAATTTTGATGTTTTCTGACTTTTCTCGCTACATTCACTGCGAAACACGCTATTTCGTTGACTTTCATCCTTTCATGGGTGTTGCGTGAAATAACCGTGATTTATCGGAGATTTAGCTTAATTTTGATGTTTTCTGAGATTTCTAGCTACTTTCACCGCGAAACACGTTATTTCGGTGTGTTTCATCGTTTCTTGAATGTTTCGTGAAATAACCATGATTGAGCGGAGAATTAGCATAATTTTGATGTTTTCTGACATTTCTTGCTACAATCACTGCGAAACACGATATTTCGTAGATTTTCATCGTCTCATGAATGTTTCGTGAAATAACCATGATTTAGCGTAGATTTAGCTTTATTTCGATGTTTTCATATATATCTAGCTACATTCACTGCGAAACACGTTATTTCGTTGAATTTCATCTTTTCATGAATGTTTTGTGAAATAACCATGATTTAGCGTAAATTTATATTTATTTTGATGTTTTCATAGATATCTAGCAACATTCACCGCGAAGCCCGTAATTTCGTTGAATTTCATCGTTTCTTGAATGTTTCGTGAAATAACCATGATTTAGCGAAGATTTAGCCTTATTTTGATGTTTTCATAGATATCTAGCTACATTCGCTACGAAGCACGTTATTTCGTTGAATTTCATCGTTTCATGAATGTTTCGTGAAATAACCATGATTTAGCGAAGATTTAGCTTTATTTTTATGTTTTCATAGATATCTAGCTACTTTCACCGCGAAACACGTTATTTCGTTGTATTTCATCCTTTCATGAATGTTTCGTGAAATAACCATGATATAGCGGAGATTTAGCATAATTTTGATGTTTTCTGATATTTCTTGCTACATTCACTGCGAAACAGGATATTTCGTAGATTTTCATCGTCTCATGAATGTTTCGTGAAATAACCATGTTTTAGCGAAGATTTAGCTTAATTTTGATGTTTTCTAACTTTTCTCGCAGCATTCACTGCGAAACACGCTATTTCGTTGACTTTCATCGTTTCATGAGTGTTTCGTGAAGTAACCGTGATTTAGCGGAGATTTAGCTTAATTGTGATGTTTTCTGACATTTCTTGCTACTTTCACTGCGAAACACGATATTTCGTTGATTTTCATCGTTTCATGAATGTTTCGTGAAATAACCATGATTTAGCGTAGATATAGCTTTATTTTTATGTTTTCATAGATATCTAGCTACATTCACTACGATGCACGTTATTTCGTTGAATTTCATCGTTACATGAATGTTTCGTGAAATAACCATGTTTTAGTGAAGATTTAGCTTAATTTTGATGTTTTCTGACTTTTCTCGCTACATTCACTGCGAAACACGCTATTTCGTTGACTTTCATCGTTTCATGAGTGTTTCGTGAAATAACCATGTTTTAGCGAAGATTATGCTTAATTTGGATGTTTTCTGACATTTCTTGCTACTTTCACTGCGAAACACGATATTTCGTTGATTTTCATCGTTTCATGAATGTTTCGTGAAATAACCATGATTTAGCGTAGATTTAGCTTTATTTTGATGTTTTCATAGATATCTAGCTACATTCACTACGAAGCACGTTATTTCGTTGAATTTCATCGTTTCATGAATGTTTCGTGAAATAACCATATTTTAGCGGAGATTTAGCATAATTTTGATTTTTTCTGACATTTCTTGCTTCTTTCACTGCGAAACACGATATTTCGTTGATTTTCATCGTTTCATGAATGTTTCGTGAACTGACCATGATTTAGCGAAGATTTAGCTTAATTTTGATGTTTTCTGACTTTTCTCGCTACATTCACTGCGAAACACGCTATTTCGTTGACTTTCATCGTTTCATGAGTGTTTCGTGAAATAACCGTGATTTAGCGGAGATTTAGCTTAATTTTGATGTTTTCTGAGATTTCTAGCTACTTTCACTGCCAAACACGTGATTTCTTTGTATTTCATCGTTTCATGAATGTTGCGTGAAATAACCATGATTATGCGGAGATTTAGCATAATTTTGATGTTTTCTGACATTTCTTGCAACTTTCACTGCGAAATACGATATTTCGTTGAATTTCAGCGTTTCATGAATGTTTCCTGATATAACCATGATTTAGCGGAGATTTAGCATAATTTTGATGTTTTCTGACATTTCTTGCTACTTTCACTGCGAAACACGATATTTCGTTTAATTTCAGCGTTTCATGAATGTTTCGTGAAATAACTATGTTTTATCGGCGATTTAACGTAAGTTTGATGTTTTCTGACATTTCTTGCTACAATCACTGCGAAACACGATATTTCGTAGATTTTCATCGTCTCATGAATGTTTCGTGAAATAACCATGATTTAGAGTAGATTTAGCTTTATTTCGATGTTTTCATAGATATCTGGCTACATTCACTACGAAACACGTTATTTGTTGAATTTCATCGTTTCATGAATGTTTCGTGAAATAACCGTGTTTTAGCTGAGATATAGCTTAATTTTGATGTTTTCTGACATTTCTTACTACTTTCACTGCGAAACACGATATTTCGTTGAATTTCATCGTTTCATGAATGTTTCGTGAAATAACCATGAATTAGCGTAGATTTAGCTTTATATTGATGTTTTCATAGATATCTAGCTAAATTCACTACGAAGCACGTTATTTCGTTGATTTTCATCGTTTCATGAATGTTTCGTGAAATAACCATGATTTAGCGTAGATTTAGCTTTATTTTGATGTTTTCATAGATATCTAGGTACATTCACTACGAAGCACGTTATTTCGTTGAATTTCATCGTTTCATGAATGTTTCGTGAAATAACCACGATTTAGCGGAGATTTAGCATAATTTTGATTTTTTCTGACATTTCTTGCTACTTTCACTGCGAAATACGATATTTCGCTGACTTTAATCGTTTCATGAATATTTCGTGAAATAACCATGATTTAGCGGAGATTTAGCATAATTTTGATGTTTTCTGACATTTCTTGCTACTTTCACTGCGAAACACGATATTTCGTTGAATTTCATCGTTTCATGAATGTTTCGTGAAATAACTATGATTTGTCGGCGATTTAGCGTAAGTTTGATGTTTTCTGACTTTTCTTGCTACTTTCACTGCGAAATACGATATTTCGCTGACTTACAACGTTTCATGAATGTTTCGTGAAATAACCGTGATTTAGCGGAGATTTAGCATAATTTTGATGATTTCTGAGATTTCTAGCTACCTTCACTGCGAAACACGTTATTTCGTTGTATTTCATCGTTTCATGAATGTATCGTGAAATAACCATGTTTAAGCGTAGATTTAGCTTAATTTTGATGTTTTCTGACTTTTCTCGCTACATTCACTGCGAAACACGCTATTTCGTTGACTTTCATCGTTTCATGGGTGTTGCGTGAAATAACCGTGATTTAGCGGAGATTTAGCTTAATTTTGATGTTTTCTGAGATTTCTAGTTACTTTCACCGCGAAACACGTTATTTCGGTGTGTTTCATCGTTTCATGAATGTTTCGTGAAATAACCATGATTGAGCGGAGAATTAGCATAATTTTGATGTTTTCTGACATTTCTTGCTACAATCACTGCGAAACACGATATTTCGTAGATTTTCATCGTCTCATGAATGTTTCGTGAAATAACCATGATTTAGCGTAGATTTAGCTTTATTTCGATGTTTTCATATATATCTAGCTACATTCACTGCGAAACACGTTATTTCGTTGAATTTCATCTTTTCATGAATGTTTTGTGAAATAACCATGATTTAGCGTAAATTTATATTTATTTTGATGTTTTCATAGATATCTAGCAACATTCACCGCGAAGCCCGTAATTTCGTTGAATTTCATCGTTTCTTGAATGTTTCGTGAAATAACCATGATTTAGCGAAGATTTAGCCTTATTTTGATGTTTTCATAGATATCTAGCTACATTCGCTACGAAGCACGTTATTTCGTTGAATTTCATCGTTTCATGAATGTTTCGTGAAATAACCATGATTTAGCGAAGATTTAGCTTTATTTTTATGTTTTCATAGATATCTAGCTACTTTCACCGCGAAACACGTTATTTCGTTGTATTTCATCCTTTCATGAATGTTTCGTGAAATAACCATGATATAGCGGAGATTTAGCATAATTTTGATGTTTTCTGATATTTCTTGCTACATTCACTGCGAAACAGGATATTTCGTAGATTTTCATCGTCTCATGAATGTTTCGTGAAATAACCATGTTTTAGCGAAGATTTAGCTTAATTTTGATGTTTTCTAACTTTTCTCGCAGCATTCACTGCGAAACACGCTATTTCGTTGACTTTCATCGTTTCATGAGTGTTTCGTGAAGTAACCGTGATTTAGCGGAGATTTAGCTTAATTGTGATGTTTTCTGAGATTTCTTACTACTTTCACTGCGAAACACGATATTTCGTTGAATTTCATCGTTTCATGAATGTTTCGTGAAATAACCATGATTTAGCGTAGATATAGCTTTATTTTTATGTTTTCATAGATATCTAGCTACATCCACTACGAAGCACGTTATTTCGTTGAATTTCATTGTTTCATGAATGTTTCGTGAAATAACCATGTTTAAGCGAAAATTTAGCTTAATTTTGATGTTTTCTGACTTTTCTCGCTACATTCACTGCGAAACACGCTATTTCGTTGACTTTCATCGTTTCATGGGTGTTGCGTGAAATAACCGTGATTTAGCGGAGATTTAGCTTAATTTTGATGTTTTCTGAGATTTTTAGCTACTTTCACCGCGAAACACGTTATTTCGGTGTGTTTCATCGTTTCATGAATGTTTCGTGAAATAACCATGATTTAGCGAAGATTTAGCCTTATTTTGATGTTTTCATAGATATCTAGCTACATTCACTACGAAGCACGTTATATCGTTGAATTTCATCTTTTCATGAATGTTTTTGTGAAATAACCATGATTTAGCGTAAATTTATATTTATTTTGATGTTTTCATAGATATCTAGCAACATTCACTGCGAAGCACGTAATTTCGTTGAATTTCATCGTTTCTTGAATGTTTCGTGAAATAACAATGATTTAGCGAAGATTTAGCCTTATTTTGATGTTTTCTGATATTTCTTGCTACATTCACTGCGAAACACGATATTTCGTAGATTTTCATCGTCTCATGAATGTTTCGTGAAATAACCATGATTTAGCGTAGATATAGCTTTATTTTGATGTTTTCATAGATATCTGGCTACATTCACTACGAAACACGTTATTTGTTGAATTTCATCGAGTCATGAATGTTTCGTGAAATTACCATGATTTAGCGTAGATTTAGCTTTATATTGATGTTTTCATAGATATCTAGCTAAATTCACTACGAAGCACGTTATTTCGTTGATTTTCATCGTTTCATGAATGTTTCGTGAAATAACCATGATTTAGCGTAGATTTAGCTTTATTTTGATGTTTTCATCGATTTCTAGCTACATTCACTACGAAGCACGTTATTTCGTTGAATTTCATCGTTTCATGAATGTTTCGTGAAATAACCATATTTTAGCGGAGATTTAGCATAATTTTGATGTTTTCTGACATTTCTTGCTACTTTCACTGCGACTCACGATATTTCGCTGATTTTCATCGTTTCATGAATGATTCGTGAAATAACCATGTTTTGGCGTAGATATAGCTTTATTCTGATGTTTTCATAGATATTTAGCTACATTCACTACGAATCACGTTATTTCGTTGAATTTCATCGTTTCATGAATATTTCGTGAAATACACATCATTTAGCGGAGATTTAGCATAATTTTGATGTTTTCTGACATTTCTTGCTACATTCACTGCGAAACACGATATTACGTAGATTTTCATCGTCTCATGAATGTTTCGTGAAATAACCATGATTTAGCGTAGATTTAGCTTTATTTTGATGTTTTCTGACATTTCTTGCTACTTTCACTGCGAAACACGATATTTCGTTGATTTTCATCGTTTCATGAATGTTTCGTGAAATAACCATGATTTAGCGTAGATATAGCTTTATTTTTATGTTTTCATAGATATCTAGCTACATTCACTACGAAGCACGTTATTTCGTTGAATTTCATCGTTTCATGAATGTTTCGTGAAATAACCATGTTTTAGCGAAGATTTAGCTTAATTTTGATGTTTTCTGACTTTTCTCGCTACATTCACTGCGAAACACGCTATTTCGTTGACTTTCATCGTTTCATGGGTGTTGCGTGAAATAACCGTGATTTAACGGAGATTTAGCTTAATTTTGATGTTTTCTGAGATTTCTAGCTACTTTCACCGCGAAACACGTTATTTCGGTGTGTTTCATCGTTTCATGAATGTTTCGTGAAATAACCATGATTTAGCGAAGATTTAGCCTTATTTTGATGTTTTCATAGATATCTAGCTACATTCACTACGAAGCACGTTATTTCGTTGAATTTCATCTTTTCATGAATGTTTTGTGAAATAACCATGATTTAGCGTTAATTTATATTTATTTTGATGTTTTCATAGATATCTAGCAACATTCACTGCGAAGCACGTAATTTCGTTGAATTTCATCGTTTCTTGAATGTTTCGTGAAATAACCATGATTTAGCGAAGATTTAGCCTTATTTTGATGTTTTCTGATATTTCTTGCTACATTCACTGCGAAACACGATATTTCGTAGATTTTCATCGTCTCATGAATGTTTCGTGAAATAACCATGATTTAGCGTAGATATAGCTTTATTTTGATGTTTTCATAGATATCTGGCTACATTCACTACGAAACACGTTATTTGTTGAATTTCATCGTTTCATGAATGTTTCGTGAAATAACCGTGTTTTAGCGGAGATTTAGCTTAATTTTGATGTTTTCTGACATTTCTTACTACTTTCACTGCGAAACACGATATTTCGTTTAATTTCATCGTTTCTTGAATGTTACGTGAAATAACCATGATTTAGCGTAGATTTAGCTTTATATTGATGTTTTCATAGATATCTAGCTAAATTCACTACGAAGCACGTTGTTTCGTTGAATTTCATCGTTTCATGAATGTTTCGTGGAATAACCATGATTTAGCGTAGATTTAGCTTTATTTTGATGTTTTCATAGATATCTAGCTACATTCACTATGAAGCACGTTGTTTCGTTGAATTTCATCGTTTCATGAATGTTTCGTGAAAAAACCATATTTTAGCGGAGATTTAGCATAATTTTGATGTTTTCTGACATTTCTTGCTACTTTCACTGCGACTCACGATATTTCGTTGATTTTCATCGTTTCATGAATGATTCGTGAAATAACCATGTTTTGGCGTAGATATAGCTTTATTCTGATGTTTTCATAGATATCTAGCTACATTCACTACGAAGCACGTTATTTCGTTGAATTTCATCGTTTCATGAATGTTTCGTGAAATAACCATATTTTAGTGGAGATTTAGCATAATTTTGAAGTTTTCTGACATTTCTTGCTACTTTCACAGCGAAACACGATATTTCGTTGATTTTCATCGTTTCATGAATGTTTCGTGAAATAACCATGATTTAGCGGAGATTTAGCATAATTTTGATGTTTTCAGAGATATCAGGCTACTTTCACTGCGAAACGCGATATTTCGTTGAATTTCATCGTTTCATGAATGATTTTTTGTGAAATAACCATGTTTTAAGCGAGATTTAGTTTAATTTGGATGTTTTCATAGATATCTAGCTACATTCACTACGAAGCACGTTATTTCGTTGAATTTCATCGTTTCATGAATGTTTCGTGAAATAACCATGATTTAGCGTAGATTTAGCTTTATTTTGATGTTTTCATAGATATCTAGCTACATTCACTACGAAGCACGTTATTTCGTTGAATTTCATCGTTTCATGAATGTTTCGAGAAATAACCATGATATAGCGAAGATTTAGCTTTATTATGATGTTTTCATAGAAATCTAGCTACATTCACTACGAAGCACGTTATTTCGTTGAATTTCATCGTTTCATGACTGTTTCGTGAAATAACCATATTTTAGCAGAGATTTAGCATAATTTTGATTTTTTCTGACATTTCTTGCTACTTTCACTGCGAAACACGATATTTCGTTGATTTTCATAGTTTCATGAATGTTTCGTGAAATAAACATTATTTAGCGGAGATTTAGCTTAATTTTGATGTTTTCTGACGTTTCTTGCTACCTTCACTGCGAAACACGATATTTCGTTGAATTTCATCGTTTCAGGAATGTTTCTTGAAATATCCATGATTTAGCGGAGATTTAGCATAATTTTGATGTTTTCAGAGATATCTAGCTACTTTCACTGCGAAACGCGATATTTCGTTGAATTTCATCGTTTCATGAATGTTTCGTGAAATAACCATGATTTAGCGGAGATTAGCTTAATTTTGATGTTTTCTGAGATTTCTAGCTACTTTCACTGCGAAACACGTTATTTCGTTGTATTTCATCGTTTCATGAATGTTTCGTGAAATAAACATTATTTAGCGGAGATTTAGCTTAATTTTGATGTTTTCTGACGTTTCTTGCTACTTTCACTGCGAAATACGATATTTCGTTGTATTTCATCGTTTCATGAATGTTTCGTGAAATAAACATGATTTAGCGGAGATTTAGCTTTATTTTGATGTTTTCATAGATATCTAGCTACGTTCACTACGAAGCACGTTATTTCGTTGAATTTCATCGTTTCATGAATGTTTCGTGAAATAACCATGATTTAGCGAAGATTTAGCTTAATTTTGATGTTTTCTGACTTTTCTCGCTACATTCACTGCGAAACACGCTATTTCGTTGACTTTCATCGTTTCATGAGTGTTTCGTGAAATAACCGTGATTTAGCGGAGATTTAGCTTAATTTTGATGTTTTCTGAGATTTCTAGCTACTTTCACTGCGAAACACGTGATTTCGTTGTATTTTATCGTTTCATGAATGTTTCGTGAAATAACCATGATTTAGCGGAGATTTAGCATAATTTTGATGTTTTCTGACATTTCTTGCTACTTTCACTGCGAAACACGATATTTCGTTGAAATTCATCGTTTCATGAATGTTTCGTGAAATAACTATGATTTATCGGCGATTTAGCGTAAGTTTGATGTTTTCTGACTTTTCTTGCTACTTTCACTGCGAAATACGATATTTCGCTGACTTTCATCGTTTCATGAATGTTTCGTGAAATAACCGTGATTTAGCGGAGATTTAGCTTAATTTTGATGTTTTCTGAGATTTCTAGCTACTTTCACTGCGAAACACGTTATTTCGTTGTATTTCATCGTTTCATGAATGTTTCGTGAAATAACCATGATTTAGCGTAGATTTAGCATAATTTTGATGTTTTCAGAGATATCTAGCTACTTTCACTGCGAAACGCGATATTTCGTTGAATTTCATCGTTTCATGAATGTTTCGTGAAATAACCATATTTTAACGGAGATTTAGCATAATTTAGATTTTTTCTGACAATTCTTGCTACTTTCACTGCGAAACACGATATTTCGTTGAATTTCAGCGTTTCATGAATGTTTCGTGAAATAACTATGATTTATCGGCGATTTAACGTAAGTTTGATGTTTTCTGACTTTTCTTGCTACTTTCACTGCGAAATACGATATTTCGTTGAATTTCATCGTTTCTTGTATGTTTCGTGAAATAACAATGATTTAGCGAAGATTTAGCTTTATTTTGATGTTTTCATAGATATCTAGCTACATTCACTACGAAGCACGTTATTTCGTTGAATTTCATCGTTTCATGAATGTTTCGTGAAATATCCATGTTTTAGCGTAGATTTAGCTTTATTTTGATGTTTTCATAGATATCTAGCTACATTCACTACGAAGCACGTTATTTCGTTGAATTTCATCGTTTCATGAATGTTTCGTGAAATAACCATTATTTAGCGTAGATTTAGCTTAAATTTGATGTTTTCAGATATATCTAGCTACATTCACTGCGAAACACGTTATTTCGTTGAATTTCATCTTTTCATGAATGTTTTGTGAAATAACCATGATTTAGCGTAAATTTATATATATTTTGATGTTTTCATAGATATCTAGCAACATTCACTGCGAAGCACGTAATTTCGTTGAATTTCATCGTTTCTTGAATGTTTCGTGAAATAACCATGATTTAGCGAAGATTTAGCTTTATTTTGATGTTTTCATAGATATCTAGCTACATTCACTACGAAGCACGTTATTTCGTTGAATTTCATCGTTTCATGAATGTTTCGTGAAATAACTATGATTTATCGGCGATTTAGCGTAAGTTTGATGTTTTCTGACTTTTCTTGCTACTTTCACTGCGAAATACGATATTTCGTTGAATTTCATCGTTTCTTGTATGTTTCGTGAAATAACAATGATTTAGCGAAGATTTAGCTTTATTTTGATGTTTTCATAGATATCTAGCTACATTCACTACGAAGCACGTTATTTCGTTGATTTTCATCGTTTCATGAATGTTTCGTGAAATATCCATGTTTTAGCGTAGATTTAGTTTTATTTTGATGTTTTCATAGATATCTAGCTACATTCACTACGAAGCACGTTATTTCGTTGAATTTCATCGTTTCATGAATGTTTCGTGAAATAACCATGATTTAGCGAAGATTTAGCTTTATTATGATGTTTTCATAGAAATCTAGCTACATTCACTACGAAGCACGTTATTTCGTTGAATTTCATCGTTTCATGACTGTTTCGTGAAATTACCATATTTTAGCGGAGATTTAGCATAACTTTGATTTTTTCTGACATTTCTTGCTACTTTCACTGCGAAACACGATATTTCGTTGATTTTCATCGTTTCATGAATGTTTCGTGAAATAACCATGATTTAGCGAAGATTTAGCTTAATTTTGATGTTTTCTGACTTTTCTCGCTACATTCACTGCGAAACACGCTATTTCGTTGACTTTCATCGTTTCATGAGTGTTTCGTGAAATAACCGTGATTTAGCGGAGATTTAGCTTAATTTTGATGTTTTCTGAGATTTCTAGCTACTTTCACTGCGAAACGCGATATCTCGTTGAATTTCATCGTTTCATGAATGTTTCGTGAAATAACTATGATTTATCGGCGATTTAACGTAAGTTTGATGTTTTCTGAATTTTCTTGCTACTTTCACTGCGAAATACGATATTTCGCTGACTTTCATCGTTCCATGAATGTTTCGTGAAATAACCATGTTTTAGCGTAGATTTTGCTTTATTTTGATGCTTTCATAGATATCTAGCTACATTCACTACGAAGCACGTTATTTCGTTGAATTTCATCGTTTCATGAATGTTTCGTGAAATAATCATTATTTAGCGTAGATTTAGCTTAAATTTGATGTTTTCAGATATATCTAGCTACATTCACTGCGAAACACGTTATTTCGTTGATTTCATCTTTTCATGAATGTTTTGTGGAATAACCATGATTTACCGTAAATTTATATTTATTTTGATGTTTTCATAGATATCTAGCAACATTCACTGCGAAACACGTAATTTCGTTGAATTTCATCGTTTCTTGAATGTTTCGTGAAATAACCATGATTTAGCGAAGATTTAGCTTTATTTTGATGTTTTCATAGATATCTAGCTACATTCACTACGAAGCACGTTATTTCGTTGAATTTCATCGTTTCATGAATGTTTCGTGAAATAACCATATTTTAGCGGAGATTTAGCATAATTTTGATGTTTTCTGACATTTCTTGCTACTTTCACTGCGAAACACGATATTTCGTTGATTTTCATCGTTTCATGAATGTTTCGTGAAATAACCATGATTTAGCGTAGATTTAGCTTTATTTTGATGTTTTCTGACATTTCTTGCTACTTTCACTGCGAAACACGATATTTCGTTGATTTTCATCGTTTCATGAATGTTTCGTGAAATAACCATGATTTAGCGTAGATATAGCTTTATTTTTATGTTTTCATAGATATCTAGCTACATTCACTACGAAGCACGTTATTTCGTTGAATTTCATCGTTTCATGAATGTTTCGTGAAATAACCATGTTTTAGCGAAGATTTAGCTTTATTTTGATGTTTTCTGCCTTTTCTCGCTACATTCACTGAAAAACACGATATTTCGTTGAATATCATCGTTTCATGAATGTTTCGTGAAATAAAATTGTTTAGCGAAGATTTAGCTTAAAATTGATGTTTTCAGAGATATCTAGCTACATTCACTGCGAAACACGTTATTTCGTTGAATTTCATCGTTTCTTGAATGTTTCGTGAAATAACCATGATTTAGCGAAGATTTAGCTTTATTTTGATGTTTTCATAGATATCTAGCTACATTCACTACGATGCACGTTATTTCGTTGAATTTCATCGTTTCATGAATGTTTTGTGAAATAACCATATTTTAGCGGAGATTTAGCATAATTTTGATGTTTTCTGGCATTTCTTGCTACTTTCACTGCGAAACACGATATTTCGTGGATTTTCATCGTTTCATGAATGTTTCGTGAAATAACCATGATTTAGCGTAGATTTAGCTTAATTTTGATGTTTTCTGAGATTTCTTACTACTTTCACTGCGAAACACGATATTTCGTTGAATTTCATCGTATCATGAATGTTTCGTCAAATAACCATGATATAGCGTAGATTTTTATTTATTTTGATGTTTACATAGAAATCTAGCTGCATTCACTACGAAGCACGTTATTTCGTTCAATTTCATCGTTTCATGAATGTTTCGTGAAATAACCATATTTTAGCGGAGATTTAGCATAATTTTGATTTTTTCTCACATTTCTTGCTACTTTCACTGCGAATCACGATATTTCGTTGAATTTCATCGTTTCATGAATGTTTCGTGAAATAACCATGATTTAGCGTAGATTTATCTTTATTTTGATGTTTTCATAGATATCTAGCTACATTCACTACGAACCACGTTATTTCGTTGAATTTCATCGTTTCATGAATGTTTCGTGAAATAACCATGATTTAGCGAAGATTTAGCTTTATTATGATGTTTTCATAGAAATCTAGCTACATTCACTACGAAGCACGTTATTTCGTTGAATTTCATCGTTTCATGACTGTTTCGTGAAATAACCATATTTTAGCGGAGATTTAGCATAATTTTGATTTAATCTGACATTTCTTTCTACTTTCACTGCGAAACACGATATTTCGTTGATTTTCATCGTTTCATGAATGTTTCGTGAAATAACCATGATTTAGCGAAGATTTAGCTTAATTTTGATGTTTTCTGACTTTTCTCGCTACATTCACTGCGAAACACGCTATTTCGTTGACTTTCATCGTTTCATGAGTGTTTCGTGAAATAACCGTGATTTAGCGGAGATTTAGCTTAATTTTGATGTTTTCTGAGATTTCTAGCTACTTTCACTGCCAAACACGATATTTCGTTGAATTTCATCGTTTCATGAATGTTTCGTGATATAACTATGATTTATCGGCGATTTAGCGTAAGTTTGATGTTTTCTGACTTTTCTTGCTACTTTCACTGCGAAATACGATATTTCGCTGACTTTCATCGTTTCATGAATGTTTCGTGAAATAACCATGATTTAGCGTAGATTTAGCTTTATTTTGATGTTTTCATAGATATCTAGCTAAATTCACTACGAAGCACGTTATTTCGTTGATTTTCATCGTTTCATGAATGTTTCGTGAAATAACCATGATTTAGCGTAGATTTAGCTTTATTTTGATGTTTTCATAGATATCTAGCTACATTCACTACGAAGCACGTTATTTCGTTGAATTTCATCGTTTCATGAATGTTTCGTGAAATAACCATGATTTAGCGAAGATTTAGCTTTATTATGATGTTTTCATAGAAATCTAGCTACATTCACTACGAAGCACGTTATTTCGTTGAATTTCATCGTTTCATGACTGTTTCGTGAAATAACCATATTTTAGCGGAGATTTAGCATAATTTTGATTAAATCTGACATTTCTTGCTACTTTCACTGCGAAACACGATATTTCGTTGATTTTCATTGTTTCATGAATGTTTCGTGAAACCATGATTTAGCGAAGATTTAGCTTAATTTTGATGTTTTCTGACTTTTCTCGCTACATTCACTGCGAAACACGATATTTCGTTGATTTTCATCGTTTCATGAGTGTTTCGTGAAATAACCGTGATTTAGCGGAGATTTAGCTTAATATTGATGTTTTCTGAGATTTCTAGCTACTTTCACTGCGAAACGCGATATTTCGTTGAATTTCATCGTTTCATGAATGTTTCGTGTAATAACTATGATTTATCGGCGATTTAACGTAAGTTTGATGTTTTCTGAATTTTCTTGCTACTTTCACTGCGAAATACGATATTTCGCTGACTTTCATCGTTTCATGAATGTTTCGTGAAATAACCATGTTTTAGCGTAGATTTAGCTTTATTTTGATGTTTTCTGACATTTCTTGTACTTTCACTGCGAAACACGATATTTCGTTGATTTTCATCGTTTCATGAATGTTTCGTGAAATAACCATGATTTAGCGTAGATATAGCATTATTTTTATGTTTTCATAGATATCTAGCTACATTCACTACGAAGCACGTTATTTCGTTGAATTTCATCGTTTCATGAATGTTTCGTGAAATAACCATGTTTTAGCGAAGACTTAGCTTAATTTTGATGTTTTCTGACTTTTCTCGCTACATTCACTGCGAAACACGATATTTCGTTGAATATCATCGTTTCATGAATGTTTTGTGAAATAAAATTATTTAGCGAAGATTTAGCTTAAAATTCATGTTTTCAGAGATATCTAGCTACATTCACTGCGAAACACGTTATTTCGTTGAATTTCATCGTTTCTTGAATGATTCGTGAAATAACCATGATTTAGCGAAGATTTAGCTTTATTTTGATGTTTTCATAGATATCTAGCTTCATTCACTACGAAGCACGTTATTTCGTTGAATTTCATCGTTTCATGAATGTTTTGTGAAATAACCATATTTTAGCGGAGATTTAGCATAATTTTGATGTTTTCTGGCATTTCTTGCTACTTTCACTGCGAAACACGATATTTCGTGGATTTTCATCGTTACATGAATGTTTCGTGAAATAACCATGATTTAGCGTAGATATAGCTTTATTTTTATGTTTTCATAGATATCTAGCTACATTCACTACGAAGCACGTTATTTCGTTGAATTTCATCGTTTCATGAATGTTTCGTGAAATAACAATGATTTAGCGTAGATTTAGCTTTATTTTGATGTTTTCATAGATATCTAGCTACATTCATTGCGAAACACGTAATTTCGTTGAATTTCATCGTTTCTTGAATGTTTCGTGAAATAACCATGATTTAGCGTAGATTTAGCTTTATTTTGATGTTTTCTGACATTTCTTGCTACTTTCACTGCGAAACACGATATTTCGTTGATTTTCATCGTTTCATGAATGTTTCGTGAAATAACCATGATTTAGCGTAGATATAGCTTTATTTTTATGTTTTCATAGATATCTAGCTACATTCACTACGAAGAACGTTATTTCGTTGAATTTCATCGTTTCATGAATGTTTCGTGAAATAACCATGTTTCAGCGAAGATTTAGCTTAATTTTGATGTTTTCTGACTTTTCACGCTACATTCACTGCGAAACACGCTATTTCGTTGACTTTCATCGTTTCATGAGTGTTTCGTGAAATAACCGTGATTTAGCGGAGATTTAGCTTAATTTTGATGTTTTCTGAGATTTCTTACTACTTTCACTGCGAAACACGATATTTCGTTGAATTTCATCGCATCATGAATGTTTCGTGAAATAACCATGATTTAGCGTAGATTTAACTTTATTTTGAAGTTTTCATAGATATATAGCTAAATTCACTACGATGAACGTTATTTCGTTGATTTTCATCGTTTCATGAATGTTTCGTGAAATAACAATGATTTAGCGTAGATTTAGCTTTATTTTGATGTTTTCATAGATATCTAGCTACATTCACTGCGAAACACGTTATTTCGTTGAATTTCATCGTTTCATGATTGTTTCGTGAAATAACCATTATTTAGCGTAGATTTAGCTTAATTTTGATGTTTTCTGAGATTTCTAACTACTTTCACTGCGAAACACGATATTTCGTTGAATTTCATCGTATCATGAATGTTTCGTGAAATAACCATGATTTAGCGTAGATTTAGCTTTATTTTGATGTTTTCATAGATAACTAGATAAATTCAGTACGAAGCACGTTATTTCGTTGACTTTCATCGTTTCATGAGTGTTTCGTGAAATAACCGTGATTTAGCGGAGATTTAGCTTAATTTTGATGTTTTCTGACATTTCCTGCTACTTTCACTGCGAAACACGAAATTTCGTGGATTTTCATCGTTTCATGAATGTTTCGTGAAATAACCATTATTTAGCGTAGATTTAGCTTAATTTTGATGTTTTCTGAGATTTCAAACTACTTTCACTGCGAAACACGATATTTCGTTGAATTTCATCGTATCATGAATGTTTCGTCAAATAACCATGATTTAGCGTAGATTTCTATTTATTTTGATGTTTTCATAGAAATCTAGCTACATTCACTACGAAGCACGTTATTTCGTTGAATTTCATCGTTTCATGAATGTTTCCTGAAATAACCATATTTTAGCGGAGATTTAGCATAATTTTGATGCTTTTTGACATTTCTTACTACTTTCACTGCGAAACACGATATTTCGTTGATTTTCATCGTTTCATGAATGTTTCGTGAAATAACCATATTTTAGCGGAGATTTAGCATAATTTTGATGTTTTCTGACATTTCATGCTACTTTCACTGCGAAACACGATATTTCGTTGATTTTCATCGTTTCATGAATGTTTCGTGAAATAACCATGATTTAGCATAGATATAGCTTTATTTTTATGTTTTCATAGATATCTAGCTACATTCACTACGAAGCTCGTTATTTCGTTGAATTTCACCGTTTCATGAATGTTTCGTGAAATAACCGTGATTTAGCGGAGATTTAGCTTAATTTTGATGTTTTCTGAGATTTCTTGCTACTTTCACTGCGAAACACGTTATTTCGTTGTATTTCATCTTTTCATGAATGTTTCGTGAAATAAACATAATTTAGCGGAGATTTAGCTTAATTTTGATGTTTTCTGACATTTCTTGCTTCCTTCACTGCGAAACACGATATTTCGTTGAATTCCATCGTTTCATGAATGTTTCGTGAAATAACTATGATTTATCGGCGATTTAACGTAAGTTTGATGTTTTCTGAATTTTCTTGCTACTTTCACTGCGAAATACGATATTTCGCTGACTTTCATCGTTTCATGAATGTTTCGTGAAATAACCATGATTTAGCGTAGATTTAGCTTTATTTTGATGTTTTCTGACATTTCTTGTACTTTCACTGCGAAACACGATATTTCGTTGATTTTCATCGTTTCATGAATGTTTCGTGAAATAACCATGATTTAGCGTAGATATAGCATTATTTTTATGTTTTCATAGATATCTAGCTACATTCACTACGAAGCACGTTATTTCGTTGAATTTCATCGTTTCATGAATGTTTCGTGAAATAACCATGTTTAAGCGAAGATTTAGCTTAATTTTGATGTTTTCTGACTTTTCTCGCTACATTCACTGCGAAACACGATATTTCGTTGAATATCATAGTTTCATGAATGTTTCGTGAAATAAAATTATTTAGCGAAGATTTAGCTTAAAATTCATGTTTTCAGAGATATCTAGCTACATTCACTGCGAAACACGTTATTTCGTTGAATTTCATCGTTTCTTGAATGATTCGTGAAATAACCATGATTTAGCGAAGATTTAGCTTCATTTTGATGTTTTCATAGATATCTAGCTACATTCACTACGAAGCACGTTATTTCGTTGAATTTCATCGTTTCATGATGTTTCGTGAAATAACCATGTTTTAGCGAAGATTTAGCTTAATTTTGATGTTTTCATAGATATCTAGCTACATTTACTACGAAGCACGTTATTTCGTTGAATTTCATCGTTTCATGAATCTTTCGTGAAATAACCATATTTTAGCGGAGATTTAGCATAATTTTGATGTTTTCTGACATTTCTTGCTACTTTCACTGCGAAACACGATATTTCGTTGATTTTCATCGTTTCATGAATGTTTCGTGAAATAACCATTATTTAGCGCAGATATAGCTTTATTTTGATGTTTTCATAGCTATCTAGCTACATTCACTACGAAGCACGTTATTTCGTTGAATTTCATCGTTTCATGAATGTTTCGTGAAATAACCATGATTTAGCGTAGATTTTTATTTATTTTGATGTTTTCATAGATATCTTGCTACATTCATTGCGAAACACGTAATTTCGTTAAATTTCATCGTTTCTTGAATGTTTCGTGAAATAACCATGATTTAGCGAAGATTTAGCTTTATTTTGATGTTTTCATAGATATCGAGCTACATTCACTACGAAGCACGTTATTTCGTTGAATTTCATCGTTTCATGAATGTTTAGTGAAATAACCATGATTTAGCGTAAATTTATATTTATTTTGATGTTTTCATAGATATCTAGCAGCATTCACTGCGAAGCACGTAATTTCGTTGAATTTCATCGTTTCTTGAATGTTTCGTGAAATAATCATATTTTAGCGGAGATTTAGCATAATTTTGATGTTTTCTGACATTTCTTGCTACTTTCACTGCGAAACACGAAATTTCGTGGATTTTCATCGTTTCATGAATGTTTCGTGAAATAACCATTGTTTAGCGTAGATTTAGCTTAATTTTGATGTTTTCTGAGATTTCTAACTACTTTCACTGCGAAACCCGATATTTCGTTGAATTTCATCGTATCATGAATGTTTCGTCAAATAACCATGATTTAGCGTAGATTTTTATTTATTTTGATGTTTTCATAGAAATCTAGCTACATTCACTACGAAGCACGTTATTTCGTTGAATTTCATCGTTTCATGAATGTTTCGTGAAATAACCATATTTTAGCGGAGATTTAGCATAATTTTGATTTTTCCTGACATTTCTTGCTACTTTCACTGCGAAACACGATATTTCGTTGATTTTCATCGTTTCATGAATGTTTCGTGAAATAACCATGATTTAGCGTAGATTTAGCTTTATTTTGATGTTTTCATAGATAACTAGGTAAATTCACTACGAAGCACGTTATTTCGTTGATTTTCATCGTTTCATGAATGTTTCGTGAAATAACCATGATTTAGCGTAGATTTAGTTTTATTTTGATGTTTTCATAGATATCTAGCTACATTCACTACGAAGCACGTTATTTCGTTGAATTTCATCGTTTCATGAATGTTTCGTGAAATAACCATATTTTAGCGGAGATTTAGCATAATTTTGATGTTTTCTGACATTTATTGCTACTTTCACTGCGAAACACGATATTTCGTGGATTATCATCGTTTCATGAATGTTTCGTGAAATAACCATGATTTAGCGTAGATTTAGCTTTATTTTGATGTTTTCATTGATAACTTGATAAATTCCCTACGAAGCACGTTATTTCGTTGATTTTCATCGTTTCATGAATGTTTCGTGAAATAACAATGATTTAGCGTAGATTTAGCTTTAATTGGATATTTTCATAGATATCTAGCTACATTCATTGCGAAACACGTAATTTCGTTGATTTTCATCGTTTCATGAATGTTTCGTGAAATAACCATGATTTAGCGTAGATTTAGCTTTATTTTGAAGTTTTCATTGATATCTAGCTAATTTCACTACGAAGAACGTTATTTCGTTGAATTTCATCGTTTCATGAATGTTTCGTGAAATAGCAATGATTTAGCGTAGATTTAGCTTTATTTTGATGTGTTCATAGATATCTAGCTACATTCACTGCGAAACACGTTATTTCGTTGAATTTCATCGTTTCATGAATGTTTTGTGAAATAACCATGATTTAGCGTAAATTTATATTTATTTTGACGTTTTCAAAGATATCTAGCACATTCACTGCGAAGCACGTAATTTCGTTGAATTTCATCGTTTCTTGAATGTTTCTTGAAATAACCATATTTTAGCGGAGATTTAGCATAATTTTGATGTTTTCTGACATTTCTTGCTACTTTCACTGCGAAACACGATATTTCGTGGATTTTCATCGTTTCATGAATGTTTCGTGAAATAACCATTATTTAGCGTAGATTTAGCTTAATTTTGATGTTTTCTGAGATTTCTTACTACTTTCACTGCGAAACACGATATTTCTTTGAATTTCATCGTATCATGAATGTTTCGTCAAATAACCATGATTTAGCGTAGATTTTTATTTATTTTGATGCTTTCATAGAAATCTAGCTACATTCACTACGAAGCACGTTATTTCGTTGAATTTCATCGTTTCATGAATGTTTCGTGAAATAACCATATTTTAGCGGAGATTTAGCATAATTTTGATTTTTTCTGACATTTCTTGCTACTTTCACTGCGAAACACGATATTTCGTTGAATTTCAGCGTTTCATGAATGTTTCGTGAAATAACTATGATTTATCGGCGATTTAACGTAAGATTGATATTTCTGACTTTTCTTGCTACTTTCACTGCGAAATACGATATTTCGCTGACTTTCATCGTTTCATGAATGTTTCGTGAAATAACCGTGATTTAGCGGAGATTTAGCTTAATTTTGATGTTTTCTGAGATTTCTTGCTACTTTCACTGCGAAACACGTTATTTCGTTGTATTTCATCTTTTCATGAATGTTTCGTGAGATAAACATTATTTAGCGGAGATTTAGCGTAATTTTGATGTTTTCTGACATTTCTTGCTACCTTCACTGCGAAACACGATATTTCGTTGAATTTCATCGTTTCATGAATGTTTCGTGAAATAACTATGATTTATCGGCGATTTAACGTAAGTTTGACGTTTTCTGAATTTTCTTGCTACTTTCACTGCGAAATAAGATATTTCGCTGACTTTCATCGTTTCATGAATGTTTCGTGATATAACCATGATTTAGCTTAGATTTAGCTTTATTTTGATGTTTTCTGACGTTTCTTGTACTTTCACTGCGAAACACGATATTTCGTTGATTTTCATCGTTTCATGAATGTTTCGTGAAATAACCATGATTTAGCGTAGATATAGCTTTATTTTTATGTTTTCATAGATATCTAGCTATATTCATTACGAAGCACGTTATTTCGTTGAATTTCATCGTTTCATGAATGTTTCGTGAAATAACCATGTTTTAGAGAAGATTTAGCTTAATTTTGATGTTTTCTGACTTTTCTCGCTACATTCACTGCGAAACACGATATTTCGTTGAATATCATTGCTTCATGAATGTTTCGTGAAAAAAAATTATTTAGCGAAGATTTAGCTTAAAATTCATGTTTTCAGAGATATCTAGCTACATTCACTGCGAAACACGTTATTTCGTTGAATTTCATCGTTTCTTGAATGTTTCGTGAAATAACCATGATTTAGCGAAGATTTAGCTTTATTTTGATGTTTTCATAGATATCAGGCTACATTCACTACGAAGCACGTTATTTCGTAGAATTTCATCGTTTCATGAATGTTTTGTGAAATAACCATATTTTAGCTGAGATTTAGAATAATTTTGATGTTTTCTGGCATTTCTTGCTACTTTCACTGCGAAACACGATATTTCGTGGATTTTCATCGTTTCATGAATGTTTCGTGAAATAACCATGATTTAGCGTAGATTTAGCTTTATTTTGATGTTTTCTGACATTTCTTGCTCCTTTCACTGCGAAACACGATATTTCGTTGATTTTCATCGTTTCATGAATGTTTCGTGAAATAACCATGATTTAGCGTAGATATAGCTTTATTTTTATGTTTTCATAGATATCTAGCTACATTCACTACGAAGAACGTTATTTCGTTGAATTTCATCGTTTCATGAATGTTTCTTGAAATAACCATGTTTTAGCGAAGATTTAGTTTAATTATGATGTTTTCTGACTTTTCTCGCTACATTCACTGCGAAACACGATATTTCGTTGGATATCATCGTTTCATGAATGTTTCGTGAAATAAAATTATTTAGCGAAGATTTAGCTTAAAATTGATGTTTTCAGAGATATCTAGCTACATTCACTGCGAAACACGTGATTTCGTTGAATTTCATCGTTTCATGAATGTTTCGTGAAATAACCATGATTTAGCGTAGATTTATATTTATTTTGATGTTTTCATAGATATCTAGCTACATTCACTGCGAAACACGTAATTTCGTTGAATATCATCGTTTCTTGATTGTTTCGTGAAATAACCATGATTTAGCGAAGATTTAGCTTTATTTTGATGTTTTCATAGATATCTAGCTACATTTACTACGAAGCTCGTTATTTCGTTGAATTTCATCGTTTCATGAATCTTTCGTGAAATAACCATATTTTAGCGGAGATTTAGCATAATTTTGTAGTTTTCTGACATTTCTTGCTACTTTCACTGCGAAACACGATATTTCGTTGATTTTCATCGTTACATGAATGTTTCGCGAAATAACCATGAATTAGAGTAGATTTAGCTTTATTCTGATGTTTTCATAGATATCTAGCTAAATTCACTACAAAGCACGTTATTTCGTTGATTTTCATCGTTTCATGAATGTTTCGTGAAATAACCATGATTTAGCGCAGATATAGCTTTAATTTTATGTTTTCATAGCTATCTAGCTACATTCACTACGAAGCACGTTATTTCGTTGAATTTCATCGTTTCATGAATGTTTCGTGAAATAACCAAGTTTTAGCGAAGATTTAGCTTAATTTTGATGTTTTCTGACTTTTCTCGCTACTTTCACTGCGAAACACGCTATTTCGTTGACCTTCATCGTTTCATGAGTGTTTCGTGAAATAACCGTGATTTAGCGGAGATTTAGCTTAATTTTGATGTTTTCTGAGATTTCTTACTACTTTCACTGCGAAACACGATATTTCGTTGAATTTCATCGTATCATGAATGTTTCGTGAAATAACCATGATTTAGCGTAGATTTTAATTTATTTTGATGTTTTCATAGATATCTAGCTACATTCATTGCGAAGCACGTTATTTCGTTGAATTTCATCGTTTCATGAATGTTACGTGAAATAACCATATTTTAGCGGAGATTTAGCATAATTTTGATGTTTTCTGACATTTCTTGCTACTTTAACTGCGAAACACGATATTTCGCTGATTTTCAAGGTTTCATGAATTTTTCGTGAAATAACCATGATTTAACGCAGATATAGCTTTATTTTGATGTTTTCATAGCTATCTAGCTACATTCACTACGAAGCACGTTATTTCGTTGAATTTCATCGTTTCATGAATGTTTCGTGGAATAACCAAGTTTTAGCGAAGATTTAGCTTAATTTTGATGTTTTCTGAATTTTCTCGCTACATTCACTGCGAAACACGATATTTCGTTGATTTTCATCGTTTCATGAATGTTTCGTGAAATAACCGTGATTTAGCGGAGATTTAGCTTAATTTTGATGTTTTCTGACATTTCTTACTACTTTCACTGCGAAACACGATATTTCGTTGAATTTCATCGTTTCATGAATGTTTCGTGAAATAACCATGATTTAGCGTAGATTTTTATTTATTTTGATGTTTTCATAGATATCTAGCTACATTCACTGCGAAACACGTAATTTTGTTGAATTTCATCGTTTCTTGAATGTTTCGTGAAATAACAATGATTTAGCGAAGATTTAGCTTTATTTTGATGTTTTCATAGATATCTAGCTAAATTCACTACGAAGAACGTTATTTCGTTGATTTTCATCGTTTCATGAATGTTTCGTGAAATAACCATGATTTAGCGTAGATTTAGCTTTATTTTGATGTTTTCATAGATATCTAGCTACATTCACTGCGAAACACGTTATTTCGTTGAATTTCATCGTTTCATGAATGTTTTGTGAAATAACCATGATTTAGCGTAAATTTATATTTATTTTGATGTTTTCATAGATATCTAGCAACATTCACTGCGAAGCACGTAATTTCGTTGAATTTCATCGTTTCTTGAATGTTTCGTGAAATAACCATATTTTAGCGGAGATTTAGCATAATTTTGATGTTTTCTGACATTTCTTGCTACTTTCACTGCGAAACACGATATTTCGTGGATTTTCATCGTTTCATGAATGTTTCGTGAAATAACCATTATTTAGCGGAGATTTAGCTTAATTTTGATGTTTTCTGAGATTTCTTACTACTTTCACTGCGAAACACGATATTTCGTTGAATTTCATCGTATCATGAATGTTTCGTCAAATAACCATGATTTAGCGTAGATTTTTATTTATTTTGATGTTTTCATAGAAATCTAGCTACATTCACTACGAAGCACGTTATTTCGTTGAATTTCATCGTTTCATGAATGTTTCGTGAAATAACCATGATTTAGCGTAGATTTAGTTTTATTTTGATGTTTTCATAGATATCTAGCTTCATTCACTACGAAGCACGTTATTTCGTTGAATTTCATCGTTTCATGAATGTTTCGTGAAATAACCATATTTTAGCGGAGATTTAGCATAATTTTGATGTTTTCTGACATTTCTTGCTACTTTCACTGCGAAACACGATATTTCGTGGATTTTCATCGTTTCATGAATGTTTCGTGAAATATAATTATTTAGCGAAGATTTAGCTTAAAATTGATGTTTTCAGAGATATCTAGCTACAATCACTGCGAAACACGTTATTTCGTTGAATTTCATCGTTTCATGAAAGTTTTGTGAAATAACCATGATTTAGCGTAGATTTATATTTATTTTGATGTTTTCATAGATATCTAGCTACATTCATTGCGAAACACGTAATTTCGTTGATTTTCATCATTTCATGAACGTTTCGTGAAATAACCATGATTTAGCGTAGATTTAGCTTTATTTTGATGTTCTCTGACATTTCTTGCTACTTTCACTGCGAAACACGATATTTCGTTGATTTTCATCGTTTCATGAATGTTTCGTGAAATAAACATGATTTAGCGTAGATATAGCTTTATTTTTATGTTTTCATAGATATCTAGCTACATTCACTACGAAGCACGTTATTTCGTTGAATTTCATCGTTTCATGAATGTTTTGTGAAATAACCATGTTTTAGCGAAGATTTAGCTTAATTTTGATGTTTTCTGACTTTTCTCGCTACATTCACTGCGAAACACGATATTTCGTTGAATATCATCGTTTCATGAATGTTTCGTGAAATAAAATTATTTAGCGAAGATTTAGCTTAAAATTGATGTTTTCAGAGATATCTAGCTACATTCACTGCGAAACACGTTATTTCGTTGAATTTCATCGTTTCATGAATGTTTTGTGAAATAACCATGATTTAGCGTAGATTTATATTTATTTTGATGTTTTCATAGATATCTAGCTACATTCACTGCGAAACACGTAATTTCGTTGAATTTCATCGTTTCTTGAATGTTTCGTGAAATAACCATGATTTAGCGAAGATTTAGCTTTATTTTGATGATTTCATAGATATCTAGCTACATTTACTACGAAGCTCATTATTTCGTTGAATTTCATCGTTTCATGAATCTTTCGTGAAATAACCATGTTTTAGCGGAGATTTAGCATAATTTTGTAGTTTTCTGACATTTCTTGCTACTTTCACTGCGAAACACGATATTTCGTTGATTTTCATCGTTTCATGAATGTTTCGTGAAATAACCATGATTTAGCGCAAATATAGCTTTATTTTTATGTTTTCATAGCTATCTTGCTACATCCACTACGAAGCACGTTATTTCGTTGAATTTCATCGTTTCATGAATGTTTCGTGAAATAACCAAGATTTAGCGAAGATTTAGCTTAATTTTGATGTTTTCTGACTTTTCTCGCTACATTCACTGCGAAACACGCTATTACGTTGACTTTCATCGTTTCATGAGTGTTTCGTGAAATAACCGTGATTTAGCGGAGATTTAGCTGAATTTTGATGCTTTCTGAGATTCCTTACTACTTTCACTGCGAAACACGATATTTCGTTGAATTTCATCGTATCATGAATGTTTCGTGAAATAACCATGATTTAGCGTAGATTTTAATTTATTTTGATGTTTTCATAGATATCTAGCTACATTCATTGCGAAACACGTAATTTCGTTGATTTTCATCGTTTCATGAATTTTTCGTGAAATAACCATGATTTAGCGTAGATTTAGCTTTATTTTGAAGTTTTCATAGATATCTAGCTAAATTCACTACGAAGAACGTTATTTCGTTGATTTTCATCGTTTCATGAATGTTTCGTGAAATAACAATGATTTAGCGTAGATTTAGCTTTATTTTGATGTTTTCATAGATATCTAGCTACATTCACTGCGAAACACGTTATTTCGTTGAATTTCATCGTTTCATGAATGTTTTGTGAAATAACCATGATTTAGCGTAAATTTATATTTATTTTGACGTTTTCATAGCTATCTAGCAACATTCACTGCGAAGCACGTAATTTCGTTGAATTTCATCGTTTCTTGAATGTTTCTTGAAATAACCATATTTTAGCGGAGATTTAGCATAATTTTGATGTTTTCTGACTTTTCTTGCTACTTTCACTGCGAAACACGATATTTCGTGGATTTTCATCGTTTCATGAATGTTTCGTGAAATAACCATTATTTATCGTAGATTTAGCTTAATTTTGATGTTTTCTGAGATTTCTTACTACTTTCACTGCGAAACACGATATTTCTTTGAATTTCATCGTATCATGAATGTTTCGTCAAATAACCATGATTTAGCGTAGATTTTTATTTATTTTGATGTTTTCATAGAAATCTAGCTACATTCACTACGAAGCTCGTTATTTCGTTGAATTTCATCGTTTCATGAATGTTTCGTGAAATAACCATATTTTAGCGGAGATTTAGCATAATTTTGATTTTTTCTGACATTTCTTGCTACTTTCACTGCGAAACACGATATTTCGTTGAATTTCTGCGTTTCATGAATGTTTCGTGAAATAACTATGATTTATCGGCGATTTAAAGTAAGTTTGATATTTCTGACTTTTCTTGCTTCTTTCACTGCGAAATACGATATTTCGCTGACTTTCATCGTTTCATGAATGTTTCGTGAAATAACCGTTATTAAGCGGAGATTTAGCTTAATTTTGATGTTTTCTGAGATTTCTTGCTACTTTCACTGCGAAACATGTTATTTCGTTGTATTTCATCTTTTCATGAATGTTTCGTGAAATAAACATTATTTAGCGGAGATTTAGCTTAATTTTGATGTTTTCTGACATTTCTTGCTACCTTCACTGCGAAACACGATATTTCGTTGAATTTCATCGTTTCATGAATGTTTCGTGAAATAACTATGATTTATCGGCGATTTAACGTAAGTTTGATGTTTTCTGAATTTTCTTGCTACTTTCACTGCGAAATACGATATTTCGCTGACTTTCATCGTTTCATGAATGTTTCGTGAAATAACCATGATTTAGCTTAGATTTAGCTTTATTTTGATGTTTTCTGACATTTCTTGTACTTTCACTGCGAAACACGATATTTCGTTGATTTTCATCGTTTCATGAATGTTTCGTGAAATAACCATGATTTAGCGTAGATATAGCTTTATTTTTATGTTATCATAGATATCTAGCTACATTCACTACGAAGCACGTTATTTCGTTGAATTTCATCGTTTCATGAATGTTTCGTGAAATAACCATGTTTTAGCGAAGATTTAGCTTAATTTTGATGTTTTCTGACTTTTCTCGCTACATTCACTGCGAAACACGATATTTCGTTGAATATCATCGTTTCATGAATGTTTCGTGAAATAAAATTATTTAGCGAAGATTTAGCTTAAAATTCATGTTTTCAGAGATATCTAGCTACATTCACTGCGAAACACGTTATTTCGTTGAATTTCATCGTTTCTTGAATGTTTCGTGAAATAACCATGATTTAGCGAAGATTTAGCTTTATTTTGATGTTTTCATAGATATCTAGCTACATTCACTACGAAGCACGTTATTTCGTTGAATTTCATCGTTTCATGAATGTTTCGTGAAATAACCATATTTTAGCGGAGATTTAGCATAATTTTGATGTTTTCTGACATTTCTTGCTACTTTCACTGCGAAACACGATATTTCGTGGATTTTCATCGTTTCATGAATGTTTCGTGAAATAACCATGATTTAGCGTAGATTTAGCTTTATTTTGATGTTTTCATAGCTATCTAGCTACATTCACTACGAAGCACGTTATTTCGTTGAATTTCATCGTTTCATGAATGTTTCGTGAAATAACCAAGTTTTAGCGAAGATTTAGCTTAATTTTGATGTTTTCTGACTTTTCTCGCTACATTCACTGCGAAACACGCTATTTCGTTGACTTTCATCGTTTCATGAGTGTTTCGTGAAATAACCGTGATTTAGCGGAGATTTAGCTTAATTTTGATGTTTTCTGAGATTTCTTACTACTTTCACTGCGAAACACGATATTTCGTTGAATTTCATCGTATCATGAATGTTTCGTGAAATAACCATGATTTAGCGTAGATTTTTATTTATTTTGATGTTTTCATAGATATCTAGCTACATTCATTGCGAAACACGTAATTTCGTTGAATTTCATCGTTTCTTGAATGTTTCGTGAAATAACCATGATTTAGCGAAGATTCAGCTTTATTTTCATGTTTTCATAGATATCTAGCTACATTCACTACGAAGCACGATATTTCGTTGAATTTCATCGTTTCATGAATGTTTCGTGAAATAACCTCATTTTAGCGGAGATTTAGCATAATTTTGATGTTTTCTGACATTTCTTGCTACTTTCACTGCGAAACACGATATTTCGTTGATTTTCATCGTTTCATGAATGTTTCGTGAAATAACCATGATTTAGCGTAGATTTAGCTTTATTTTGAAGTTTTCATAGATATCTAGCTAAATTCACTACGAAGAACGTTATTTCGTCGATTTTCATCGTTTCATGAATGTTTCGTGAAATAACAATGACTTAGCGTAGATTTAGCTTTATTTTGTTGTTTTCATAGATATCTAGCTACATTCACTGCGAAACACGTTATTTCGTTGAATTTCATCGTTTCATGAATGTTTTGTGAAATAACCATGATTTAGCGTAAATTTATATTTATTTTGATGTTTTCATAGATATCTAGCAACATTCACTGCGAAGCACGTAATTTCGTTGAATTTCATCGTTTCTTGAATGTTTCGTGAAATAACCATATTTTAGCGGAGATTTAGCATAATTTTGATGTTTTCTGACATTTCTTGCTACTTTCACTGCGAAACACGATATTTCGTGGATTTTCATCGTTTCATGAATGTTTCGTGAAATAACCGTGATTTAGCGTAGATTTAGCTTAATTTTGATGTTTTCAGAGATTTCTTACTACTTTCACTGCGAAACACGATATTTCGTTGAATTTCATCGTATCATGAATGTTTCGTCAAATAACCATGATTTAGCGTAGATTTTTATTTATTTTGATGTTTTCATAGAAATCTAGCTACATTCACTACGAAGCACGTTATTTCGTTGAATTTCATCGTTTCATGAATGTTTCGTGAAATAACCATATTTTAGCGGAGATTTAGCATAATTTTGATTTTTTCTGACATTTCTTGCTACTTTCACTGCGAAACACGATATTTCGTTGATTTTCATCGTTTCATGAATGTTTCGTGAAATAACCAATATTTAGCGTAGATTTAGCTTTATTTTGATGTTTTCATAGATAACTAGATAAATTCACTACGAAGCTCGTTATTTCGTTGATTTTCATCGTTTCATGAATGTTTCGTGAAATAACCGTGATTTAGCGTAGATTTAGTTTTATTTTGATGTTTTCATAGATATCTAGCTTCATTCACTACGAAGCACGTTATTTCGTTGAATTTCATCGTTTCATGAATGTTTCGTGAAATAACCATATTTTAGCGGAGATTTAGCATAATTTTGATGTTTTCTGACATTTCTTGCTACTTTCACTGCGAAACACGATATTTCGTGGATTTTCATCTTTTCATGAATGTTTCGTGAAATATAATTATTTAACGATGACATAGCTTAAAATTGATGTTTTCAGAGATATCTAGCTACATTCACTGCGAAACACGTTATTTCGTTGAATTTCATCGTTTCATGAATGTTTTGTGAAATAACCATGATTTAGCGTAGATTAATATTTATTTTGATGTTTTCATAGATATCTAGCTACATTCACTGCGAAACACGTAATATCGTTGAATTTCATCGTTTCATGAATGTTTCGTGAAATAACCATGATTTGGCGCAGATATAGCTTTATTTTTATGTTTTCATAGCTATCTAGCTACATTCACTACGAAGCACGTTATTTCGTTGAATTTCATCGTTTCATGAGTGTTTCGTGAAATAACCGTGATTTAGCGGAGATTTAGCTTAATTTTGACGCTTTCTGAGATTTCTTACTACTTTCACTGCGAAACACGATATTTCGTTGAATTTCATCGTATCATGAATGTTTCGTGAAATAACCATGATTTAGCGTAGATTTTAATTTATTTTGATGTTTTCATAGATATCTAGCTACATTCATTGCGAAACACGTAATTTCGTTGATTTTCATCATTTCATGAATGTTTCGTGAAATAACCATGATTTAGCGTAGATTTAGCTTTATTTTGATGTTTTCTGACATTTCTTGCTACTTTCACTGCGAAACACGATATTTCGTTGATTTTCATCGTTTCATGAATGTTTCGTGAAATAAAATTGTTTAGCGAAGATTTAGCTTAAAATTGATGTTTTCAGAGATATCTAGCTACATTCACTGCGAAACACGTTATTTCGTTGAATTTCATCGTTTCATGAATGTTTTGTGAAATAACCATGATTTAGCGTAGATTTATATTTATTTTGATGTTTTCATAGATATCTAGCTACATTCACTGCGAAACACGTAATTTCGTTGAATTTCATCGTTTCTTGAATGTATCGTGAAATAGCCATGATTTAGCGAAGATTTAGCTTTATTTTGATGTTTTCATAGATATCTAGCTACATTCACTACGAAGCACGTTATTTCGTTGAATTTCATCGTTTCATGAATGTTTCGTGAAATAACCAAGTTTTAGCGAAGATTTAGCTTAATTTTGATGTTTCCTGACTTTTCTCGCTACATTCACTGCGAAACACGCTATTTCGTTGACCTTCATCGTTTCATTAGTGTTTCGTGAAATAACCGTGATTTAGCGGAGATTTAGCTTAATTTTGATGTTTTCTGAGATTTCTTACTACTTTCACTGCGAAACACGATATTTCGTGGGTTTTCATCGTTTCATGAATGTTTCGTGAAATAACCATTATTTAGCGTAGATTTAGCTTAATTTTGATGTTTTCTGAGATTTCTTACTACTTTCACTGCGAAACACGATATTTCGTTGAATTTCATCGTATCATGAAAGTTTCGTCAAATAACCATGATTTAGCGTAGATTTTTATTTATTTTGATGTTTTCATAGAAATCTAGCTACATTCACTACGAAGCACGTTATTTCGTTGAATTTCTTCGTTTCATGAATGTTTCGTGAAATAACCATATTTTAGCGGAGATTTAGCATAATTTTGCTTTTTCTGACATTTCTTGCTACTTTCACTGCGAAACACGATATTTCGTGGATTTTCATCTTTTCATGAATGTTTCGTGAAATAACCATGATTTAGCGTAGATTTAGCTTCATTTTGATGTTTTCATAGATATCTAGCTAAATTCAATACGAAGCACGTTATTTCGTTGATTTTCATCGTTTCTTGAATGTTTCGTGAAATAACCATGATTTAGCGAAGATTTAGCTTTATTTTGATGTTTTCATAGAAATCTAGCTACATTCACTACGAAGCACGTTATTTCGTTGAATTTCATCGTTTCTAGAATGTTTCGTGAAATAACCATATTTTAGCGGAGATTTAGCATAATTTTGATTTTTTCTGACATTTCTTACTACTTTCACTGCGAAACACGATATTTCGTTGATTTTCATCGTTTCATGAATGTTTCGTGAAATAACCATATTTTAGCGGAGATTTAGCATAATTTTGATGTTTTCTGACATTTCTTGCTACTTTCACTGCGAAACACGATATTTCGTTGATTTTCATCGTTTCATGAATGTTTCGTGAAATAACCATGATTTAGCGCAGATATAGCTTTATTTTGATGTTTTCATAGCTCTCTAGCTACATTCACTACGAAGCACGTTATTTCGTTGAATTTCATCGTTTCATGAATGTTTCGTGAAATAACCATGTTTTAGCGGAGATTTAGCATAATTTTGATGTTTTCTGACATTTCTTGCTACTTTCACTGCGAAACACGATATTTTTTCGATTTTCATCGTTTCAAGAATGTTTCGTGAAATAACAATGATTTAGCGAAGATTTAGCTTTATTTTGATGTTTTCATAGATATCTAGCAACATTCACTGCGAAGCACGTAATTTCGTTGAATTTCATCGTTTCTTGAATGTTTCGTGAAATAACCATATTTTAGCGGAGATTTAGCATAATTTTGATGTTTTCTGACATTTCTTGCTACTTTCACTGCGAAACACGATATTTCGTTGACTTTCATCGTTTCATGAATGTTTCGTGAAATAACCGTGATTTAGCGGAGATTTAGCTTAATTTTGATGCTTTCTGACATTTCTTGCTACTTTCACTGCGAAACACGATATTTCGTTGAATTTCATCGTTTCATGAATGTTTCGTGAAATAACCATGATTTAGCGTAGATTTTTATTTATTTTGATGTTTTCATAGATATCTAGCTACATTCACTGCGAAACACGTAATTTCGTTGAATTTCATCGTTTCTTGAATGTTTCGTGAAATAACAATGATTTAGCGAAGATTTAGCTTTATTTTGATGTTTTCATAGATATCTAGCTACATTCACTACGAAGCACGTTATTTCGTTGAATTTCATCGTTTCATGAATGTTTCGTGAAATAACCATCTTTTAGCGGAGATTTAGCATAATTTTGATTTTTTCTGACATTTCTTGCTACTTTCACTGCGAAACACGATATTTCGTTGAATTACATCGTTTCATGAATGTTTCGTGAAATATCCATGATTTAGCGGAGATTTAGCATAATTTTCATGTTTTCTGACATTTCTTGCTACTTTCACTGCGAAACACGGTATTTCGCTGAATTTCATCGTTTCATGAATGTTTCGTGAAATAACTATGAATTATCGGCGATTTAACGTAAGTTTGATGTTTTCTGACTTTTCTTTCTACTTTCACTGCGAAATACGGTATTTCGCTGACTTTCATCGTTTCATGAATGTTTCGTGAAATAACCGTGATTTAGCGGAGATTTAGCTTAATTTTGATGTTTTCTGAGATTTCCAGCTACTTTCACTGCGAAACACGTTATTTCGTTGTATTTCATCGTTTCATGAATGTTTCGTGAAATAAACATTATTTAGTGGAGATTTAGCTTAATTTTGATGTTTTCTGACATTTCTTGCTACTTTCACTGCGAAACACGTGATTTCGTTGTATTTCATCGTTTCATGAATGTTTCGTGAAATAACCATATTTTAGCGCAGATTTAGCATAATTTTGATGTTTTCTGACATTTCTTGCTACTTTCACTGCGAAACACGATATTTCGTTGATTTTCATCGTTTCATGAATGTTTCGTGAAATAACCATTATTAAGCGAAGATTTAGCTTAATTTTGATGTTTTCTGACTTTTCTCGCTACTTTCACTGCGAAACACGTTATTTCGTTGTATTTCATCGTTTCATGAATGTTTCGTGAAATAAACATTATTTAGCGGAGATTTAGCTTAATTTTGATGTTTTCTGACATTTCTTGCTACTTTCACTTCGAAACACGATATTTCGTTGAATTTCATCGTTTCATGAATGTTTCGTGAAATATCCATGAATTATCGGCAATTTAACGTAAGTTTGATGTTTTCTGACTTTCCTTTCTACTTTCACTGCGAAATACGGTATTTCGCTGACTTTCATCGTTTCATGAATGTTTCGTGAAATAACCGTGATTTAGCGGAGATTTAGCTTAATTTTGATGTTTTCTGAGATTTCTAGCTACTTTCACTGCGAAACACGTTATTTCGTTGTATTTCATCGTTTCATGAATGTTTCGTGAAATAAACATTATTTAGCGGAGATTTAGCTTAATTTTGATGTTTTCTGACATTTCTTGCTACTTTCACTGCGAAACACGATATTTCGTTGTATTTCATCGATTCATGAATGTTTCGTGAAATACCCATGATTTAGCGGAGATTTAGCATAATTTTGATGTTTTCAGACATATCTAGCTACTTTCACTGCGAAACGCGATATTTCGGTGAATTTCATCGTTTCATGCATGTTTTTTTGTGAAACAACCATGTTTTAGCGGAGATTTAGTTTAATTTGGATGTTTTCTGAAATTATTTGCTACTTTCACTGCGAAACACGTGATTTCGTTGTATTTCATCGTTTCATGAATGTTTCGTGAAATAACCGTGATTTAGCGGAGATTTAGCTTAATTTTGATGCTTTCTGACATTTCTTACTACTTTCACTGCGAAACACGATATTTCGATGAATTTCATCGTTTCATGAATGTTTCGTGAGATAACCATGATTTAGCGTAGATTTTTATTTATTTTGATGTTTTTATAGATATCTAGCTACATTCACTGCGAAACACGTAATTTCGTTGAATTTCATCGTTTCATGAATGTTTCGTGAAATAACCAAGTTTTAGCGTAGATTTAGTTTTATATTGATGTTTTCATAGAAATCTAGCTACATTCACTACGAAGCACGTTATTTCGTTGAATTTCATCGTTTCATGAATGTTTCGTGAAATAACCATCTTTAAGCGGAGATTTAGCATAATTTTGATTTTTTCTGACATTTCTTGCTACTTTCACTGCGAAACACGATATTTCGTTGATTTTCATCGTTTCATGAATGTTTCGTGAAATAACCGTTATTTAGCGAAGATTTAGCTTAATTTTGATGTTTTCTGACTTTTCTCGCTACATTCACTGCGAAACCCGCTATTTCGTTGACTTTCATCGATTCATGAGTGTTTCGTGAAATAACCATTATTTAGCGGAGACTTAGCTTAATTTTGATGTTTTCTGGGATTTCTAGCTGGTTTCACTGCGAAACACGTGATTTCGTTGTATTTCATCGATTCATGAATGTTTCGTGAAATAACCATGATTTAGCGGAGATTTAGCATAATTTTGATGTTTTCTGACATTTCTTGCTACTTTCACTGCGAAACACGATATTTAGTTGAATTTCATCGTTTCATGAATGTCTCGTGAAATAACTAAGATTTATCTGCGATTTAACGTAAGTTTGATGTTTTCTGACATTTCTTGCTACTTTCACTGCGAAACACGATATTTCGTTGAATTTCATCGTTTCATGAATGTTTCGTGAAATATCCATGATTTAGCGGAAATTTAGCATAATTTTGATGTTTGCAGTGATATCTAGCTACTTTCACTGCGAACCGCGATATTTCGTTGAATTTCATCGTTTCATTAATGTTTTTTTGTGAAAGAACCATGTTTTAGCGGAGATTTAGTTTAATTTGGATGGTTTCTGGAATTACTTGCTACTTTCACTGCGAAACACGATATTTCGTTGAATTTCATCGTTTCATGAATGTTTCGTGAAATAACCGTGATTTAGCGGAGATTTAGCTTAATTTTGATGCTTTCTGACATTTCTTACTACTTTCACTGCGAAACACGATATTTCGTTGAATTTCATCGTTTCATGAATGTTTCGTGAAATAACCATGAATTAGCGTAGATTTTTATTTATTTTGATGTTTTCATAGATATCTAGCTACATTCACTGCGAAACACGTAGTTTCGTTGAATTTCATCGTTTCTCGAATGTTTCGTGAAATAACAATGATTTAGCGAAGATATAGCTTTATTTTGATGTTTTCAAAGATATCTAGCTACATTCACTACGAAGCACGTTATTTCGTTGAATTTCATCGTTTCATGAATGTTTCGTGAAATAACAACGATTTAGCGAAGATTTAGCTTTATTTTGATGTTTTCATAGATATCTAGCTACATTCACTACGAAGCACGTTATTTCGTTGAATTTCATCGTTTCATGAATGTTTCGTGAAATAACCATCTTTAAGCGGAGATTTAGCATAATTTTGATTTTTTCTGACATTTCTAGCTACTTTCACCGCGAAACACGTTATTTCGTTGTATTTCATCGTTTCATGAATGTTTCGTGAAATAACCATGATTTAGCGGAGATTTAACATAATTTTGATGTTTTCTGACATTTCTTGCTACATTCACTGCGAGACACGATATTTCGTAGATTTTCATCGTCTCATGAATGTTTCGTGAAATAACCATGATTTAGCGTAGATTTAGCTTTATTTTGATGTTTTCTGACATTTCTTGCTACTTTCACTGCGAAACACGATATTTCGTTGATTTTCATCGTTTCATGATTGTTTCGTGAAATAACCATGATTAAGCGTAGATATAGCTTTATTTTGATGTTTTCATAGATATCTAGCTACATTCACTACGAAGCACGTTATTTCGTTGAATTTCATCGTTTCATGGATGATTCGTGAAATAACCATATTTTAGCGGAGATTTAGCATAATGTTGATGTTTTCTGACATTTCTTGCTACTTTCACTGCGAAACACGATATTTCGTTGATTTTCATCCTTTCATGAATGTTTCGTGAAATAACCATGATTTAGCGTAGATTTAGCTTTATTTTTACGTTTTCATGGATATCTAGCTAAATTCACTACGAAGAACGTTATTTCGTTGATTTTCATCGTTTCTTGAATGTTTCGTGAAATAACCTTGATTTAGCGAAGATTTAGCTTTATTATGATGTTTTCATAGATATCTAGCTTCATTCACTACGAACCACGTTATTTCGTTGAATTTCATCGTTTCATGAATGTTTCGTGAAATAACCATATTTTAGCGGAGATTTAGCATAATTTTGTTTTTTTCTGACATTTCTTGCTACTTTCACTGCGAAACACGATATTTCGTTGATTTTCATCCTTTCATGAATGTTTCGTGAAATAACCATGATTTAGCGTAGATTTAGCTTTATTTTTACGTTTTCATGGATATCTAGCTAAATTCACTACGAAGAACGTTATTTCGTTGATTTTCATCGTTTCTTGAATGTTTCGTGAAATAACCATGTTTTAGCGAAGATTTAGCTTAATTTTGATGTTTTCTGACTTTTCTCGCTACATACACTGCGAAACACGCTATTTCGTTGACTTTCATCGTTTCATGTGTGTTTCTTGAAATAACCGTGATTTAGCGGAGATTTAACATAATTTTGATGTTTTCTGACATTTCTTGCTACATTCACTGCGAAACACGATATTTCGTAGATTTTCATCGTCTCATGAATGTTTCGTGAAATAACCATGATTTAGCGTAGATTTAGCTTTATTTTGATGCTTTCTGACATTTCTTACTACTTTCACTGCGAAACACGATATTTCGTTGATTTTCATCGTTTCTTGAATGTTTCGTGAAATAACAATGATTTAGCGAAGATTTAGCTTTATTTTGATGTTTTCATAGATATCTAGCTACATTCACTACGAAGCACGTTATTTCGTTGAATTTCATCGTTTCAAATCCTGGAA
>JAUCRC010000194.1:0-17322 GCA_032399595.1 Tetragonula carbonaria | reverse complement strand
GATATCTCGCAACTTTCGCTGCGAAACACGTTATTTCGTTGAATTTCATCGATTCACGCATGTTTCGTGAAATAACCATGATTTAGCAGTGATTTAGCTTAATTTTGATGTTTTCATAGATATCTCGATACTTTCGCTGCGAAACACGTTATTTCGTTGAATTTCATCGTTTCACGAATGTTTCGTGAAATAACCATGATTTAGCGGAGATTTAGCTTAATTTTGATGTTTTCATGGATATCTCGCTACTTTCGCTGCGAAACACGTTATTTCGTTGAATTTCAACGTTTCACGAATGTTTCGTGAAATAACCATGATTTAGCGGAGATTTCGCTTAATTTTGATGTTTTCATGGATATCTCGCAACTTTCGCTGCGTAACACGTTATTTTGTTGAATTTCATCGTTTCACGCGTGTTTCGTGAAATATCCGTGATTTAGCAGAGATTTAGCTTAATTTTGATATTTACATAGATATCTCGCTAATTACGCTGCGAAACACGTTATTTCGTTAATTTCATCGTTTCACGAAAGTTTCGTGAAATAACCATGATTAAGCGGAGTTTTCGCTTGATTTTGACGTTTTCATAGATATGTCGCAACTTTCGCTGCGAAACAAGTTATTTCGTTGAATTTCATCGTTTCACGCATGTTTCGTGTAATATTCATGATTTAGCAGAGATTTAGGTTAATTTTGATGTTTTCATAAATATCTCAGTACTTTCGCTGCGAAACACGTTATTTCGTTGAATTTCATCGTTTCACGAATGTTTCGTGAAATAACCATGATTCAGAGGATATTTAGCTTAATTTTGATGTTTTCATATATATCTCGCAACTTTCGCTGCGAAACACGTTATTTCGTTGAATTTCATCGATTCACGCATGTTTCGTGAAATAACCATGATTTAGCAGTGATTTAGCTTAATTTTGATGTTTTCATAGATATCTCACTACTTTCGCTGCGAAACACGTTATTTCGTTGAATTTCATCGTTTCACGAATGTTTCGTGAAATAACCATGATTTAGCAGTGATTTAGCTTAATTTTGATGTTTTCATTGATATCTCACTACTTTCGCTGCGAAACACGCCATTTCGTTGAATTTCATCGTTTCACGCATGTTTCGTGAAATAACCATGATTTAGCAGTGATTTAGCTTAATTTTGATGTTTTCATAGATATCTCACTACTTTCGGTGCGAAACACGTTATTTCGTTGAATTTCGTCGTTTCACGAATGTTTCGTGAAATAACCATGATTTAGAGGAGATTTAACTTAATTTTGATGTTTTCATAGATAACTCGCAACTTTCGATGCGAAACTCGTTATTTCGTTGAATTTCATCGTTTCACGCATGTTTCGTGAAATAACCATGATTTAGCGGAGATTTAGCTTAATTTTGATGTTTTCATAGATATCTCACTACTTTCGCTGCGAAACACGTTATTTCGTTGAATTTCATCGTTTCACGAATGTTTCGTGAAATAACCATGATTTAGAGGAGATTTAGCTTAATTTTGATGTTTTCATAGATATCTCACAACTTTCGCTGCGAAACACGTTATTTCGTTGAATTTCATCGTTTCACGCATGTTCCGTGAAATAACCAATGTTTAGCAGAGATTTAGCTTAATTTTGTGTTTTCATAGATATCTCACTACTTTCGGTGCGAAACACGTTATTTCGTTGAATTTCGTCGTTTCACGAATGTTTCGTGAAATAACCATGATTTAGAGGAGATTTAGCTTAATTTTGATGTTTTCATAGATATCTCGCAACTTTCGCTGCGAAACACGTTATTTCGTTGAATTTCATCGTTTCACGAATGTTTCGTGAAATAACCATGATTTAGCGGAGATTTAGCTTAATTTTGATGTTTTCATAGATATCTCGCAACTTTCGCTGCGAAACACGTTATTTCGTTGAATTTCATCGTTTCACGCATGTTTCGTGAAATAACCATGATTTAGCAGAGATTTAGCTTAATTTTGATGTTTTCATGGATATCTCACTACTTTCACTGCGAATCACCTTATTTCGTTGAATTTCATCGTTTCACGAAAGTTTCGTGAAATAACCATGATTTAGTGGAGATTTAGCGTAATTTTGATGTTTTCATAGACATCTCACAACTTTCGCTGCGAAACACGTTATTTCGTTGAATTTCATCGTTTCACGCATGTTTCGTGAAATAACCAAAATTTAGCAGAGATTTAGCTTAATTTTGTGTTTTCATAGATATCTCACTACTTTCGGTGCGAAACACGTTATTTCGTTGAATTTCATCGTTTCACGAATGTTTCGTGAAATAACCATGATTTAGAGGAGATTTAGCTTAATTTTGATGTTTTCATAGATATCTCGCAGCTTTCGCTGCGAAACACGTTATTTCGTTGAATTTCAACGTTTCACGCATGTTTCGCGAAATAACCATGATTTAGCAGAGATGTAGCTTAATTTTGATGTTTTCATAGATATCTCACTACTTTCGCTGCGAAACACGTTATTTCGTTGAATTTCATCGTTTCACGAATGTTTCGTGAAATAACCATGATTTAGCGGAGATTTAGCTTAATTTTGATGTTTTCATATATATCTCACTACTTTCGCTGCGAAACACGTTATTTCGATGAATTTAATCGTTTCACGAATGTTTCGTGAAATAACCATGATTTAGCGGAGATTTAGCTTAATTTTGATGTTTTCATAGATATCTCGCAACTTTCGCTGCGAAACACGTTATTTCGTTGAATTTCATCGTTTCACGCATGTTTCGTGAAATAACCATGATTTAGCAGTGATTTAGCTTAATTTTGATGTTTTCATAGATATCTCGCTACTTTCGCTGCGAAACACGTTATTTCGTTGAATTTCATCGTTTCACGCATGTTTCGTGAAATAACCATGATTTAGCAGAGATTTAGCTTAATTTTGATGTTTTCATAGATATCTCACTCCTTTCGCTGCGAAACACGTTATTTCGTTGAATTTCGTCGTTTCACGAATGTTTCGTGAAATAACCATGATTTAGAGGAGATTTAGCTTAATTTTGATGTTTTCATAGATATCTCGCAACTTTCGCTGCGAAACACGTTATTTCGTTGAATTTCGTCGTTTCACGAATGTTTCGTGAAATAACCAGATTTAGAGGAGATTTAGCTTAATTTTGATGTTTTCATAGATATCTCGCAACTTTCGCTGCGAAACACGTTATTTCGTTGAATTTCATCGATTCACGCATGTTTCGTGAAATAACCATGATTTAGCAGTGATTTAGCTTAATTTTGATGTTTTCATAGATATCTCACTACTTTCGCTGCGAAACACGTTATTTCGTTGAATATCATCGTTTCACGAATGTTACGTGAAATAACCATGGTTTAGAGGATATTTAGCTTAATTTTGATGTTTTCATAGATATCTCGCACCTTTCGCTGCGAAACACGTTATTTCGTTGAATTTTATCGTTTCACGCATGTTTCGCGAAATAACCATGATTTAGCGGAGTTTTCGCTTAATTTTGATGTTTTCATAGATATCTCGCAACTTTCGCTGCGATACACGTTATTTCGTTGTTTTTCGACGTTTCACGAATGTTTCGTGAAATAACCATGATTTGGAGGAGATTTAGCTTAATTTTGATGTTTTCATAGATATCTCGCATCTTTCGCTGCGAAACACGTTATTTCGTTGAATTTCATCGTTTCACGCATGTTTCGTGAAATAACCATGATTTAGCAGAGATTTAGCTTAATTTTGATGTTTTCATAGATATCTCACTCCTTTCGCTGCGAAACACGTTATTTCGTTGAATTTCGTCGTTTCACGAATGTTTCGTGAAATAACCATGATTTAGAGGAGATTTAGCTTAATTTTGATGTTTTCATAGATATCTCGCAACTTTCGCTGCGAAACACGTTATTTCGTTGAATTTCGTCGTTTCACGAATGTTTCGTGAAATAACCATGATTTAGAGGAGATTTAGCTTAATTTTGATGTTTTCATAGATATCTCGCAACTTTCGCTGCGAAACACGTTATTTCGTTGAATTTCATCGATTCACGCATGTTTCGTGAAATAACCATGATTTAGCAGTGATTTAGCTTAATTTTGATGTTTTCATAGATATCTCACTACTTTCGCTGCGAAACACGTTATTTCGTTGAATTTCATCGTTTCACGAATGTCACGTGAAATAACCATGGTTTAGAGGATATTTAGCTTAATTTTGATGTTTTCATAGATATCTCACTACTTTCGCTGCGAAACACGTTATTTCGTTGAATTTCATCGTTTCACGAATGTTACGTGAAATAACCATGATTTAGCAGTGATTTAGCTTAATTTTGATGTTTTCATAGATATCTCACTACTTTCGCTGCGAAACACGTTATTTCGTTGAATTTCATCGTTTCACGAATGTTACGTGAAATAACCATGGTTTAGAGGATATTTAGCTTAATTTTGATGTTTTCAAATATATCTCGCAACTTTCGCTGCGAAAGACGTTATTTCGTTGAATTTCATCGTTTCACGCATGTTTCGCGAAATAACCATGATTTAGCAGAGATTTAGTTTAATTTTGTGTTTTCATAGATATCTCACTACTTTCGTTGCGAAACTCGTTATTTCGTTGAATTTCATCGTTTCACGAATGTTTTGTGAAATAACCATGATTTAGAGGAGATTTAACTTAATTTGGATGTTTTCATAGATAACTCGCAACTTTCGCTGCGAAACACGTTATTTCGTTGAATTTCATCGTTTCACGCGTGTTTCGTGAAATAACCATGATTTAGCAGTGATTTAGCTTAATTTTGATGTTTTCATAGATATCTCACTACTTTCGCTGCGAAACACGTTATTTCGTTGAATTTCGTTGTTTCACGAATGTTTCGGGAAATAACCACGATTTAGAGGAGATTTAGCTTAATTTTGGTGTTTTCATAGATAACTCGCAACTTTCGCTGCGAAACACGTTATTTCGTTGAATTTCATCGTTTCACGCGTGTTTCGTGAAATAACCATGATTTAGCAGTGATTTAGCTTAATTTTGATGTTTTCATAGATATCTCACTACTTTCGCTGCGAAACACGTTATTTCGTTGAATTTCGTTGTTTCACGAATGTTTCGGGAAATAACCACGATTTAGAGGAGATTTAGCTTAATTTTGGTGTTTTCATAGATATCTCGCAACTTTCGCTGCGAAACACGTTATTTCGTTGAATTTCATCGTTTCAAGCATGTTTCGCGAAATAACCATGATTTAGCAGTGATTTAGCTTAATTTTGATGTTTTCATAGATATCTCACTACTTTCGCTGCGAAACACGTTATTTCGTTGAATTTCATCGTTTCACGAATGTTTCGTGAAATAACCATGATTTAGAGGAGATTTAGCTTAATTTTGATGTTTTCATAGATATCTCACTACTTTCGCTGCGAAACACGTTATTTCGTTGAATTTCATCGTTCACGAATGTTTCGTGAAATAACCATGATTTAGAGGATATTTAGCTTAATTTTGATGTTTTCATAGATATCTCGCTACTTTCGCTGCGAAACACGTTATTTCGTTGAATTTCATCGTTTCACGCATGTTTCGCGAAATAACCATGATTTAGCAGTGATTTAGCTTAATTTTGATGTTTTCATAGATATCTCGCTACTTTCGCTGCGAAACACGTTATTTCGTTGAATTTCATCGTTTCACGAATGTTACGTGAAATAACCATGATTTAGCAGTGATTTAGCTTAATTTTGATGTTTTCATAGATATCTCACTACTTTCCCTGCGATACACGTTATTTCGTTGAATTTCATCGTTTCACGAATGTTACGTGAAATAACCATGGTTTAGAGGATATTTAGCTTAATTTTGATGTTTTCATAGATATCTCGCAACTTTCGCTGCGAAAGACGTTATTTCGTTGAATTTCATCGTTTCACGCATGTTTCGCGAAATAACCATGATTTAGCAGTGATATAGCTTAATTTTGACGTTTTCATAGATATCTCACTACTTTCGCTGCGAAACTCGTTATTTCGTTGAATTTCTTCGTTTCACGAAAGTTTCGCGAAATAACCATGATTTAGAGGAGATTCAGCTTAATTTTGATGTTTTCATAGATATCTCACTACTTTCGCTGCGAAACACGTTATTTCGTTGAATTTCATCGTTTCACGAATGTTTCGTGAAATAAACATGATTTAGATGATATTTAGCTTAATTTCGATGTTTTCATAGATATCTCGCAACTTTCGCTGCGAAACACGTTATTACGTTGAATTTCATCGTTTCACGAATGTTTCGTGAAATAACCATGATTTAGAGGATATTTAGCTTAATTTTGATGTTTTCATAGATATCTCGCAACTTTCGCTGCGAAACACGTTATTTCGTTGAATTTCATCGATTTACGCATGTTTCGTGAAATAACCATGATTTAGCAGTGATTTAGCTTAATTTTGATGTTTTCATAGATATCTCACTACTATCGCTGCGAAACACGTTATTTCGTTGAATTTCATCGTTTCACGAATGTTACGTGAAATAACCATGGTTTAGAGGATATTTATCTTAATTTTGATTTTTCATAGATATCTCGCAACTTTCGCTGCGAAATACGTTATTTCGTTGAATTTCATCGTTTCACGCATGTTTCGTGAAATAACCATGATTTAGCAGAGATTTAGCTTAATTTTGATGTTTTCATAGATATCTCACTCCTTTCGCTGCGAAACACGTTATTTCGTTGAATTTCGTCGTTTCACGAATGTTTCGTGAAATAACCATGATTTAGAGGAGATTTAGCTTAATTTTGATGTTTTCATAGATATCTCGCAACTTTCGCTGCGAAACACGTTATTTCGTTGAATTTCATCGTTTCACGCATGTTTCGTGAAATAACCATGATTTAGCAGTGATTTAGCTTAATTTTGATGTTTTCATAGATATCTCACTACTTTCGCTGCGAAACACGTTATTTCGTTGAATTTCATCGTTTCACGAATGTTTCGTGAAATAACCATGATTTAGATGATATTTAGCTTAATTTCGATGTTTTCATAGATATCTCGCAACTTTCGCTGCGAAACATGTTATTTCATCGTTGAATTTCATCGTTTCACGAATGTTTCGTGAAATAACCATGATTTAGAGGATATTTAGCTTAATTTTGATGTTTTCATAGATATCTCGCAACTTTCGCTGCGAAACACGTTATTTCGTTGAATTTCATCGATTCACGCATGTTTCGTGAAATAACCATGATTTAGCAGTGATTTAGCTTAATTTTGATGTTTTCATAGATATCTCACTACTTTCGCTGCGAAACACGTTATTTCGTTGAATTTCATCGTTTCACGAATGTTACGTGAAATAACCATGGTTTAGAGGATATTTAGCTTAATTTTGATGTTTTCATAGATATCTCGCAACTTTCGCTGCGAAAGACGTTATTTCGTTGAATTTCATCGTTTCACGCATGTTTCGTGAAATAACCATGATTTAGCAGAGATTTAGCTTAATTTTGATGTTTTCATAGATATCTCACTCCTTTCGCTGCGAAACACGTTATTTCGTTGAATTTCGTCGTTTCACGAATGTTTCGTGAAATAACCATGATTTAGAGGAGATTTAGCTTAATTTTGATGTTTTCATAGATATCTCGCAACTTTCGCTGCGAAACACGTTATTTCGTTGAATTTCATCGTTTCACGCATGTTTCGTGAAATAACCATGATTTAGCAGTGATTTAGCTTAATTTTGATGTTTTCATAGATATCTCACTACTTTCGCTGCGAAACACGTTATTTCGTTGAATTTCATCGTTTCACGAATGTTTCGTGAAATAACCATGATTTAGCAGTGATTTAGCTTAATTTTGATGTTTTCATAGATATCTCACTACTTTCGCTGCGAAACACGTTATTTCGTTGAATTTCATCGTTTCACGAATGTTACGTGAAATAACCATGGTTTAGAGGATATTTAGCTTAATTTTGATGTTTTCATAGATATCTCGCAACTTTCGCTGCGAAACACGTTATTTCGTTGAATTTCATCGTTTCACGCATATTTCGCGAAATAACCATGATTTAGCAGTGATTTAGCTTAATTTTGATGTTTTCATAGATATCTCACTACTTTCGCTGCGAAACACGTTATTTCGTTGAATTTCATGGTTTCACGAATGTTTCGTGAAGTAACCATGATTTAGAGGAGATTTAGCTTAATTTTGATGTTTTCATAGATATCTCACTACTTTCGCTGCGAAACACGTTATTTCGTTGAATTTCATCGTTTCACGAATGTTTCGTGAAATAACCATGATTTAGCGGAGATTTAGCTTAATTTTGATGTTTTCATAGATATCTCACTACTTTCGCTGCGAAACACGTTATTTCGTTGAATTTCATCGTTTCACGAATGTTTCGTGAAATAACCATGATTTAGAGGATATTTAGCTTAATTTTGATGTTTTCATAGATATCTCGCAACTTTCGCTGCGAAACACGTTATTTCGTTGAATTTCATCGTTTCACGCATGTTTCGTGAAATAACCATGATTTAGCAGTGATTTAGCTTAATTTTGATGTTTTCATAGATATCTCGCAACTTTCGCTGCGAAACACGTTATTTCGTTGAATTTCATCGTTTCACGAATGTTTCGTGAAATAACCATGATTTAGCAGTGATTTAGCTCAATTTTGATGTTTTCATAGATATCTCACTACTTTCGCTGCGAAACAGTTATTTCGTTGAATTTCATCGTGAATGTTTCGTGAAATAACCATGATTTAGAGGATATTTAGCTTAATTTTGATGTTTTCATAGATATCTCGCAACTTTCGCTGCGAAACACGTTATTTCGTTGAATTTCATCGTTTCACGCATGTTTCGTGAAATAACCATGATTTAGCAGTGATTTAGCTTAATTTTGATGTTTTCATAGATATCTCACTACTTTCGCTGCGAAACACGTTATTTCGTTGAATTTCATCGTTTCACGAATGTTTCGTGAAATAACCATGATTTAGAGGAGATTTAGCTTAATTTTGATGTTTTCATAGATATCTCGCAACTTTCGCTGCGAAACACGTTATTTCGTTGAATTTCATCGTTTCACGAATGTTTCGTGAAATAACCATGATTTAGCGGAGATTTAGCTTAATTTTGATGTTTTCATAGATATCTCGCAACTTTCGCTGCGAAACACGTTATTTCGTTGAATTTCATCGTTTCACGAATGTTTCGTGAAATAACCATGATTTAGAGGATATTTAGCTTAATTTTGATGTTTTCATAGATATCTCGCAACTTTCGCTGCGAAACACGTTATTTCGTTGAATTTCATCGATTCACGCATGTTTCGTGAAATAACCATGATTTAGCAGTGATTTAGCTTAATTTTGATGTTTTCATAGATATCTCACTACTTTCGCTGCGAAACACGTTATTTCGTTGAATTTCATCGTTTCACGAATGTTACGTGAAATAACCATGGTTTAGAGGATATTTAGCTTAATTTTGATGTTTTCATAGATATCACACTACTATCGCTGCGAAACACGTTATTTCGTTGAATTTCATCGTTTCACGCATGTTTCGTGAAATAACCATGGTTAAGAGGATATTTAGCTTAATTTTGAAGTTTTCATAGATATCTCGCAACTTTCGCTGCGAAACACGTTATATCGTTGAACTTCGTCGTTTCACGAATGTTTCGTGAAATAACCATGATTTAGAGGAGATTTAGCTTAATTTTGATGTTTTCATAGATATCTCGCAACTTTCGCTGCGAAACACGTTATTTCGTTGAATTTCATCGTTTCACGAATGTTTCGTGAAATAACCATGATTTAGAGGAGATTTAGCTTAATTTTGATGTTTTCATAGATATCTCGCAACTTTCGCTGCGAAACACGTTATTTCGTTGAATTTCATCGTTTCACGAATGTTTCGTGAAATAACCATGATTTAGCGGAGATTTAGCTTAATTTTGATGTTTTCATAGATATCTCGCAACTTTCGCTGCGAAACACGTTATTTCGTTGAATTTCATCGTTTCACGCATGTTTCGTGAAATAACCATGATTTAGCATGATTTTTTAACTTAAATGTCATAGATATCTCACTACTTTCGCTGCGAAACACGTTATTTCGTTGAATTTCATCGTTTCACGCATGTTTCGTGAAATAACCATGATTTAGCAGTGATTTAGCTTAATTTTGTTGTTTTCATTGATATCTCACTACTTTCGCTGCGAAACACGTTATTTCGTTGAATTTCATCGTTTCACGAATGTTTCGTGAAATAACCATGATTAAGCGGAGTTTTCGCATGATTTTGAGGTTTTCATAGATATCTCGCAACTTTCGCTGCGAAACAAGTTATTTCGTTGAATTTCATCGTTTCACGCATGTTTCGTGAAATAACCATGATTTAGCAGTGATTTAGCTTAATTTTGATGTTTTCATAGATATCTCACTACTTTCGCTGCGAAACACGTTATTTCGTTGAATTTCATCGTTTCACGAATGTTACGTGAAATAACCATGATTTAGCAGTGATTTAGCTTAATTTTGATGTTTTCATAGATATCTCACTAGTTTCGCTGCGATACACGTTATTTCGCTGAATTTCATCGTTTCACGAATGTTACGTGAAATAATCATGGTTTAGAGGATATTTAGCTTAATTTTGATGTTTTCATAGATATCTCGCAACTATCGCTGCGAAAGACTTTATTTCGTTGAATTTCATCGTTTCACGCATGTTTCGCGAAATAACCATGATTTAGCAGTGATTTAGCTTAATTTTGATGTTTTCATAGATATCTCACCACTTTCGCTGCGAAACACGTTATTTCGTTGAATTTCATCGTTTCACGAATGTTACGTGAAATAACCATGGTTTAGAGGATATTTAGCTTAATTTTGATGTTTTCATAGATATCTCGCAACTTTCGCTGCGAAACACGTTATTTCGTTGAATTTCATCGTTTCACGCATTTTTCGTGAAATAACCATGATTTAGCAGAGATTTAGCTTAATTTTGCTGTTTTCATAGATATCTCACTCCTTTCGCTGCGAAACACGTTATTTCGTTGAATTTCGTCGTTTCACGAATGTTTCGTGAAATAACCATGATTTAGCAGTGATTTAGCTTAATTTTGTTGTTTTCATTGATATCTCACTACTTTCGCTGCGAAACACGTTATTTCGTTGAATTTCATCGTTTCACGAAGGTTTCGTGAAATAACCATCATTAAGCGGAGTTTTCGCATGATTTTGAGGTTTTCATAGATATCTCGCAACTTTCGCTGTGAAACAAGTTATTTCGTTGAATTTCATCGTTTCACGCATGTTTCGTGAAATAACCATGATTTAGCAGTGATTTAGCTTAATTTTGATGTTTTCATAGATATCTCACTACTTTCGCTGCGAAACACGTTATTTCGTTGAATATCATCGTTTCACGAATGTTACGTGAAATAACCATGATTTAGCAGTGATTTAGCTTAATTTTGATGTTTTCATAGATATCTCACTAGTTTCGCTGCGATACACGTTATTTCGCTGAATTTCATCGTTTCACGAATGTTACGTGAAATAATCATGGTTTAGAGGATATTTAGCTTAATTTTGATGTTTTCATAGATATCTCGCAACTATCGCTGCGAAAGACTTTATTTCGTTGAATTTCATCGTTTCACGCATGTTTCGCGAAATAACCATGATTTAGCAGTGATTTAGCTTAATTTTGATGTTTTCATAGATATCTCACTACTTTCGCTGCGAAACACGTTATTTCGTTGAATTTCTTCGTTTCACGAAAGTTTCGCGAAATAACCATGATTTAGAGGAGATTTAGCTTAATTTTGATGTTTTCATAGATATCTCACTACTTTCGCTGCGACACACGTTATTTCGTTGAATTTCATCGTTACACGAATGTTTCGTGAAATAACCATGATTTAGAGGATATTTAGCTTAATTTTGATGTTTTCATAGATATCTCGCAAATTTCGCTGCGAAACACGTTATTTCGTTGAATTTCATCGATTCACGCATGTTTCGTGAAATAACCATGATTTAGCAGTGATTTAGCTTAATTTTGATGTTTTCTTAGATATCTCACTACTTTCGCTGCGAAACACGTTATTTCGTTGTTTTTCGTCGTTTCACGAATGTTTCGTGAAATAACCATGATTTAGAGGAGATTTAGCTTAATTTTGATGTTTTCATAGATATCTCACTACTTTCGCTGCGAAACACGTTATTTCGTTGAATTTCATCGTTTCACGAATGTTTCGTGAAATAACCATGATTTAGAGGAGATTTAGCTTAATTTTGATGTTTTCATAGATATCTCGCAACTTTCGCTGCGAAACACGTTATTTCGTTGAATTTCATCGATTCACGCATGTTTCGTGAAATAACCATGATTTAGCAGTGATTTAGCTTAATTTTGATGTTTTCATAGATATCTCACTACTTTCGCTGCGAAACACGTAATTTCGTTGAATTTCATCGTTTCACGAATGTTTCGCGAAATAACCATGATTTAGAGGAGATTTAGCTTAATTTTGATGTTTTCATAGATATCTCACTACTTTCGCTGCGAAACACGTTATTTCGTTGAATTTCATCGTTTCACGCAGGTTTCGCGAAATAACCATGATTTAGCGGAGATTTAGCTTGATTTTGATGTTTTCATAGATATCTCGCAACTTTCGCTGCGAAACAAGTTATTTCGTTGAATTTCATCGTTTCACGCGTTTCGTGAAATAACCATGATTTAGCAGAGATTTAGCTTAATTTTGATGTTTTCATAGATATCTCACTACTTTCGCTGCGAAACACGTTATTTCGTTGAATTTCATCGTTTCACGAATGTTTCGTGAAATAACCATGATTTAGCAGAGATTTAGCTTAATTTTGATGTTTTCATAGATATCTCACAACTTTCGCTGCGAAACACGCTATTTCGTTGAATTTCATCGTTTCACGAATGTTTCGTGAAATAACCATGATTTAGCGGATATTTAGCTTAATTTTGATGTATTCATATATATCTCGCTACTTTCCCTGCGAAACACGTTATTTCGTTGAATTTCATCGTTTCACGAATGTTTCGTGAAATATCCATGATTTAGCAGAGATTTAGCTTAATTTTGATGTTTTCATAAATATCTCACTACTTTCGCTGCGAAACACCTTATTTCGTTGAATTTCATCGTTTCACGAATGTTTCGTGAAATAACCATGATTTAGTGGAGATTTAGCTTAATTTTGATGTTTTCATAGATATCTCACAACTTTCGCGGCGAAACACGTTATTTCGTTGAATTTCATCGTTTCACGCATATTTCGTGATATAACCAAGATTTAGCAGAGATTTAGCTTAATTTTGTGTTTTCATAGATATCACACTACTTTCGGTGCAAAACTCGTTATTTCGTTGAATTTGATCGTTTCACGAATGTTTCGTGAAATAACCATGATTTAGAGGAGATTTAACTTAATTTGGATGTTTTCATAGATAACTCGCAACTTTCGCTGTGAAACACGTTATTTCGTTGAATTACATCGTTTCACGCGTGTTTCGTGAAATAACCATGATTTAGCAGTGATTTAGCTTAATTTTGATGTTTTCATAGATATCTCACTACTTTCGCTGCGAAACACGTTATTTCGTTGAATTTCGTCGTTTCACGAATGTTTCGTGAAATAACCACGATTTAGAGGAGATTTAGCTTAATTTTGGTGTTTTCATAGATATCTCGCAACTTTCGCTGCGAAACACGTTATTTCGTTGAATTTCATCGTTTCAAGCATGTTTCGCGAAATAACCATGATTTAGCAGTGATTTAGCTTAATTTTGATGTTTTCATAGATATCTCACCACTTTCGCTGCGAAACACGTTATTTCGTTGAATTTCGTCGTTTGACGAATGTTTCGTGAAATAACCACGATTTAGAGGAGATTTAGCATAATTTTGGTGTTTTCATAGATATCTCGCAACTTTCGCTGCGAAACACGTAATTTCGTTGAATTTCATCGTTTCAAGCATGTTTCGCGAAATAACCATGATTTAGCAGTGATTAAGCTTAATTTCGATGTTTTCATAGATAACTCACTACATTCGCTGCGAAACACGTTATTTCGTTGTATTTCATCGTTTCACGCATGTTTCGTGAAATAACCATGATTTAGCGGATATTTAGCTTAATTTTGATGTATTCATATATATCTCGCTACTTTCCCTGCGAAACACGTTATTTCGTTGAATTTCATCGTTTCACGAATGTTTCGTGAAATATCCATGATTTAGCAGAGATTTAGCTTGATTTTGATGTTTTCATTAATATCTCACTACTTTCGCTGCGAAACACGTTATTTCGTTGAATTTCATCGTTTCACGAATGTTTCGTGAAATAACCATGATTTAGCGGATATTTAGCTTAATTTTGATGTATTCATATATATCTCGCTACTTTCCCTGCGAAACACGTTATTTCGTTGAATTTCATCGTTTCACGAATGTTTCGTGAAATATCCATGATTTAGCGGAGATTTAGCTTAATTTTGATGTTTTCATAGATATTCACTACTTTCGCTGCGAAAAACTTATTTCGTTGAATTTCATCGTTTCACGAATGTTTCGTGATAACCATGATTTAGTGGAGATTTAGCTTAATTTTGATGTTTTCATAGATATCTCACAACTTTCGCTGCGAAACACGTTATTTCGTTGAATTTCATCGTTTCACGAATGTTTCGTGAAATTACCATGGTTTAGCAGAGATTTAGCTTAATCTTGATGTTTTCATAGATATCACACTACTTTCGCTGCGAAACACGTTATTTCTTTGAATTTCATCGTTTCACGAATGTTTCGTGAAATAACCATGATTTAGAGGAGATTTAGCTTAATTTTGATGTTTTCATAGATATCTCGCAACTTTCGCTGCGAAACACCTTATTCCGTTGAATTTCATCGTTTCACGCATATTTCGTGAAATAACCAAGATTTAGCGGTAATTTTGCTTAATTTTGATGTTTTCATAGATATCTCACTACTTTCGCTGCGAAACACGTTATTTCGTTGAATTTCGTCGTATCACGAATGTTTCGTGAAATAACCATGATTTAGAGGAGATTTAGCTTAATTTTGATGTTTTCATAGATATCTCGCAACTTTCGCTGCGAAACACGTTATTTCGTTGAATTTCATCGTTTCACGCATGTTTCGCGAAATAACCATGATTTAGCAGTGATTTAGCTTAATTTTGATGTTTTCATAGATATCTCACCACTTTCGCTGCGAAACACGTTATTTCGTTGAATTTCGTCGTTTCACGAATGTTTCGTGAAATAACCACGATTTAGAGGAGATTTAGCATAATTTTGGTGTTTTCATAGATATCTCGCAACTTTCGCTGCGAAACACGTTATTTCGTTGAATTTCATCGTTTCAAGCATGTTTCGCGAAATAACCATGATTTAGCAGTGATTAAGCTTAATTTTGATGTTTTCATAGATATCTCACTACTTTCGCTGCGAAACACGTTATTTCGTTGAATTTCATCGTTTCACGAATGTTTCGTGAAATAACCATGATTTAGAGGATATTTAGCTTAATTTTGATGTTTTTCATAGATATCTCGCAACTTTCGCTGCGAAATACGTTATTTCGTTGAATTTCATCGTTTCACGCATGTTTCGTGAAATAACCATGATTTAGCATTGATTTAGCTTAATATTGATGTTTTCATAGATATCTCACTACTTTCGCTGCGCAACACGTTATTTCGTTGAATTTCATCGTTTCACGAATGTTTCGTGAAATAACCATGATTTAGTAGATATTTAGCTTAATTTTGATGTATTCATATATATCTCGCTACTTTCCCTGCGAAACACGTTATTTCGTTGAATATCATCGTTTCACGAATGTTTCGTGAAGTAACCATGATTAAGCGGAGTTTTCGCTAGATTTTGAGGTTTTCATAGATATCTCGCAACTTTCGCTGCGAAACAAGTTATTTCGTTGAATTTCATCGTTTCACGCATGTTTCGTGAAATAACCATGATTTAGCAGAGATTTAGCTTAATTTTGATGTTTTCATAGATATCTCACTACTTTCGCTGCGAAACACGTTATTTCGTTGAATTTCGTCGTTTCACGAATGTTTCGTGAAATAACCATGATTTAGAGGAGATTTAGCTTAATTTTGATGTTTTCATAGATATCTCGCAACTTTCGCTGCGAAACACGTTATTTCGTTGAATTTCCGTTTCACGAATGTTTCGTGAAATAACCATGATTTAGCAGAGATTTAGCTTAATTTTGATGTTTTCATAGATATCTCGCTACTTTCGCTGCGAAACACGTTATTTCGTTGAATTTCATCGTTTCACGAATGTTTCGTGAAATAACCATGATTTAGCAGAGATTTAGCTTAATTTTGATGTTTTCATAGATATCTCACTACTTTCGCTGCGAAACACGTTATTTCGTTGAATTTCATCGTTTCACGAATGTTACGTGAAATAACCATGATTTAGCAGAGATTTAGCTTAATTTTGATGTTTTCATAGATATCTCACTACTTTCGCTGCGAAACACGTTATTTCGTTGAATTTCATCGTTTCACGAATGAATCGTGAAATAACCATGTTTGAGAGGATATTTAGCTTAATTTTGATGTTTTCATAGATATCTCGCAACTTTCGCTGCGAAACACGTTATTTCGTTGAATTTCATCGTTTCACGCATGTTTCGCGAAATAACCATGATTTAGCAGTGATTTAGCTTAATTTTGATGTTTTCATAGATATCTCACTACTTTCGCTGCGAAACACGTTATTTCGTTGAATTTCATCGTTTCACGAATGTTTCGTGAAATAACCATGATTTAGAGGAGATTTAGCTTAATTTTGATGTTTTCATAGATATCTCGCTACTTTCGCTGCGAAACACGTTATTTCGTTGAATTTCATCGTTTCACGAATGTTTCGTGAAATAACCATGATTTAGCAGAGATTTAGCTTAATTTTGATGTTTTCATAGATATCTCGCAACTTTCGCTGCGAAACACGTTATTTCGTTGAATTTCATCGTTTCACGAATGTTTCGTGAAATAACCATGATTTAGCGGAGATTTAGCTTAATTTTGATGTTTTCATAGATATCTCGCTACTTTCGCTGCGAAACACGTTATTTCGTTGAATTTCATCGTTTCACGCATGTTTCGTGAAATAACCATGATTTAGCAGTGATTTAGCTTAATTTTGATGTTTTCATA
>JAUCRC010000190.1:0-18415 GCA_032399595.1 Tetragonula carbonaria | reverse complement strand
TAACCATGATTTAGCGTAGATTTTTATTTATTTTGATGTTTTCATAGATATCTAGCTACATTCACTGCGAAACACGTAATTTCGTAGAATTTCATCGTTTCTTGAATGTTTCGTGAAATAACCGTGATTTAGCGGAGATTTATCTTAATTTTGATGTTTTCTGACATTTCTTACTACTTTCACTGCGAAACACGATATTTCGTTGAATTATATCGTATCATGAATGTTTCGTGAAATAACCATGATTTAGCGTAAATTTAGCTTCATTTTGATGTTTTCATAGATATCTAGCTAAATTCAATACGAAGCACGTTATTTCGTTGATTTTCATCGTTTCTTGAATGTTTCGTGAAATAACCATGATTTAGCGAAGATTTAGCTTTATTTTGATGTTTTCATAGAAATCTAGCTACATTCACTACGAAGCACGTTATTTCGTTGACTTTCATCGTTTCATGAGTGTTTCGTGAAATAACCGTGATTTAGCGGAGATTTAGTTTAATTTTGATGTTTTCTGAGATTTCTTGCTACATTCACTGCGAAACAAGATATTTCGTAGATTTTCATCGTCTCATGAATGATTAGTGAAATAACCATGATTTAGCGTAGATTTTTATTTATTTTGATATTTTCATAGATATCTAGCTACATTCACTGCGAAACACGTAATTTCGTTGAATTTCATCGTTTCTTGAATGTTTCGTGAAATAACCGTGATTTAGCGGAGATTTATCTTAATTTTGATGTTTTCTGACTTTTCTCGCTACATTCACTGCGAAACACGCTATTTCGTTGACTTTCATCGTATCATGAATGTTTCGTGAAATAACCATGATTTAGCGTAAATTTAGCTTCATTTTGATGTTTTCATAGATATCTAGCTAAATTCAATACAAAGCACGTTATTTCGTTGATTTTCATCGTTTCTTGAATGTTTCGTGAAATAACCATGATTTAGCGAAGATTTAGCTTTATTTTGATGTTTTCATAGAAATCTAGCTACATTCACTACGAAGCACGTTATTTCGTTGAATTTCATCGTTTCATGAATGTTTCGTGAAATAACCATGTTTTAGCGAAGATTTAGCTTTATTTTGATGTTTTCATAGACATCTAGCTACATTCACTACGAAGCACGTTATTTCGTTGAATTTCATCGTTTCAAGAATGTTTCGTGAAATAACCATGTTTTAGCGTAGATTTAGCTTAATTTTGATGTTTTCTGACTTTTCCCTCTACATTCACTGCGAAACACGCTATTTAGTTGACTTTCATCGTTTCATGAGTGTTTCGTGAAATAACCGTGATTTAGCGGAGATTTAGCTTAATTTTGATGTTTTCTGACATTTCTAGCTGCTTTCACTGCGAAACACGTGATTTCGTTGTATTACATCGATTCATGAATGTTTCGTGAAATAACCATGATTTAGTGGAGATTTAGCATAATTTTGATGTTTTCTGACATTTCTTACTACTTTCACTGCGAAACACGATATTTCGTTGAATTTCATCGTTTCATGTATGTTTCGTGAAATAACTATGATTTATCGGCAATTTAACGTAAGTTTGATGTTTTCTGACTTTTCTTGCTACTTTCACTGCGAAATACGATATTTCGCTGACTTTCATCGTTTCATGAATGTTTCGTGAAATAACCGAGATTTAGCGGAGATTTAGCTTAATTTTGATGTTTTCTGAGATTTCTAGCTACTTTCACTGCGAAACACGTCATTTCGTTGTATTTCATCGTTTCATGAATGTTTCGTGAAATAACCATGATTTAGCGGAGATTTAGCATAATTTTGATGTTTTCTGACATTTCTTGCTACATTCACTGCGAAACACGATATTTCGTAGATTTTCATCGTTTCATGAATGTTTCGTGAAATAACCATGATTTAGCGGAGATTTAGCATAATTTTGACGTTTTCAGAGATATCTAGCTACTTTCACTGCGACACGCGATATTTCGTTGAATTTCATCGTTTCATGAATGTTTCGTGAAATAACCATGATTTAGCGTAGATATAGCTTTATTTTTATGTTTTCATAGATATCTAGCTACATTCACTACGAAGCACGTTATTTCGTTGAATTTCATCGTTTCATGAATGTTTCGTGAAATATCCATGTTTTAGCGAAGATTTAGCTTAATTTTGATGTTTTCTGACTTTTCTCGCTACATTCACTGCGATACACGCTATTTCGTTGACTTTCATCGTTTCATGAGTGTTTCGCGAAATAACCGTGATTTAGCGGAGATTTAGTTTAATTTTGATGTTTTCTGAGATTTCTAGCTACTTTCACCGCGAAACACGTTATTTCGTTGTATTTCATCGTTTCATGAATGTTTCGTGAAATAACTTTGATTTATCGGCGATTTAGCGTAAGTTTGATGTTATCTGACTTTTCTTGCTACATTTACTGCGATTCACGATATTTCGTAGATTTTCATCGTCTCATGAATGTTTCGTGAAATAACCATGATTTAGCGTAGATTTAGCATTATTTTGATGTTTTCATAGATATCTGGCTACATTCACTACGAAACACGTTATTTGTTGAATTTCATCGTTTCATGAATGTTTCGTGAAATAATCGCGTTTTAGTGGAGATTTAGCTTAATTTTGATGTTTTCTGACATTTCTTACTACTTTCACTGCGAAACACGATATTTCGTTGAATTTCATCGTTTCATGAATGTTTCGTGAAATAACCATGATTTAGCGTAGATTTTTATTTATTTTGATGTTTTCATAGATATCTAGCTACATTCACTGCGAAACACGTAATTTCGTTGAATTTCATCGTTTCTTGAATGTTTCGTGAAATAACCATGATTTAGCGAAGATTTAGCTTTATTTTGATGTTTTCATAGACATCTAGCTACATTCACTACGAAGCACGTTATTTCGTTGAATTTCATCGTTTCATGAATGTTTCGTGAAATAGCCATATCTTAGCGGAGATTTAGCATAATTCTGATGTTTTCTGACATTTCTTGCTACTTTCACTGCGAAACACGATATTTCGTGGATTTTCATCGTTTCATGAATGTATCCTGAAATAACCATGATTTAGCGTAGATTTAGCTTCATTTTGATGTTTTCATAGATATCTAGCTACATTCACTACGAAGCACGTCATTTCGTTGAACTTCACCGTTTCATGTATGTTTCGTGAAATATCCATGTTTTAGCGAAGATTTAGCATAATTTTGATGTTTTCTGACATTTCTTGCTACTTTCACTGCGAAACACGATATTTCGTTGATTTTCATCGTTTCATGAATGTTTCGTGAAATAACCATGATTTGGCGTAGATATAGCTTTATTTTGATGTTTTCATGGATATCTAGCTACATTCACTACGAAGCACGTTATATCGTTGAATTTCATCGTTTCAAGAATGTTTTGTGAAGTAACCATGTTTTAGCGAAGATTTAGTTCAATTTTGATGTTTTCTGACTTTTCTCGCTACATTCACTGCGAAACACGCTATTTAGTTGACTTTCATCGTTTCATGAGTGTTTCGTGAAATAACCGTGATTTAGCGGAGATTTAGCTTAATTTTGATGTTTTCTGACTTTTCTCGCTACATTCACTGCGAAACACGCTATTTCGTTGACTTTCATCGTTTCATGAGTGTTTCGTGAAATAACCGTGATTTAGCGGAGATTTAGTTTAATTTTGATGTTTTCTGAGATTTCTTGCTACATTCACTGTGAAACACGTAATTTCGTTGAATTTCATCGTTTCTTGAATGTTTCGTGAAATAACCGTGATTTAGCGGAGATTTAGCTTAATTTTGATGTTTTCTGAGATTTCTAGCTACATTCACTACGAAGCACGTTATTTCGTTGAATTTCATCGTTTCATGAATGTTTCGTGAAATAATCATGTTTTAGCGAAGATTTAGCATAATTTTGATGTTTTCTGACATTTCTTGCTACATTCACTGCGAAACACGATATTTCGTAGATTTTCATCGTTTCATGAATGTTTCGTGAAATAACCATGATTTAGCGGAGATTTAGCATAATTTTGACGTTTTCAGAGATATCTAGCTACTTTCACTGCGACACGCGATATTTCGTTGAATTTCATCGTTTCATGAATGTTTTTTTGTGAAATAACCATGTTTTAGAGGAGATTTAGTTTAATTTGGATGTTTTCTGAAATTACTTGCTACTTTCACTGCGAAACACGATATTTCGTTGATTTTCATCGTTTCATGAATGTTTCGTGAAATAACCATGATTTAGCGTAGATATAGCTTTATTTTTATGTTTTCATAGATATCTAGCTACATTCACTACGAAGCACGTTATTTCGTTGAATTTCATCGTTTCATGAATGTTTCGTGAAATATCCATGTTTTAGCGAAGATTTAGCTTAATTTTGATGTTTTCTGACTTTTCTCGCTACATTCACTGCGATACACGCTATTTCGTTGACTTTCATCGTTTCATGAGTGTTTCGCGAAATAACCGTGATTTAGCGGAGATTTAGTTTAATTTTGATGTTTTCTGAGATTTCTAGCTACTTTCACCGCGAAACACGTTATTTCGTTGTATTTCATCGTTTCATGAATATTTCGTGAAATAACTTTGATTTATCGGCGATTTAGCGTAAGTTTGATGTTATCTGACTTTTCTTGCTACATTTACTGCGATTCACGATATTTCGTAGATTTTCATCGTCTCATGAATGTTTCGTGAAATAACCATGATTTAGCGTAGATTTAGCATTATTTTGATGTTTTCATAGATATCTGGCTACATTCACTACGAAACACGTTATTTGTTGAATTTCATCGTTTCATGAATGTTTCGTGAAATAACCGTGTTTTAGCGGAGATTTAGTTCAATTTTGATGTTTTCTGACTTTTCTCGCTACATTCACTGCGAAACACGCTATTTCGTTGACTTTCATCGTTTCATGAGTGTTTCGTGAAATAACCGTGATTTAGCGGAGATTTAGCTTAATTTTGATGTTTTCTGAGATTTCTAGCTACATTCACTGCGAAACACGTAATTTCGTTGAATTTCATCGTTTCTTGAATGTTTCGTGAAATAACCGTATTAGCGGAGATTTAGCTTAATTTTGATGTTTTCTGAGATTTCTAGCTACTTTACCACTACGAACACGTTATTTCGTTGAATTTCATCGTTTCATGAATGTTTCGTGAAATAACCATGTTTTAGCGGAGATTTAGCTTAATTTTGATGTTTTCTGACATTTCTTGCTACTTTCACTGCGAAACACGATATTTCGTTGACTTTCATCGTTTCATGAATGTTTCGTGAAATAACCATGATTTAGCGGAGATTTAGCTTAATTTTGATGTTTTCTCATATATCTAGGTACATTCACTGCGAAACACGTTATTTCGTTGAATTTCATCGTTTCATGAATGTTTCGTGAAATAACCATGATTTAGCGAAGATTTAGCTTTATTTTGATGTTTTCATAGATATCTAGCTACATTCACTACGAAGCACGTTATTTCGTTGAATTTCATCGTTTCATGAATGTTTCGTGAAATAACCATGTTTTAGCGGAGATTTAGCGTAATTTTGATGTTTTCTGACATTTCTTGCTACATTCACTGCGAAACACGATATTTCGTTGAATTTCATCGTTTCATGAATGTTTCGTGAAATAACCATGATTTAGCGGAGATTTAGCTTAATTTTGATGTTTTCTGAGATTTCTAGCTACATTCACTACGAAACACGTTATTTCGTTGAATTTCATCGTTTCATGAATGTTTCGTGAAATAACCGTGATTTAGCGGAGATTTAGCTTAATTTTGATGTTTTCTGACATTTCTTGCTACATTCACTGCGAAACACGATATTTCGTTGAATTTCTTCGTTTCATGATTGTTTCGTGAAATAACCATGAATTAGCGTAGATTTAGCTTAAATTTGATGTTTTCTGAGATTTCTTGCAACTTTCACTGCGAAACACGTTATTTCGTTGAATTTCATCGTTTCATGAATGTTTCGTGAAATAACCATGATTTAGCGGAGATTTATCTTAATTTTGATGTTTTCTGAGATTTCTAGCTACATTCACTGCGAAACACGTTATTTCGTTGAATTTCATCGTTTCATGAATGTTTCGTGAAATAACCGTGATTTAGCGGAGATTTAGCTTAATTTTGATGTTTTCTGACATTTCTTACTACTTTCACTGCGAAACACGATATTTCGTTGAATTTCATCGTTTCATGAATGTTTCGTGAAATAACCATGATTTAACGTAAATTTAGCTTAATTTTGATGTTTTCATAGATATCTAGCTAAATTCACTACGAAGCACGTTATTTCGTTGATTTTCATCGTTTCATGAATGTTTCGTGAAATAACCATGATTTAGCGTAGATTTAGCTTTATTTTGATGTTTTCATAGATATCTAGCTACATTCACTACGAAGCACGTTATTTCGTTGAATTTCATCGTTTCATGAATGTTTCGTGAAATAACCATGATTTAGCGGAGATTTAGCTTAATTTTGATGTTTTCTGACATTTCTTGCTACATTCACTGCGAAACACGATATTTCGTTGAATTTCATCGTTTCATGAATGTTTCGTGAAATAACCATGATTTAGCGTAGATTTAGCTTCATTTTGATGTTTTCATAGATATCTAGCTAAATTCAATACGAAGCACGTTATTTCGTTGATTTTCATCGTTTCTTGAATGTTTCGTGAAATAACCATGATTTAGCGAAGATTTAGCTTTATTTTGATGTTTTCATAGAAATCTAGCTACATTCACTACGAAGCACGTTATTTCGTTGAATTTCATCGTTTCATGAATGTTTCGTGAAATAATCATGTTTTAGCGAAGATTTAGCATAATTTTGATGTTTTCTGACATTTCTAGCTACTTTCACTGCGAAACACTATATTTCGTTGACTTTCATCGTATCATGAATGTTTCGTGAAATAACTATGATTTAGCGAAGATTTAGCTTCATTTTGATGTTTTCATAGATATCTAGCTAAATTCAATACGAAGCACGTTATTTCGTTGATTTTCATCGTTTCTTGAATGTTTCGTGAAATAACCATGATTTAGCGAAGATTTAGCTTAATTTTGATGTTTTCTGAATTCTAGCTACTTTCACTGCGAAACACGTTATTTCGTTGAATTTCATCGTTTCATGAATGTTTCGTGAAATAACCATGTTTTAGCGAAGATTTAGCATAATTTTGATGTTTTCATGACATTTCTTGCTACTTTCACTGCGAAACACGATATTTCGTGGATTTTCATCGTTTCATGAATGTTTCGTGAAATAACCATGATTTAGCGAAGATTTAGCTTTATTTTGATGTTTTCATAGATATCTACATTCACTACGAAGCACGTTATTTCGTTGAATTTCATCGTTTCAAGAATGTTTCGTGAAATAACCATATTTTAGCGGAGATTTAGCATAATTTTGATGTTTTCTGACATTTCTTGCTACTTTCACTGCGAAACACGATATTTCGTTGATTTTCATCGTTTCATGAATGTTTCGTGAAATAACCATGATTTAGCGGAGATTTAGCATAATTTTGATGTTTTCTGACATTTCTTGCTACTTTCACTGCGAAACACGATATTTCGTTGAATTTCATCGTTTCATGAATGTTTCGTGAAATAACCATGATTTAGCGGAGATTTAGCTATATTTTGATGTTTTCATTGAAATCTAGCTACATTCACTACGAAACACGTTATTTCGTTGAATTTCATCGTTTCAAGAATGTTTCGTGAAATAACCATATTTTAGCGGAGATTTAGCATAACTTTGATTTTTTCTGCATTTCTTACTACTTTCACTGCGAAACACGATATTTCGTTGATTTTCATCGTTTCATGAATGTTTCGTGAAATAACCATGATATAGCGTAGATTTAGCATTATTTTGATGTTTTCATAGATATCTAGCTACATTCACTACGAAGCACGTTATTTCGTTGAATTTCATTGTTTCATGAATGTTTAGTGAAATAACCATGTTTTAGCGGAGATTTAGCTTAATTTTGATGTTTTCTGACTTTTCTTGCCACTTTCACTGCGAAACACGATATTTCGTTGAATTTCATCGTTTCAAGAATGTTTCGTGAAATAACCATGTTTTAGGGAAGATTTAGCTTAATTTTGATGTTTTCTGACTTTTCTCGCTACATTCACTGCGAAACACGCTATTTAGTTGACTTTCATCGTTTCATGAGTGTTTCGTGAAATAACCGTGATTTAGCGGAGATTTAGCTTAATTTTGATGTTTTCTGAGATTTCTATCTACTTTCACTGCGAAACACGTGATTTCGTTGTATTTCATCGTTTCATGAATGTTTCGTGAAATAACCATGATTTAGCGGAGATTTAGCATAATTTTGATGTTTTCTGACATTTCTTGCTACTTTCACTGCGAAACACGATATTTCGCTGACTTTCATCGTTTCATGAATGTTTCGTGAAATAAGCGTGATTTAGCGGAGATTTAGCTTAATTTTGATGTTTTCTGAGATTTGTAGCTACTTTCACTGCGAAACACGTCATTTCGTTGTATTTCATCGTTTCATGAATGTTTCGTGAAATAACCATGATTTAGCGGAGATTTAGCATAATTTTGATGTTTTCTGACATTTCTTGCTACATTCACTGCGAAACACGATATTTCGTAGATTTTCATCGTTTCATGAATGTTTCGTGAAATAACCATGTTTTAGCCGAGATTTATCTTAATTTTGATGTTTTCTGACTTTTCTTGCTACTTTCACTGCGAAACACGATATTTCGTTGACTTTCATCGTTTCATGAATGTTTCGTGAAATAACCGTGATTTAGCGGAGATTTAGCTTAATTTTGATGTTTTCTGACATTTTTACTACTTTCACTGCGAAACACGATATTTCGTTGAATTTCATCGTTTCATGAATGTTTCGTAAAATAACCATATTTTAGCGGAGATTTAGCATAATTTTGATGTTTTCTGACATTTCTTGCTACTTTCACTGCGAAACACGATATTTCGTGGATTTTCATCGTTTCATGAATGTTTCGTGAAATAACCATGATTTAGCGAAGATTTAGCTTTATTTTGATGTTTTCATAGAAATCTAGCTGCATTCACTACGAAGCACGTTATTTCGTTGTATTTCATCGTTTTAGAATGTTTCGTGAAATAACCATATCTTAGCGGAGATTTAGCATAATTTTGATGTTTTCTGACATTTTCGCTACATCACTGCGAAACACCCTATTTCGTTGACTTTCATCGTTTCATGAATGTTTCGTGAAATAACCATGATTTAGCGGAGATTTAGCTTAATTTTGATGTTTTCTGAGATTTCTTGCTACATTCACTGCGAAACACGATATTTCGTAGATTTTCATCGTTTCATGAATGTTTCGTGAAATAACCATTTTTTTTTTTTTTTCTTCCAAAGACACCCGGTTTTTTCTTCCCTGAGGGAGGGAAGTCGGGTAGTGTCGGATTTCTACCGACTAAAACCTCCACGGTGGCCTCTTTCCTGCCTATTGGGAAGCTCCGGGACCTTTATATACACGCGGTGCTTCCCAGGCATATCGCCTTGCAGCTTCTTCTCGGCGATCTTCGCTTGATTCGTCGCGGTAATTTCTTCTCGCGACAACTGACGGCCACCGCCCGTTGCCGCTTCTATCACGGGGCGACTTCTACGGGATGGATCGGCCCTCACCTGTCCTCCCGTCGACCCCGGGTTTCTCTTCTTTCCTCTTCTTCGTTACCAGTGCGAGCCTGGGTCTCGTTATCCTCCCAGGCTTTTCCTTCACGTCCTGGAGTGTGGCGGCGGCATCTGGAGGGGTGGACTAGCCCCTCGTTGTGGCGATGTCGCCGCGGCGTCCTCAGCTGGGATGAGGAGCGCTTCGGACGCGGCGGCCGAGCGCGGCTCTGGCTAGCCGTCTTGCCTGACGCCTCGGGTTGTTCCTTTCCCGCGCCCGCTCGGCGTTCTCTTTGGCGGTCATTACCTCGTCACAGTAATTCATGACCGCCGAACGCTTGCTGTCGTCTGCTAGCAGCGCCTTGATTATCGCTGCTGGTGACAGATCCTGCCCAATGCTCGATCTGAGGACTCGTCTCCTGTCCTCGAAGGCCGGGCATTCCTCCAGGGTGTGTTGCGCAGAGTCCAACTCCGCGCCGCACTGGTGGCAGACGGCTGTCTGCTCGGCTCCGATCCGCTGCAGATACTCACCGAAGCATCCGTGTCCGGTGAGCATCTGTGTTGTCCGGTACGTGAGTCGTCCCGGTCCTCTTCTCATCCAATCTTCCCAGCTGGGAAGAATTGCTCCAGCGACTCTTCTGCCGCGAGCGCCGTTCTCCTCCAGGTCGTCCTTCCAGTCCTGGATGGCTCGCTGGTGCGCCCGCAGTCTTGCCGCCGCGAGCATCCGTTCCCTGGTTCTCTCGTTGCACCCGCGGAGTTCCCGCGCGCGTTGGAACATGTGCGCCTCCACCTTCGCCAGCCGGTCGAACGGTAACGACCCGGCTAGGGCTAGCGCCGCCTCCACGGAGATCGTGCGGTATCCGCGCACGATCCGGATCGCCATCCGTCGCTGGAGTCTCCGCAGCATCCTGGCGTTCGGATGCCGTGCGGTCAGACCTTGCGACCAGACGGGTGCACCGTACAAGGCCATCGACCTTACAACCGAGGTGTAAAGTCTCCGGACCCTGTCCTCCGGCCCGCCGATGTTGGGCAGAATTCTGCCCAGCATGGTAGCCACGCCTTCCACCCTGGGCACCAGGGCGGTGAAGTGCGCCTCGAGGTTCATTCGCTCGTCGAGCGTCACTCCGAGGTACTTCAATGCCCTTCCCACCACGATACGGTCGTCGCCGATCCTTATCCACGACAGCGGCGGACGCCTCGTCCGCGGCAGGCCGTGGAACCAGATGGCCTCCGTTTTTGCCATCCCGACGCTGAGTGGATACGACTCGTGACCGCAGCTACGCCCACCTCAGCTAGCCTGGTGGTTCTAGTCCAGTCCCGTCCACCGGCGATCAGCAAGGTGACGTCGGCGTAGCAAGTTACGCGCACTCCCGGGGTACGGCCGATTGAAGCACCGCGTTGTACTCCACGTTCCAAAGTAAGGGTCCGAGCACTGACCCTTGTGGAACTCCGCGATCGATCACTCGTCGCCCGACCGCGCCACCACCGGTGGTGTACTCTACGGCTCTTCCGTCGAGATAGTTGGCGACTATCTGCCGTAGATATTCCGGCACTCGGTGACGTGCGAGGCCCTCTCGGATCCTCGCCCAGGGCAGCGAGTTGAACGCGTTGACTATGTCCAAGGACACCGCCAACGCCACTCCGCCCTGGCTCACCGCTGACCTCGCGTCCGCGATAACGCGCCCGATCGCGTCGATGGTTGACCGTCCTTTTCGGAAGCCGTACTGGCTGTCTTCTAGGTTCGGTCCCGCGCCCGTCAAGTGGTCCGTGAGGCGGTTCATTACCACCCTCTCGAACAGCTTGCCCGTCTCGTTCAACAGGCATATCGGCCTGTACGCTGAAGACGTGCCCGGCGTCCTTCCCGGCTTGGGAATCAGCACGAGCTTCGCCGTCTTCCAGCTGTTGGGGATTCTCCCGGTGGCTAGGCAGCTGTCGAACAGTTCCTTGGCGGTTCCTCCGAGCACGCGCAGCGCCAGTGCAAGCGCGCGGCCGGGAACACCGTCGGGTCCTGGAGCTGAGTTCTTCGTTGCCATCCTCCGTATCGCTGCAGTCAGCTCGTCGTCCGTCACTGGTGGTGGCGGCGTCCTCTGCTGCAGCGGCGATTCCCTCTCCTGAGGCGGGTCACCACGCGTCTCTTCCGGGTCTCTGGGGAACAAATCTTCCAGGACTCTCGCGAGCGTCTCCTCGTCCAGAGCTTCCGTCACTGGGGGCACCCTCGGCCTCAGTTTGCCCAGCACCAGCCGGTAGGGCCTCCCCCATGGGTCGCGGTCTATCGTGCCGATAAGCTCGTCCCACGCGCGAGCTTTGGCAGACCGAATCATCCACTGGATTCGCTTGACTCGTACTCTGTACCGCGTGTAGAGCGCCTCTTCCATCCTGGCATCTCTGCGTCTTCTCCGGCGCGTCCGCTGGAACTTGCGGCGCGCCAAGGCGCAGATTGTCCTCTCTCGCTCGATCTCTGGAGTCCACCAGTAGACCGAGTCGCGGTGCGCTCGCCTGACGCGTGGCATTGCAACGTCGCAGATCTCTGTCAGCTTCCGTTGCATCCAGTCGGCTATTGCGTCGACATCACGGGTTGCGTTGATTAGCGGTGCCTCCCACGCTGCTCCGTGGGCCGCTGCCGCCAACATGTCCTCGTTGAGTTTCCGTACCGCCCATCTTCCTGGGGGCGGATTCTCTTGACGACGATGTCCATCGGCGGCTTCTTCCGCTCCTCTTCGGCCGGTCTGGAGCTCGACGAGGATGTAGAGGTGGTCGCTGAGCGTCTCCAGCTCCACCGCTACTCTCCATCCGGCGATTCTTCGCGTTGCTGCTGGAGAGGCCCACGATAGATCGACTATCGACTCTCCATGCCAGCGAACGCAGGTGCTCGTCCTCCCAGTGTTGAGCAGGCGCAGGTCCAGGCTAGCTGCCCAGTCCACTACGGCGTCTCCTCTAGGGTTGGTGCGGGGGGAACCCCAAAGCGTGGATTTGGCGTTGAAATCCCCCATTACGAGCACCTCGACATCCTCCTGCGGCAGTCTTCGAGCGATGCAGTCCCGAAGTCTGTCCAACTTCCTCTGGAACGAGGCCAGTGGTTCGTTCGGCGGTGCGTATACACCGACGACGATCATCTGGCTCCATTGCGCCACCACGTATCCCTGCCCCCGGTCTGTCCCTCGTAGATGGGTGGAGGCGCCGAGTCCCGTGCTGACGAGTGCAACGGAATTTAGCGCGTCTCCGACCCAACCGGGGCTGTCGGGAACTTTGTTGGGCTCCGCTATTACGGCCAGTCCCGCTCCTCGCTCTGCCATGGTCTGCAGGAGAAGATCCTGCGCCCCGGCTGAGCGATTGACGTTGGCTTGAATGATGCTGCGGCCCGCTTGGGCCATCACTCAGCCACTTCCATGGCCTCTTCGTGGCCGCTTCCATCGATGTTGGTCCGTTGGTCCTCTGCTGTTGCTGTTGGCTTCTTCGTCGCTGGTTCCTTCTTCTTCTGCGATGCTGCTCCCTTGTTGTTGCTGCTACTGCTGCTGCTGCTGCTGCTGCTGCTGCTGCTGCTGGTGCTGCTAGTCGCGGTTGCCTTCTTTCTCGTGGGCGGTTTACAGGCCTTGCTGCCGAGCCTATGGTCGGCTTGCTTGCCCAGGTCGGCGCACACCGGGCATTTTACCGGGGCGGTGCAATTCCGCGCCCAGTGTCCCGGTTCCCCGCATCTATAACACCGGCTGCTGCGGTCCTTGTCGGACGGGCAGCGCGCCGCTGTGTGTCCTACCTCCATGCATTTGAAGCACTGCAGAGGACGAGTCTCCAGTGCTTCCACACGTGCCGACGACCAACCAACTAGCAGTCGTCCTTCGGCCGCAATCTTCTTGGCTGCTGCGGCCGGACATCTGAGCCAAATTGTGCCGAGGCTCATCGGCGTACGGCGTCTAATCTCACCCGTCTTTACGGCTTCCGCGTCGCACCCGCCAGCTGATGCGACCGCCGTTGACACGTCCGTCGGTGTGATCGAGTCGTCCAGTCCGGACACTCGTAGTTCCACCATTTTCATTGGGCGGGTGACTTTGACACCCTGCCCTTCCGGGAAGATTCCACGGAGGCAGCTCGCCAGCTGGTCCGCCTTCTCGGCGCTCTTCTCGCCGGGAACCTCCAGAATCAGACCGCCGGTAATGGCGCGTCGCATGCGGAGACCTTGGATCCCGGCGCTCTCCAGCTTCACTTGCTGGCGCGCCGCGGACATGATTTCCGCGTATGTCTTCCCACTTCCTGGAGCTGCGGTCAGCGTGACCGCTGCTCTCCTTGGCGCTCTCGGTGGTCGTGGCTTCCGTGTGGGTTGTCCTCGACGCTGCTGCTGCTGCGGTTGCAGTTGTTGCTGCTTCCGCTGCTGCTGCTGCGGCTGCTGTTGTTGCTGCTTCCGCTGCTGCTGCTGCTGCTGCGGCTCGTGAAATAACCATGATTCAGCGTAGATTTTTATTTCTTTGATGTTTCCATAGATTATTGGCTGCCTTCGCTGCAAACACGTTCGGTTTAGTTGTAAATTTCATCGTTTCTTGAATGTTTCATGAAATAACCATGATTTAGCGAAGATTTAGCTTTATTTTGATGTTTTCATAGAAATCTAGCTACATTCACTACGAAGCACGTTATTTCGTTGAATTTCATCATTTCATGAATGTTTCGTGAAATAACCATGTTTTAGCGAAGTTTTAGCATAATTTTGATGTTTTCTGACATTTCTTGCTACTTTCACTGCGAAACACGATATTTCGTGGATTTTCATCGTTTCATGAATGTTTCGTGAAATAACCATGATTTAGCGTAGATTTAGCTTTATTTTGATGTTTTCATAGATATCTAGCTACATTCACTACAAAGCACGTTATTTCGTTGAATTTCATTGTTTCATGAATGTTTCGTGAAATGACCATATTTTAGCGGAGATTTTAAGGTAATTTGAGTTATCTGACATTATTATTTTTTCACTGTTAAACCCAATCTTTCATTTTTTGGTTTTTCATCGTTTCATGAATGTTTCATGAAATAACCATGATTTGGCGTAAATTCTGGCTTCATTTTGATGTTTCATATATATCTAGCTAAATTCACTACAAAGCACATTATTTCGTTGATTTTCATCGTTTCATGAATGTTTCATGAAATAACCATGATATAGCGCATCAATTCCAGCATACTTTGATGTTTCATAGATATCTAGCTACATTCACTAGGAGCACATTATTCCGTTGAATTTCATTGTTTCATGAATGTTTAGTGAAATGACCATGTTTAGCAGAGAATTTTCTTAATTTTGATGTTTTCTGACTTTTCTTGCCACTTTCACTGCGAAACACGTTATTTCGTTGAATTTCATCGTTTCATGAATGTTTCGTGAAATAATCATGTTTTAGCCAAGATTTAGCTTAATTTTGATGTTTTCTGACATTTCTTGCTACATTCACTGCGAAACACGATATTTCGTAGATTTTCATCGTTTCATGAATGTTTCGTGAAATAACCATGTTTTAGCCGAGATTTATCTTAATTTTGATGTTTTCTGACTTTTCTTGCTACTTTCACTGCGAAATACGATATTTCGCTGACTTTCATCGTTTCATGAATGTTTCGTGAAATAACCGTGATTTAGCGGAGATTTAGCTTAATTTTGATGTTTTCTGAGATTTCTAGCTACTTTCACTGCGAAACACGTCATTTCGTTGTATTTCATCGTTTCATGAATGTTTCGTGAAATAACCATGATTTAGCGGAGATTTAGCATAATTTTGATGTTTTCTGACATTTCTTGCTACTTTCACTGCGAAACACGATATTTCGTTGACTTTCATCGTTTCATGAGTGTTTCGTGAAATAACCATGTTTTAGCGGAGATTTATCTTAATTTTGATGTTTTCTGACTTTTCTTGCTACTTTCACTGCGAAACACGATATTTCGTTGACTTTCATCGTTTCATGAATGTTTCGTGAAATAACCGTGATTTAGCGGAGATTTAGCTTAATTTTGATATTTTCTGACATTTTTACTACTTTCACTGCGAAACACGATATTTCGTTGAACTTCATCGTTTCATGAATGTTTCGTAAAATAACCATATTTTAGCGGAGATTTAGCATAATTTTGATGTTTTCTGACATTTCTTGCTACTTTCACTGCGAAACACGATATTTCGTGGATTTTCATCGTTTCATGAATGTTTCGTGAAATAACCATGATTTAGCGAAGATTTAGCTTTATTTTGATGTTTTCATAGAAATCTAGCTACATTCACTACGAAACACGTTATTTCGTTGAATTTCATCGTTTCTAGAATGTTTCGTGAAATAACCATATCTTAGCGGAGATTTAGCATAATTTTGATGTTTTCTGACATTTCTCGCTACATTCACTGCGAAACACCCTATTTCGTTGACTTTCATCGTTTCATGAGTGTTTCGTGAAATAACCGTGATTTAGCGGAGATTTAGTTTAATTTTGATGTTTTCTGAGATTTCTTGCTAAATTCACTGCGTAACACGATATTTCGTAGATTTTCATCGTTTCATGATGTTTCGTGAAATAACCATGATTTAGCGTAGATTTTTATTTATTTTGATGATTTCATAGATATCTAGCTACATTCACTGCGAAACACGTAATTTCGTTGAATTTCATCGTTTCTTGAATGTTTCGTGAAATAACCGTGATTTAGCGGAGATTTAGCTTAATTTTGATGTTTTCTGAGATTTCTAGCTACATTCACTACGAAGCACGTTAATTCGTTGAATTTCATCGTTTCATGAATGTTTCGTGAAATAATCATGTTTTAGCGAAAATTTAGCTTAATTTTGATGTTTTCTGACTTTTCTCGCTTCATTCGCTGCGAAACACGCTATTTCGTTGACTTTCATCGTATTATGAATGTTTCGTGAAATAACCATGATTTAGCGTAGATTTTTATTTATTTTGATGTTTTCATAGATATCTAGCTACATTCACTGCGAAACACGTAATTTCGTAGAATTACATCGTTTCTTGAATGTTTCGTGAAATAACCGTGATTTAGCAGAGATTTATCTTAATTTTGATGTTTTCTGACATTTCTTACTACTTTCACTGCGAAACACGATATTTCGTTGAATTACATCGTATCATGAATGTTTCGTGAAATAACCATGATTTAGCGTAGATTTAGCTTCATTTTGATGTTTTCATAGATATCTAGCTAAATTCAATACGAAGCACGTTATTTCGTTGATTTTCATCGTTTCTTGAATGTTTCGTGAAATAACCATGATTTAGCGAAGATTTAGCTTTATTTTGATGTTTTCATAGAAATCTAGCTACATTCACTACGAAGCACGTTATTTCGTTGAATTTCATCGTTTCATGAATGTTTCGTGAAATAACCATGTTTTAGCGAAGATTTAGCATAATTTTGATGTTTTCTGACATTTCTTGCTACTTTCACTGCGAAACACGATATTTCGTGGATTTTCATCGTTTCATGAATGTTTCGTGAAATAACCATGATTTAGCGAAGATTTAGCTTTATTTTGATGTTTTCATAGAAATCTAGCTACATTCACTACGAAGCACGTTATTTCGTTGAATTTCATCGTTTCTAGAATGTTTCGTGAAATAACCATATTTTAGCGGAGATTTAGCATAATTTTGTTTTTTCTGACATTTCTTACTACTTTCACTGCGAAACACGATATTTCGTTGATTTTCATCGTTTCATGAATGTTTCGTGAAATAACCATATTTTAGAGGAGATTTAGCATAATTTTGATGTTTTCTGACATTTCTTGCTACTTTCACTGCGAAACACGATATTTCGTGGATTTTCATCGTTTCATGAATGTTTCGTGGAATAACCATGATTTAGCGAAGATTTAGCTTTATTTTGATGTTTTCATTGAAATCTAGCTACATTCACTACGAAGCACGTTATTTCGTTGAATTTCATCGTTTCTAGAATGTTTCGTGAAATAACCATATTTTTGCGGAGATTTAGCATAATTTTGATTTTTTCTGACATTTCTTACTACTTTCACTGCGAAACACGATATTTCGTTGATTTTCATCGTTTCATGAATGTTTCGTGAAATAACCATGATTTAGCGTAGATTTAGCTTCATTTTGATGTTTTCATAGATATCTAGCTAAATTCACTACGAAGCACGTTATTTCGTTGATTTTCATCGTTTCATGAATGTTTCGTGAAATAACCATGATATAGCGTAGATTTAGCATTATTTTGATGTTTTCATAGATATCTAGCTACATTCACTGCGAAACACGTAATTTCGTAGAATTTCATCGTTTCTTGAATGTTTCGTGAAATAACCGTGATTTAGCGGAGATTTATCTTAATTTTGATGTTTTCTGACATTTCTTACTACTTTCACTGCGAAACACGATATTTCGTTGAATTACATCGTATCATGAATGTTTCGTGAAATAACCATGATTTAGCGTAGATTTAGCTTCATTTTGATGTTTTCATAGATATCTAGCTAAATTCAATACGAAGCACGTTATTTCGTTGATTTTCATCGTTTCTTGAATGTTTCGTGAAATAACCATGATTTAGCGAAGATTTATCTTTATTTTGATGTTTTCATAGAAATCTAGCTACATTCACTACGAAGCACGTTATTTCGTTGAATTTCATCGTTTCATGAATGTTTCGTGAAATAACCATATTTTAGCGGAGATTTAGCATA
>JAUCRC010000193.1:0-18133 GCA_032399595.1 Tetragonula carbonaria | reverse complement strand
CGCCAACATGTCCTCGTTGAGCTTCCGGATCGCCCATCTTGCTGGGGGCGGATTCTCCTGACGACGATGTCCTTCGGCGGCTTCCTCGGCTCCTCTTCGGCCGGTCTGGAGTTCCACGAGGATGTAGAGGTGGTCGCTGAGCGTCTCCAGCTCCACCGCTACTCTCCATCCGGCGATTCTTCGCGTTGCTGCGGGAGAGGCCCACGATAGATCCACTATCGATTCTCCCTGCCAGCGAACGCAGGTGCTCGTCGTCCCGGTGTTGAGCAGACGCAGGTCCAGGCTGGCTGCCCAGTCCACTACGGCGTCTCCTCTAGGGTCGGTGCGGGGGGAACCCCAAAGCGTGGATTTGGCGTTGAAATCCCCCATTACGAGCACCTCCGCATCATCCTGCGGCAGTCTTCGAGCGATGCAGTCCCGAAGTCTGTCCAACGTCCTCTGGAACGAGGCCAGTGTTTCGTTCGGCGGAGCGTACACGCCGACGACGATCATCTGGCTCCATTGCGCCACCACGTATCCCTGTCCCCGGTCTGTCCCTCGTAGATGGGTGGAGGCGCCGAGTCCCGTGCTGACGAGTGCAACGGAATTTAGCGCGTCTCCGACCCAACCGGGGTTGTCGGGAACTCTGTAGGGCTCCGCTATCGCGGCCAGTCCCGCTCCTCGCTCCGCCATGGTCTGCAGTAATAGGTCCTGCGCCCCGGCTGAGCGATTGACGTTGGCTTGAATGATGCTGCGGCCCGATTGGGCCATCACTCAGCCACTTCCATGGCCTCTTCGCGGCCGCTTCCGTCGATTTTGGTCCCTCGTTGTTGGTCCACTTCTGTTGTTGTCTCCTTCGTCGCTGGTTCCTTCCGTTTCTCTTGTTTCTTCTTTTCCCGCGACGAACTTCTTCCTTTAACCTAAACCTAACCTAAACCTAACCTAAACCTAACCTATTTTTTTTTTTTTTTTTTTTTTTACGTGGAGGAAATCTTCCAAAGACACCCGGCTGTTCTTCCCTGAGGGAGGGAAGTCGGGTAGTGTCGGATTTCTACCGACTAAAACCTCCACGGTGGCCTCTTACCTGCCTATTGGGAAGCTCCGGGACCTTTATATACACACGGTGCTTCCCAGGCATATCGCCTTGCAGCTTCTTCTCGGCGATCTTCGCTTTTTCCTTCGCGGTGATTACTCTTCTCGCGACAACAGACGGCCACCGCCCGTTGCCGCTTCTATCACGGGGCGACTTCTACGGGATGGATCGGCCCTCACCTGTCCTCCCGTCGACCCCGGGTTCCTCTTCATTCCTCTTCTGTTTACCAGTGCGAGCCTGGGTCTCGCTATCCTCCCAGGCTCTTCCATCACGTCCTGGAGCGTGGCGGCGGCATCTGGAGGGGTGGACTAGCCCCTCGTTGTGGCGATGTCGCCGCGGCGTCCTCAGCTGGGATGAGGAGCGCCTCGGACGCGGCGGCCGAGCGCGGCTCTGGCTCGCCGTCTTCCCTGACGCATCGGGTTGTTCTTCTCCCGCGTCCGCTCGGCGTTCTCTTTGGCGGTCATTACCTCGTCACAGTAATTAATGACCGCCGAACGCTTGCTGTCGTCTGCCAGCAGCGCCTTGATCACTGCTGCTGGTGACAGATCCTGCCCGATGCTCGATCTGAGGACTCTTCTCCTGTCCTCGAAGGCCGGGCATTCCTCCAGGGTGTGTTGCGCAGAGTCCAACTCCGCGCCGCACTGGTGGCAGACGGCTGTCTGCTCGGCTCCTATCCTCTTCAGATACTCACCGAAGCATCCGTGTCCGGTGAGCATCTGGGTCGTCCGGTACGTCAGTCGTCCCGGTCCTCTTCTCATCCATTCTTCCCAGTGGGGAAGAATTGCTCCAGCGACTCTTCTGCCGCGAGCGCCGCTATACTCCAGGTCGTCCTTCCAGTCGTGGAAGGCTCGCTGGTGCGCCCGCAGTCTTGCCGCCGCGAGCATCCTCTCTCGTTGCCGTTCGCTGCACCCGCGGAGTTCCCGCGCGCGTTGGAACACGTGCGCCTCCACCTCTGCCAGCCGGTCGAACGGTAACGACCCGGCTAAGGTTAGCGCCGCCTCCTCGGAGATCGTGCGGTATCCGCGCACGATCCGGATCGCCATCCGTCGCTGCAGTCTCCGCAGCATCCTGGCGTTCGGATGCCGTTCGGTCAGACCTCGCGACCAGACGGGTGCACCGTACAAGGCCATCGACCTTATCACCGAGGTGTAAAGTCTCCGGACCCTGTCCTCCGGCCCGCCGATGTTGGGCAGAATTCTGCCCAGCATGGTAGCCACGCCTTCCACCCTGGGCACCAGGGCGGTGAAGTGCGCCTCGAAGTTCATTCGCTCGTCGAGCGTCACTCCGAGGTACTTCATTGTCCTTCCCACCGCGATACGGTCGTCGCCGATCCTTATCCACGACAGCGGCGGACTTCTCGTCCGCGGCAGTCCGTGGAACCAGATGGCCTCCGTTTTCGCCGTCGCGACGCTGAGTCCGAGTCGCCGGATGCGACTCGTGACCGCGGCTACGCCCACCTCTGCCAACCGGGTGGTTCTCGTCCAGTCCCGTCCACCGGCGATCAGCAAGGTGTCGTCGGCGTAGCACGTTACGCGCACTCCCGAGGGTACGGCCGACCGAAGCACCGCGTTGTACCCAATGTTCCAAAGCAAGGGTCCGATCACTGACCCTTGTGGAACTCCGCGATCGATAACTCGACGCCCGACCGCGCCACCACCGGTGGTGTACTCTACGGCTCTTCCGTCGAGATAGTTCGCGACTATCTGCCGTAGATATTCCGGCACTCGATGTCGAGCGAGGCCCTCTCGGATCCTCGACCAGGGCAGCGAGTTGAACGCGTTGACTATGTCCAAGGACACCGCCAACGCCACTCCGCCCTGGCTCACCGCTGACCTCGCGTCCGCGATAACGCGCCCGATCGCGTCGATGGTGGACCGCCCCTTTCGGAAGCCGTACTGGCTGTCTTCGAGGTTCGGTCCCGCGCCCGTCAAGTGGTTCGTGAGGCGGTTCATCACCACCCTCTCGAACAACTTGCCCGTCTCGTTTAACAGGCATATCGGCCTGTACGCTGAAGACGTGCCCGGCGTCCTTCCCGGCTTGGGAATCATGTCGCTGTCAACCTAAACCTAACCTAAACCTAACCTAAACCTAACCTAAATCTAACCTAACTCCTTAGGTTTACGAATCTAAGGTTCAGGAAGACCAACACGCGGTTGTTTTTCATCCTGTAGGCTAGGCTACTCTACTCTACTCTGCTTTTGGAGTCAGCAATAATAATAATAATCATAGGTAATAACTTGCAGTTCAAGTTGAACTTGAACTTGACATGATGTTCGAGTTCTAGTTTGGAGCTCATCTAATTGAGGTTCAGGGTCAAGGTTCAAGCCTGTATGGTTCAATAAGCTAAAGTTCAGTGATAATTCAATGTTCATACGTCTAAGGTTCAGGAAGAATTAAGAGGTTCCTGTTTCTAAGGTTCAAGATGAATCGATGTTCATTTGTCTAAGGTTCAAGAAGTGTTTAAGCTGCCCTGTGTCTAATGTTCGAAAGGAATTAGAATTCTTGTGTCTAAGGTTCAAGACAAAGTGGAATTCAAAGTTCATGTGTCTAGGGTTCAATAAGAAGTAGTAGAATTTAAGGTTCCTGTGGTTCCTATGACTAAGGTTCAAGAAGAATTAAGTTTCATTTGTCTAAGGTTCAAGAAGTAGTTGGGGTTCGTGTCTAATGTTCAAGAAGAAGTTTGTGTTCATATCTCTATGTTTGAAGAAGAATTTAATGTTCATGTCTCTAAGCTTCAAGAAGAATTTAATGTTCATGTTCATGTGTCCAGGGTTCAAGAAGAATATAAGGTTCATGTTTCTAAGGTTCACAAAAAAAGAATAAATATTTAAATATATAAATAACAGATGCGTTCCAACTAAAAAAAAAAGGGGGGAAAAATGAATAAAGAAATAACTAAATATGTATATAGGTATATAAATAAAACATAAGTTCAAACTAAAAAAAAAAGTAAATAAATAAATATCTATATATGTATATTGGTATATTATTAAAACATAAGTTCAAACTAAAAAAAAAAAAGAAATAATAAATAAATATATAAGGTAATAAATTTATAAATGTGACATAACATCCAACTAAAAAAAAATAGATAAATATATATAGTGAAATATTTACTAATTAATTAATACTATGTAATATACTGTAATATATATAATATATGTTGTAATATATAATAATAAAATTGAGCATGAGTTCCACCTAGAAAAAAGTAAAAATAATTATATAAATATAGAAATATATAAATAACACATTTGTTCCAACTAAAAAAAAATAATAAATATAATATTTAATAATGAAATAATAATTTATAATAACATATGACATTCGATAATACATATTATAATATGTATTAATAAAATTAGACATACGTTCCAAGTAACATGAATAAATAAGTAAATGAATAATTAATATACAAATAAATATATAATAAATTAATAAATAATTACATAAATAATAAAGAACGAAAGAAATAAATTTATTTACGAATAATGAGTAAATGATCAATATATTAATAAATAAATTGATAAATACGTAAATAAATTAAAAACAAATAATTGAATTATTGCATCAGTTAATAAATAAATAATACTGAATTAATAAATTAATAATTAAATACATAAATACGTTAATAAATAAATACATATATACGTAAGAAATAAATAAACAAATATACAAATATACAAATAAGACATAAGAGGTTGAGTTTAGATATGATTTTAGGACAGCCAGCTTTACAGCCAGTCATACCAAACTCGATTATCAACCATTTGGCTGAAACGAAAAAAAAAAAAATAATAAATCTATAACATTGAAAAAAATAGAAAAAAAGAAAAAAGCATTAATCCCAAATGAAAAGCTAGTTTTCAGTCTTGTCGTACAACGACCGGTGAAGCCATTTATTTATTAATAATACCAGTAGTAATAAAAACAATGATAATAAGAAAAATAAAAACAAAAATATTAAGAGAAGTAAAAACGATATCGATAACAAGAACAAGTATAACACCCAGAGGAATAGTAAAGAAAAGAATAACATATAGAAAAAGCAACATCAACCACAAAAATAATAAAATCGAACGTTAAATTTTACCATCCATCCGTATACACTTTACAACTTATCATCCGTCCATCTCACTTTATCACTTACCATCCGTCCATCACAATTTACAACTTACCTTCCGTCGATCACACTTTATCCGCTTACCATCCGTCCATCTTACTTTCCAAATTACCATCCGTCCATATGCACTTTCTAACTTACCATCCGTACATCGCACTTTACAACTTCCAAACCCAATTCATAGATGCCGCCTGCGTGCCGTGACACCTGTGGCGACATCTGTTCAATCTTATGAAAAGTTCAGTCTTCTGAAAAGTTACCATGGAGATAAAACAAATTCCTGGTTACCACGTTACAGGCAAATTTTCAAGAAGATACGTAACACGTGTTTTGGAATAAACACTCCTCGCTCGTAATTCATCCGCTAAATTCTGTAACGTATAAACCTTCGAATAAAGCGTAAAATTGCGGTACAATGACTTTGTCGTTTGATTTTATGGTCATTTTACTATCGTCGTACCTACAGTTTAAGATATCATGCCGCCGTCTCTGCGTCGCGCAGCCAACTCGCACAAGCGCTCTCTTCAAACACGCTCTTACCGTTTTCTTTCTCATTTCCGACCAAACTTCCAAGCGAAACCAGCCATACCATGATAAACCATGCGTAAACTTCCAAGTTAAGCCAGTCCTACGACTACGCTTAACTTACAATTTTCGAAAAAAGGAAAAAACAGCCATGTTTAACGCGTAAACGTTCGATCGAGATATACTCTTGTAAAAACGATGTATCGAGTACCATCTTTAACGCGTCGTATCTATCGAGTGTTGTAGAAATCGTGTATCAAACGATGTCCCTGAATCGTACGTAGACGTTATTATCGAAATAAGAAGCGAAACGGTATTACTGGATCGCATTTCTGTAATCTTATGGAAATCCTATCTTAAGCGATCCGTGAAATACTACTATCGTTTCATCGTACGCGTCTAATCTCGCACAATTCACATCTAAAATCATGCGTGAAATATTATTATTCCCCTCCGTAGACCGCTGCAAACTTGTCTTGTACAAACGATATCTCGAACAACGTGTAAAAATATATTCTTCCACTAAATATGCAGTCTCCTAGAAATAATGTCTCGAGTTCTAATACTCTCCGAATATCTCGTCTCGTAGAAATAATCTCTTCGATAACGTATCAAACGATGTTATTCAACTGCGTCTGTACTCTTTAGAAATAATAGTAATGTCGTGCGTAATGTATAAAACTCAATTCAAAAACTAGACGTCCGGTCTTGTGCCAATCCTATTTGTCGAATAAAGTGTAAAGGAACGTTATTGATCGAGATCCGTACTCTTCTAGAAATAATATACGAGATACTCTCTCGAATAGTATTTTGAAACTTTGTACGTAGTCTTCCAAAAAAAATAATCTGTCGGATAATACGTTCCATGATATCTTTCGTAATGTTACTAAGCGATACGCGTAACGTTCGATATTTAGCATACCACCAGTGTTTCTCTGCTATTTATATTTTACCGTATTTATTTTATTTCTTTGCTTCATTTTTAAATTATTTATTTATCGATTTACTCAACGCTATTTATTTTACGCAATTTCCTACTGTTATTAGTTCGCTCCGTTTATTTATTTTATACCACTTAGTTCCTTGTCCGTTTATTTATTCTAGCTAACGTCATCTTAAAAGGGAAAAAAGGTCAACCTTCTCGCTAAAACGAAAAAAAAAAATCCAAGAATCAAATCAACTTCCAAATGAAAGAGTTCAAGAAGAAGAAGAATTTCAACTGACTTTGAACGAACAAAATGACGAAAAAATTCCAACTGATCGTAAAAGAAAAAAAAAAAACACCTTACGCCCTTGCACCCGCACTTTCCGCCATTGGCGTACATTGTCGAATTTTCGTCGGTCGAACAAAAAGTGCGATTCGAGTCGCGAGAACGAACGACTCGACGATGAAATGAACGCAGTCGTCGGTGTACCGTCGATCGCATCCACGATAGCCGTACGACGATTAAAAAAAAAAAAGAAAAAAAAATTAAATAATTGATTAATTATTAATTAATTAATTAATTTATACATAAATACGTTATAGAGTATAAAATTAACAAATAAAAAAAATTAATCGAACGTTTAATTAATTAATTAATTATTCAATTAATTGACAGACAAGTACATCGTAGAGTATTAAATCGACGAATAAAGAAAACATCGATCGATAAATTAACTATTAAATAAATCGGTATATTAATAAATGATTACGCGAAGAAATACTCGAAGGAATTAATTAACAGATCGATGAATAAATAAGTAACGAGTATACGATAAATAAATTAACAGATGAATACGTGAGTAAATTAAACAAGTACATACGTAAAATAAATGGGAAGTGATTAAGTAAGGAACGAACGATCGATACCCGAATTAACGAATCAACGAATATATAAACAAACTGACGATAAATAAGTGATAAACAAGTACGTACGTACGCGAATAAGAAATAAACGAATAAGTACGTAAATTAACGAATAAATAAATAGGAGAGCGAATAAGTAACCAAGTAACAAGTATATCGACGAATAAATAGAAAACGAATAATTGTAGAAATAAATAAATGAGTAAATTAACGAAGGAGTAAATACATGTATATGCAAATAGGACACGAGTCGTAACTGAAATAAAAAAAAAAAAAAAAAATCTAATTTCTTGTAATTAAGGTTCAATAAACAGGTTCAAGTGTCTAAGGTTCAGGAAATTCTATTTTTCAAAAAAAAAAGAAGAAGAAGAAGAAAGAGTATTAAATAATTGATTAATTAATTAAATAATTAATTAATTTATACGTAAATACGTTATAGAGTATAAAATTGAGAAATAAAAAAAAATCTAATTTCTTGTAATTAAGGTTCAATAAACAGGTTCAAGAGTCTAAGATTCAGGAAATTCTATTTTTCCAAAAAAAAAAGAAAGAAAAGAAGAAAAGGAATCAAATAATTGCTTGATTAATTAATTAATTAATTAATTTATACATAAATACGTTATAGAGTATAAAATTAACAAATAAAAAAAATTAATTGAACATTTAATTAATTAATTAAATAATTCATTAATTTATACATAAATACGTTAGAGAGTGTAAAATTAACAAATAAAAGAAAAAATCTAATTTCTTGTAACTAAGGTTCGATAAAAAGTTTCAAGCGTCTAAGGTCCAAGAAATTCTATTTTTCCAAAAAAAGAAGAAAGAAAAGAAGAAAAAGAATTAAATAATTGCTTGATTAATTAATTAATTAATTAATTTATACATAAATACGTTATAGAGTATAAAATTAACAAATAAAAAAAATTAATTGAACATTTAATTAATTAATTAATTATTCAACTAATTGACAGACAAGTACATTGTAGAGTATTAAATCGACGAATAAAGAAAACATCGATCGATAAATTAACTGTTAAATAAATCGGTATATTAATAATTTAAATCATTACACGTAGAAATACTAATCGGTATATGAATAATTTAAACGATTACACGAAGAAACACTCGAACGAATCAATCAACAGATTGACGAATAAATAAGTAACGAGTATACGATAAATAAATAAACAGATGAATACGTGAGTAAATTAAACAAGTACATACGTAAAATAAATGGGAAGTGATCGAGCAAGGAACGAACGATCAATACCCGAATTAATGAATAAACAAATATAGAAACAAACCGACGATAAATAAGCGATAAACAAGTACGTACACGAATAAGAAATAAACGAAGAAGTACGTATTAATTAACGAATAAATAAATAGGAGAGCGAATAAGTAACAAACCAAGTAACAAATATATCGACGAATAAATAGAAAACGAATAATTGTATCGATACATAAATGAGTAAATTAACGAAGGAGTAAATACACGTATATACAAATAGGACACGAGTCGTAACTGAGATAAAAAAGAAACGAACGAATAAACGAGCAAGTATATAAATAACACGTACGTTCCGACTAAAAGAAAAAGAAAGGGTTTGTAAATATAAACATATTTAACGATAAAACGACGATACATTGCGATATATAACGTACGATCGTACGCATGATACATGCCATACGATACGCAATATTATAACGTGCGATAAAGTTACGACAAACGTTAAACGCAAAGAGGTAAAAGCAAAGTTTGAATCTACCGCGCGACCGTGATTCGACGCCGGGTCGTCAGTCTCGTAGCTCTCGCTGCTCATTGCCCGTAATGGCGTCCAGACGACCAGCCGTCAACGCGGACTCTCGCGTACGCGTCGACATGGCGAGATTCCGAAAGCGTCAAAGTTGGGTCCGAGCGTACTCTCCTGCGACCGATATCTCGAACGACGCGTCTGCGTATCGTCGCGTAGAAATTGTACCTCGAGCGACGTGCGAAACAGTGTCGCGTCCTCGCGCGCGTCTGGACTTTGAGAAACAACGTCTCGAACGATTTACAAAGTAATTTACAAAACACTCGTAACCTGTTTGCGTAGCGTTATTTTCAGACGGTGCGTGAAACCGTATTGCTCGACGATAAGTCGACAGTGTCGTAGAAAGCGGGTGTGAAACGACGTGGAAAACGGTACGATTTGGTTATGCGTACGAAGTTTGGTGGAAATAATCTTCGAAGCAACGTTAAACGTCGCGTGTACGTTGCGTGGTAGAAACGATGTGTAAAAGCGTGTTATTTCGTCGTACGTACGGAGTGTCGGAAATCTCACGTTGAAGCATGTACGCGATAACGTTGTTAAGTCGTACGTATAAAGCGTCGTGGAAAGAACATATCGAGCGATGTATTAAACGGCATGTATGTGTACTCTTGTACGAATCGTATGTAAAGCGACGTGAGAAACGGTATTGTTCGTACGTATGAAGCGTTGCAAAAATAATATATCAACCGATGTATCGAACCACGCGTCTGTGTGTTCTTATAGAAATCGTATCTTGAGCGAAACGTCGTAGAAAGAATACCTTTGCCGATGTACAAAGTCTCGCATTTGTATACTCTTGTTGAAATCGTGTCTCGAACGATTTATAAAACGATATTGTTCGTTGATAAATATGCGGTACTGAAGAAATGATACGTCGAGCGACGTATAAAACAGCGCTAGTTGATCATATTTGCGTACTCTTATGGAGATCGTATCTTAAATATCGCGCGAAACGATATTATTCTACGATGTCTCTCGTCGTGTATAAAGGAATATTGTTATGGAACTACGTATGTAGCGTATTGTACGTCTTGGATAATGTACAAAGTAGCAATGCCGTTGAACTATGTGCGTACTTTCCTAGAAGTAACGTGTCGGATCATGTAGAGAATGGTATTATTCGACTGGATGTATGAGAGAAATAATCCGTTGGACGATGTATGAAACTGTATTGTAAACTTTACGTCTTGTCATACGGAAATCACATATGACGTTAGACGACGTATCAAGCGGTATTGTTAAACTGGATATGCATTCTTGTAGACGCATTATCTCGAATTAACACCGTCGAACTGGATAAAGAGTCTGGTGAAAATAATCGGTAGAATAATGTACAAAGTAGCAATGCCGTTAAACTAGATATATTGTTTCGTAGAAATAACGTTACGGGTGATGTCTAAAGAGGTGTTCTTCCACCAGATATGTACCGTTACACGCCTAATGTCTCGGACGATGTAGAAAGTAGGAATACCGTTGAATTATACGCGTAGTTTCGTAGAAATAACGTCTAAGATGACGTAGAAACTGGTGTTCTTCCACTGGACGTGTAGTCCAAGAGAAATAATCTGTCAGATGTATGAAACTGTATCGCAAACTTCCTGTCTCGTCGTCCGGAGATCACGTACGTTGGATAACGTGTCGAGTAATATCGTTAAAGTGGATGTTGCGTCTTACGGACTTGATATCTTCGATTAATACCGTTGAACTACGTAGATACTTCTGGTAAGAACAATCGATGAAACAGCAATGCCGTTAAACTAGATACGTAGTTTCGTACAAATAATATCCGACGCGACGAAAAAACTGGTATTGTTAAACTAGACGCGTAGTCTCGTAGAAATAACACGTTGCGTGAAATGTCAAGTTCTGTTACAAACTGTCTGTGCACTCTTAGAAAAATCCTGCAAGTTGAATAACGTCGGAAGGAGTATTATTCGACTAGACGTACAGTTTTGTAGACGTAAAATCTTGAATGAATACCATTGATTGCTTCTTTTATTTTGTTTCAATTTTAATTCATTTATTATACCTATTTCCCTCGTGTCCTTTGTACGTTTCCTACATTTACTTCCTGCCGTTTCCTTCGTCGTTGATTCGTTTCTTCCAACTAACGCGATCTTGAAAGAAAGAAAGAGCGAAGCTTCTGTCTGAAAGCGAAGAAAAAAGTTGGACGGATCGACGTTCGAGAGATCGAAGTTCGAACGCGTAAAGTTGAAACAAGATGTTCGAAGAGACAAAGTTCGACCGATCGAAATTCAAAAAATTCAAGTTTCCAAACGGGGAACAAAGTTCGAATCGAGCGTACCCGGGTAATAGTTCGGCGCGCGACTCAGAGATGGCGCCGCGTGCGAACGTATAAAGCTCTATAAAGTCTAAATCTACTTTCAGGCGTCGAAGAAAACGCGAGAGATTCGAAGCGTAACAGTTTAGTGAATAAAGAATAAAATAGAAAACGTCGACGTGTTCGAGATTGATCGAAACGTGGTCGTGGAACGACTTGGACGAACGTCGAAGTTTCTGAAGAAAAAAACAGACCTTACGCCCTTGCAGCCGCTCTTTCCGCCATTGGCGTACGTAGTCGAATTTTCGTCGGTCGAATAAAAAGTGCGACTCGAGTAGCGAGAACGAACGATTTGACGATGAGATAAACGCAGTCGTCGGTGTACCATCGATCGCATCCACGATAGCCGTACGACGATTTAAAAAAAAAAAAAAAAAAAAAAATTCGATAAATTAAAGTTCACCAAAGAAATGTTCGGAAAATGAAAGTTCGAAAAATTAATGTTCGGAAAATAGAGGGTCTAGAAATTAAAGTTCAGAAAAGAAATGTTTGGAAAAAAGAGGTTCGAAAAATTTAAGTTCGGAAAAGAAATGTTCGAAGGAGAAGTTTCGACGAAAACATGTTCGAGAAACTAAAGTTGGACACGAGGTAGCTTCCAAGGAGGAAAAAGAATTGCAAGTAACTTTGAAAAGTCACGTGGAAGTATAGTCTTGGTACGGCCAGCTGTGCCGTTCTAAGACTACGATTTCTTGACAAGTTTCGCAAGGACGAACAAATAGAAAAGTCGATGAAGTAAAAAATAAATTATGGTGTAGTCGTAGAACGGCCGGCTTTGCCGGCCGCCCTGCGACTTCGACGGATTCAGTTGTTTCACAAGAAAAAAAGAAAAGCGGAAAGAAATAGTAAGAATTAAATTGTTGTGAGGTAAATTGTTGTGAATTGATGAAATAGTAAGAAGTAAATTGTTGTGTAGTCGAAGAACGACCGGCTTTGGCGGCCGTCCTACTACTTCAATCGTCTTACGTGTTTCGCGAGGAGAAATAAATGGAGTGCTTGAAGAAATAAAAAATAAATTGCGGCGTAGTCGTAGAACGGCCGGCTTCGCCGGCCACCCTACGACTCGAATCGTCTTACACGTTCCGCGGAAGGAGAGAAAAGGAGAGAAATTAAACAAGTAGAAGTTATATCGTAGTGTAGTAGTAGAACGGTCGGCAAAACCGACGAGAGAGACAAAGTTCGACTGATCGAAGTTCAAAAAATTCAAGTTTCCAAACGGGGAACATAGTTCGAATCGAGCGTACCCGTGTAATAGTTCGCCGCGCGACTCACAGATGGCGCCACAGTGAACGTTTAAACTCTCTTTTCAGGCGTCGAAGAAAACGCGAGAGATTCGAAGCGCAAGAGTTTCGTGAAAAAAGAATAAAATAGAAAACGTCGGCGTGTTCGAGGTTGATCGAAACGTGGTCGTGGAACGACTTGGACGAACGTCGAAGTTTCTGAAGAGAAAGACAGACCTTACGCCCTTACACCCGCTCTTTCCGCCATTGGCGTACATTCTCGAATTTTCGTCGGTCGAACAAAAAGTGCGACTCGAGTCGCGAGAACGAACGACTCGACGATGAGATATACGCAGTCGTCGGTGCACCATCGATCGCATCCACGATAGCCGTACGACGATTAAAAAAAAAAAAAAAAAAAATGTTCCAGAAATTTAAGGTTCGAGATATTAAAGTTCGCCAAAGAAATGTTCGAGAAGTTAAAGTTCAGGAAAGAAACGTTCGAAGAATCAAAGTTCAGCAAAGAAGTGTTCGAAAAATAGAGGTTCCAAAAATTTAAGTCCGGGAAATGAGCGTTCGAAGAACAGAGTTTCGAAAAATTAAAGTTCGGGAAAGAAATGTTCGAAGGAAAGGTTCGACGAAAACAAGTTCGAGAAAGTAAAGTTCGACGCGAGGCAGCTTCCAAGGAGGAAAAAGAATTGCAAGTAACTTTGAAAAGTCACGTGGAAGTAGAGTCTTGGAACGGCCAGCTTTGCCGTTCTAAGACTGCGATTTCCTGACAAGTTTCGCAAGAACGAACGAATAGAAAAGTGGATGAAGTAAAAAGTAAATCGTGGCGTAGTCGTAGAACGGCCGGCTTCGCCGGCCGCCCTGCGACTTCGACGGATTCAGTTGTTTTTCAAGGAAAGAGGAAAAGCGAAAAGATCGAACTTGTAAGAAGTAAATTGTCGTGCAGTCGTAGAACGGCAGGCTTCGCCGGCCGCCTTACGACGTGAATCGTCTTACACGTTCCGCGGAAAGAAAGAAAAGCAGAGAAATTAATCGAGCAGAAGTTGTATCGTAGTGTAGTGGTGGGACAGCAAAGCCGACCGTTCTACTGCTACAACCGACTTGTATCTTTCGCAAGAAAGAGAAAAATGTTCGAAAGATTTGAAGTTGGAAAAAATTGAAGTTGAAGATTTTCAAGTTCGGAAATTAAAGTTCAAATTTCAGAGTTCAGGTTTTTGAAGTTCAAGATTTTTAGGTTGAAACATTGAAGGTTCGAGTTTCAAAGTTCGTGTGTTTGAATTTCAAGATTTTTAAGCGCAAACATTCAAGGTTCAAGTTTCAAATTTCGAGGTTTTCAAGTTCAGATATTTAAGGTTCAAGTTTCAAAGTTCAAGTCTTCGAAGTTCAAATATTTAAGGTTCGAGTTTCAAAGTTCAAGTCGTTCGAGTTCAAGGTTTTTAAGTTCAAATATTCAAGTTAGAAAGTTCGAGGTTTTTAAGTTAAAATATTCAAGGTTCAAGTTTCAAAGTTCGAGGTTTTGAAGTTCAAGATTTTCGAGTTCAAATATTTAAGGTTTGTGTTTCAAAGTTCGAGTCGTTGAAGTTCAAGGTTTTTAAGTTCAAATGTTTGAATGTTCAACGCTTACGAGTGCAACGTTTGCAAGTTCGACGCAACAAAATTCGGAGACAGTCTTTCCTCGAGCGGCCAAAGCCGGTCGCGGTTCAACGTCCGCAACATCCACGCATCTCGGTACCAACGAGATGGTAGTTCCACGCAGAAATGGAGACGTGAGTTAGTTTGGGTGTAGTTTCCCAGGACGATGGTAGTTGCAGACAGAAATCGGGATCGGAGTTGGTTTGCGCGTAGTTTGCCAGGACGATGGTAGTTGCATGGAGCAAAAGTAACGTTCCGCTTTCCCGGCTCACCCAGAGTACTCGCCAGTCTGGCCACTCTCGTTTCCTCGTTCCTCGCCCCGTCTTTCGGCGTTTGCGGCCGTCGAAAGAAGGACGCACCGAACGCTGCCGACTAATGCTTTCCTTGGTTGAAAGAAGGCCGTCGGATAAAAACGACGCGGCCTGAGTCGTTCCGTTGGGGGAAAAAGGACGCGCACGTCGAGGAAGATCTCGCTCTTTCGCCGGCCGCTGCGCGACTTTTGCGCGCTTCGCGGTGAAGAGGGAGACCGGAGGTTCGAAAAATCACACAGCTGGGAGAGACGAAGGTTCGAAAAATCACACAGCTGGGAGAGACGGAGGTTCGAAAAATCACACAGCTGGGAGAGACGGAGGTTCGAGATTCGGAGGTTCGAGATTCGGAGGTTCGAGATTCGGAGGTTCGAGATTCGGAGGTTCGAGATTCGGAGGTTCGAGATTCGGAGGTTCGAGATTCGGAGGTTCGAGATTCGGAGGTTCGAGATTCGGAGTTTCGAGATGCGGAGGTTCGAGATTTCCAAGCTCGAGATTCGGAGGTTCGAGTTTCGAGAGTCGGATCCTCGGACGTTCGAGACTCGGAAGTTGGACGAGTCGAGGTTCGAGATTCGAAGGTTGGATGTCGAGACGTTCGAGACTGGGAAGTCGGACGAGTCTCGAGGTTCGACGTTTCGACGTTCGAGTTTCGAAAGTTGGCTCTTCGGAAGCGCGAGATTTTCGAGTGGGAGGGTTTCGACCTTTCGACGACTCGGACGTTGGAGAGGACAAGGGCCGAGTCGCTGGCACGAGCGGAGATCGGAGTTGGTCGGGGTGTAGTTTCCCAGGAAGGTGGTAGTCGCGGGAAGAGATCGAGGTCGGAGTTAGTTTGGGTGTAGTTTCCCAGGAAGGTGGTAGTCGCGGGAACGAATCGAGGTCGGAGTTAGTTTAGGCGTAGTTTCCCAGGAAGGTGGTAGTTGGACGAAGGAACGAGGACGACGAGATCGCCGATGGAACGACACGGGTCGGAGCGAGGAGGACGGCGAGCAGCGGCGGAACGCGCGTCGGACGAGGAGGAACGCAGCGGCCGGGGGTTGTCAGCTGGAAGAGAAAGAACGCGTCGCGCGACGAACGTCGGCGGTGCGCGCGGCGAACGCGGCAAAAGTTGAGAGCCGCCGTCGCGTTGCCGCGAGAGAGAGAGCTAGAGTCTCGCTCGGCGGACGGAGCTACGCGGAGGTGCGAAACGCCCGGCGTCCGCGTTGACAGGCTGGCTCGGGTGCCGGTGCGAGAGAGCGAGCCGGCGTTGGAGGGAGACGGAGCGCGGCGATCGTCTTTGCCTCGCTTGCTAGTCGCGGGAGCGAGCGAGAGACGAGCGTTGGTCGACGAGTGTCACCGTTCGGTCTAGGTGTGAAACGGCGGGCGTCCGCGTTGACAGGCTGGCTCGGGTGCGAGCGCGAGAGAGAGAGCGGGCGTCCGTGGGAGAGGCACGGCGTTGGCCGCGCAAGCGGGAGAGAGAAAGCAAGGACGGAGCTAGCGCGAGGTGCGAAACGCGCCCTTTCGCCGCGACAGGCCCGGCAGCCCGCGAGTGCGAAAGAGACGGCCCGTTGGTGGGAGAGAGAGCCGTTTGGCTCTTGAGCGAGGATCGACCGAGGCGTCGCTTCGCTCCGCCTCGGTCGACCTCGCGATTGGGAGCGATTGGTGGACGCTCGGGTACACGTCCGACTCGTCGCTTCGCGACTCGTCGTCCGAAAAATTTGATCTCGACCGAAGAATTGACCGAGGCGTCGCCTCGCTCCGCCTCACCCACCCACCCATTTCCATTCCCTTTTTTCAACTCTGACGCACTTTTTCGGACAACTCGTGATCGTTTCCGAGCAAAATTTTCGTTCTCCCTGGAAAACTTCGTTGGACGATTAAAATTTTTTTTTCACCGTTTGGGAGCCTAAAACGGTAGAAAGAAGGAAAGAAAATTAGACGTAAACGGTTCGGTTTTATTACGAACGATGCGACGATAAGTTTGCTCGCGGAGATCGAATATACGAGAATGACAGATACGACACCGACGTAACGTAACGATTTCATTACGAAGAATTAAGAAAAACCTCGTCGCAGCGATAACTCGAAAATGTTAACGCGAAATTATATTCGAACGCAGATGCAACGCGTTCGATGTCGTTGAAATGAAAACTCGAAACTCACGATCTAACGACTTGCGTGATTTTGTTACGATCGTACCGATAAATATTTCTATCCTGATTCGTCCATTTCGAAATTTCAAGGTCTGATTTATCCTTTTAAACGCTACCGTGCGTACTTTCTTTTTTACAGTCGGATGTTATTCATTGAGACGGACTCGCTGAGTTCTATTCTTGGCGATCGAAATTACTCGTTGTTGTAAGTTATCGTTAAAATCGATACAAAGTACGAATGATTTAATGACACGCACGTTGGTATTACGATTTCACGAGTTTGACACGAGTTTGCTCGTTCGTATCTTCCTCCGCTCTGATTGCCAGTGAACTTGTAAATTAACCGCTCCTTTGCCGATTTCGACGATCCTTGAATGTCGTTTAGAAATCGATACTCCGAACGACCCTTGCCTCGACGAACAAAGTTCGACAGAGGATAAAATTGTACGCAAAAACCTTCGTAAAAATATACACGTTGAGAAATCAACGAAATCGACGAGGGAATAGTCAGTCCACGCTTCCACTCGCTTTGCCTCGGGCCTTGTTGTTGCTCGTAATGACAAAAGAGAAACGAGTTAAACAGAGACAGGCAAATTTCGGTTTTCCTCGCGAAAGCGCAGTTCTCAAGACTTGAAAGTCTCGCGTGTTTTCCAACGTTCCCGTTACTTTTCCGTCCATCGACTCGATGAATAAATGATTAAACTAGCGAAACGAGCGAGCCGGAGCGATCTCTCGTACGTATATATTCCGAACTTGCCCGAGCTCGACAAAAATTATCCGATTCAACCCGAAGTATCAACTACCCGCGAATTGTTCGTATTACTTGGTCAAATTTTTATTTGAGTAACAAGCGACGTACAATGATCGGAAGTAAAATTTTTATTTAAATAAAATGTAAGTAGAATTAGATAAAATCATTTGAACGATATAAAGAATAACGTGATCCATACTTTTGATTTTCAGAAGATTCTTACTTCGTATTTGAATCGAACGAAACGAAAATAACCTTCTCAATTTTTCATTACCATCGTATCCGATATGAAAAAACAAGATGACAAAAAAGTCACGCGAATAATATCGTCGCTTTTCTTAAATACAATTTGTCGAACGT